>CM042163.1:60602832-60667832 GCA_023376005.1 Doryteuthis pealeii
TATACAGAATAAAACTGCCACAAGAATTATAAACGAATTTCTTACGTAGCCTAAAATCATAGTCAAAAGTCTGAAGGTTTGCTTGAGGGCTGTACACAACATGTACAGTGGCCCCACCAGTTACCACATGCCACCCACCCAGGCTAGAGAGCAGAGTCAACAGACAACTGCAAGGGCCAAAACTCGTGTGTGTAATGGTTATTGTTGTAGGAAATGAACTTGATGACCACGTAAGGTTCAAGGTTATAATAATGTTATAATTGGTTGAACAAAACAACCCCGACACGAGTGTTAAACATAACATGGACTTTAATACAGGCACATGGAAATGATACATATAACAGAAATACAAGTCACTTACTAGTGGCTGTAATGGGGGCCGAAGCCCCCACACGAGAAGGTGTAGACATAAACGTCTAACCCATGTGTGTGAGTTCCCGGAGAAGAAAGAGAAGGAGAGTTTGAAACAGGCGCTTAAATACAAAAAAAAAACCCTGGTGGTAAAAACAGGAACCCAGAGGGAAGATAACTCTTTCAGGCAAGGGAAGACAACCCAATAACCAGAATTCAAATCCTGGATAAGGCTGTTTGCATTTCACAAAGCACTAATACTCCTTGGGAAAGGGTTGCAACCATCTATTCTCCCTCTAACAGGTAAATAGTAGGGCAGACTGGGCTCTTTAATCTTGTTATGGCAACCAATCTAAGAGAAGAAAAATATTGAAATTAAACCTGCTAAACCCCAATTAAGAAAATGACCTTGTGTCACATCCTACACATGCGGAAGGTTTGGTGTGTGTGTGTGTGTGTGTGTGTGTGTGTGTGTGTAGAGCCGGTTAGCTCAGTCGGTAGAGCATCTCCGCATATGAGTAGCACATGGACCTGTGCAGTAAAGTGAGGAACTGGTGATTGGTGTGGTGCTCCACCTCAGAAGAACTGTATGTTAATTTCAATCTTGTAGGACCTCCAATTTCCCACCGTTTAAAAATTACCTAGATTCCGTTTCCATTTTTGGTAAATTCTATTTTTTTTCCGTTTTCACTTTTTGAGAAATTTTTTTTTTTTTTTTTAACAGGATGGTCCATTTATTTAGCTGAGGTATGAATAAACAGTAGGTACCACCAATTTACCCTGTGAAATTTACCCCCCCCCCTCCATTTAACACAATGAAACTTGCATAAAGATTAATATTTAAAAAAATTTGTCCGTTCGAAAGAAGAAACATTAAAAAAAACTCCTGATGATTTAAAAAAAAATTTTTTCAGCTTACAGAAATAATGAAAATTATAAACGAAAAACAATGTTTACCTTTTTGCGTCGTTAAATCAATTGAAATTTAACGTAGTCAAAAACAAGTTCTGACTACCGGCTTTTTAAAGAATTATATGAAAAATCAATTAATGATCCAATTTTCACGAAAATTTTCAGAATTACTTACCTTTTAATGAAAATATGACTGAAAATTTTTTTTATCCTAAAGTATATTAGGGGAAATATTTTTTAGGGGGTCTACCCCCCCCCCCTATTTTATTTTATAAAATATGAAAAAATGAACCGGCAAAAAATGATTTTACTTTTTTTCTATAAAGATAAAAGTCTGAATAATTATATCAGAAGATTTTTATAAGGTTCAATGCCAGAGTTTTTTTAGTAAAAGAATCATGAATACAGAATTCAGCTAAAAAAAACATCAATAAAGAAACTGACCGTGTTGTAAAAAAAAAACGGACTGTTTTACTTATTTTCAAGATAATGTTGAGTAATTTTCTCCCAATCGGATGATTTGATCTTTGAATTAACCGTTTTTCTTTTGTAACAACTCTTTAGTTTAGTTATTTCTTTTTTTGAGGATTAAAAAAAAAGGTTCATAAATTTTTATGTTTCTTCTTTCAATATGACCTAAACTGATCACATGACCTATTTGGGGGTACCTAATATACAGGTAGAAAACTTATTCTTTCTTGATCTGATTTTTCATGGAGGTTTTGTGGTTTGGTCTGGTGGATTTTACAGCATTTCAACCGTTGTTGGGTTATTTTATGCTGGAGATGTTTTGTTCTGTGCTCGATGGCACAATTAAACCCAATTTTCTTTTACATATTTCTTAAAACTCATTTTTTACCCAATTCAACCCATAGATGGGACTCTAATACATACTACCACTCTGATTCAGAGTGGACCTGGGAGTAATGGTGACAAAGGGTACTCCACACTCCCCAGACCTCCAAAATTGGAACCACGATTAGATGAAGTTGAACATCATACACAGGACATTAAGCCCCTCAGGCTTGGGGTTTGCCATAAGAGCAAAAGGGTTGGAATAATCATATAGGTGCTAGGGCTTGACATGACTAACTGATGATTGGAGAGGGCCTCTCTGAGCCCAAGTAAGGACCAAAGTGAAGTGATGCATATTATGGACTGCTCAGCTACCTGGGTTCCATACTTAAGCATCACGGGTCACCACCCATAGCCAACAGGTGACCAAATTTTTTTTTTTTTTTTTTTTTTGGGGGGGGTTCCACCTCTGCAGAGATGCAGTCAGTGTATTCTAACACCGCAGCTGACAGGGCTGCCCAACACGTTGGCCTACCCCAGCTGACAGGGCTGCCCAACACGTTGGCCTACTCCAGCTGACAGATCCGTTTTTAGATGTAAAAATTATCTAATTATATAATTATCCTAATTATCATTATGTTCTGATGATGATTTTTTATAAATCGAAATATTGTCAATATTAGCAATGAAAATGATATAAAAATATATTCATTTTAACAACAAAGTGTGTTTTTCATACCCTTTTATCTATACATATACCATCGGATTCATTTCCTTACTCTTAACATATATATATATATATACCAACCCCTCTGCACGATGCGACACAAGGTCAATTTCTTAAGCAGAGTTTAACAGGTTTAAATTCAGAGTTTTCCTTCTCCTAGACAGGTGAACTAGTCATGGTTAAAGAGTCCAGTCTGCCCTGCTATTTACCCATAGCTGGAGGGAGAATTCGATCCATACCTTTCTCAAGGGTATTAGTACCATGTGAAATGCCAATAGCTTCGTCCAGGAATTGAACTCTGGTTTACGAGTCCATTTCCAGTAATTCTAACCATTAGACCATGCGCCTCCTATATATATATATATTATATATTATTATATTGATATTTGCTTTGAATGAGTCCCCGGGAAATTTAATGGGTCCCAATTAAAGTTTATCAATAAATTCAAGGACTTGTATTTATGATCTGGGGAAACAACTAAAGCTGTCTAACTCCTACCTTGTAACCTATCCTGTTCAATTCGTTTCTAAGAAACTATTGAAATATATTTACAGTTAGCTTAAAATGGGGAGGGGAGAAAAAAACAAAAAACACTGGTACGCATGGATATGATTTTACTTGCATACCTATCAGCATCTCTGTATATGTATATACATAGATGTGTATCTATAGTAATATGAAAAGCATAGCTAAACAAGTTAGGGAGGTTGATAGATGATAAAATAGAAAGAGAAGGATGTCTCTATGGGGATGAAAGGGTTAGTCTTTAATGTTCATAATAAACTCTGAGCTGTATATATTCAAAGAAGAAATCAGGATTTGGGCAGATGATTAGCAACCCAACAAGTGATGGTTGGGTTGACCGTTGGACTGGAGATCCTTACTCCACCCACTGTCTACAATACCGATTGTGCTGCCATGCTGTGCCAGGGGCTCTCCCTCACCCATCATTGTTAGTCTGGGTTGGGTAGTGTTATTCTTTTGACAGGAAATATGGTAGATACTAACTGATTAGACTAATTGCGTTTATTATTGTGATTATCTACTTGCGTGCAAGAATACATCCGTAATTCAAAAGATAAAACCTGTTAAAAATGGACTTACCCTTTTAAAAAACTCCTCAGCAGATTCGCACATTTCCCCATGTCCTACAAGAAATAAATATATATATATATATATTTTGATAGTGACAAAATAACATAAGACAGGAAATGACTGAAAGAAAAAAGAAAAAAAAAAAAAAGAAAGAAGCAGCAAGATTGTTTAAAAATAAAATAAAAGATGTTATTAATATCATTAGGGTGAGTCAAAAGTTTTGCAATATTTTGGAAACATGAGGAGGTACAATTTGGTAGCTTCAGACTCTTTTTCTGAGGCTGTGAAGATGATGAACCACACTGGACAGTAAAATGCTTGGTTGACTACTCCAAACTTATAATAGGAATGCGGTAGATAGAATGCTTTAACTCTTAACATCCTGTTGAAAATTTACTAAGTCCAGAGCCCCATTCCTATAAAGATTTATCAAAAAATGCCTAAAAATGGCCTTTTCATTTAAAGTTACCTCTTATTTCCCTTTAATATAAGACTTCTAAATATGTTCAATATTACATTTAAACAAAAGGCTAATGTTTGGTGCGGATTAGGAAAACAAATGACTTCTGGCCGGGTGGAATGAGGTGGTATAGGATGTTAAGAGTTGGCCTTAGAGTGAGAACTTCTTAAACTGAATTTTATGAAAATTGCCTCCCAGGCAGGGTTTTTTTTATTGTTTTTTTTTTTTTGTAAAGATTTTGGACTATAATTTTTCAATTGGTCTTTTCAAAAGTTTCTAAAACTAATTGGGTGAGTCAAAAGTTTTGCAATATTTTGTTATCATGAGGAGGCACAATTTAGCAACTCTGGATGCCTTTGCTGAGGTTGTGAAGGTGATGAACCATACTGGACTGTGAGATGCTAAGCTCACCTGATACTCTCTGAGTGTTAAAGATAAAAGAGAATTCTAATCAAATGGGTTTTGGGTGTTTGGTTGAATACTTCAAACTTATTATTGGAATGGAGTAGATAGAATTATTTAAACATATGGTCATAGAGTGAGAGCTTTTCAAACTGTGAATTTTTTGAAAATTACCTTCTAAAGCAGGTTTTTTTTTTTTTTTAAAGATTTTGGACCATAATTTTTCAATTGGTCTTTTCAAAAGCTTCTAAAAACTAGTAGGGCGAGTCAAAAGTTTTGCAAAGATCCAAGATAGGGCCAAAGTGGAGTATTGCAAGTCATGAACTGCTCATCCACCCGAGCTCTATCCTTAAGCATCACGGGTCGCCACACACGGCCAACAGGTAGCCCCATTGGGGGAGTCTTACCCCTCTGCAGAGGTGCAGTCGGTGCATTCTAACGCCCCAACCAACAGGGCGGAGACCCTGTATTTAGTTTGAAATAAGTTTGTTGGAGTCAAAAGCATACACGGGAAGATTTCCGTTGTATGACCCCAACTGACCCCTAGAGAGTGCCATGAGAAAAAATGTGACTAGTTAGATTGAGATCCAGCCCAGCCGTCAAAGAGCTGAGACATGCTGTGAGGCTGGTCTTCCCGTTCGGTGATATGGGCTAGACTAAATAAAGAAACTTGATCAAGAAACAAATGTCTTGTAGTTTATTCAATTAATTGCAATGACCAAAAGAAGTCCTAGGTTAAGGAAAAAAAGAAGCAATTAGAAGATAGCAACTAGACGACAAGATGACAGCCAGATAAGATAGCAAGAAGCAGGTAAGATCTCCAACCAAGTAAGTCTCTATTCTCTGTATCTGTCTCTCTCTGTCCCTGTTTCTGTCTCTCTCTCTCTCTATCACTGAGAACTCTCTGAAGTCACTCTCTCATGTATATACCCAATGAGGGTATATAACACAAAGATGGAATATCATGGTATTCTTCTTTTTAAAGATTTGTAACCATAACTTTTCAATTTGTCTTTTCAAAATCTTCTAAAAACTAGTAGGGCAAGTCAAAAGTTTTGCAAATTTTGGTCACATAAGACACAACTAGGGTGAGCCAAAGGTTTTGAATGGTAACATGAGGCACAACTAGGGAGAGTCAAATTTTTTACAATATCATGGTAATGTGAGGCACAACTAGGGTCTATCCTGTCTTGTGGCAGCCTTCACCCAGGTTGGATCAAGCTGATTCCATCCATTGAATTCACTAGATCCATAGATGGAATACCATGGGAATAGGAAGTATGCAAGCAGTCCCCAAAACCCCACATGCAGTAGGGTGAGTCAAATGTTTTGCAATATTTTGGTAACTAAAAAACCCCAAAAGATTATTAAAGAAAATATGTCAAAATCTATATATTAATACACTAGTACCTACCTAGGTGTGTCATGCCCAGTCATCACCTCAGATAAATAATAGACCATATCAATGAAATAGTGAGGAAAGGAAAGAAAAAGACATGCTACATATCAGAGGGAAAAAGAAAGCAAATATAGAAAGAAAGGAAGGTGAGAGATAGGAAGTGATAACATTTATCATCTGTTTCAGTGAAATAGAAAAAAAGCAGAAAAGAAAAAAGGAAAAAGAAAGTTAGAAAAAAAGAAGAGAAAAATGAAAAAGAAAGAATTTCATCAGAGATTATTTTACATTTTTCAAATTGAACTATTTAGCAATAGCTCTTAAGTAAACATATCAAATGTTGTAATATTCAAATTATACCATGGTGTATCCACAGTTCCTGCAAGTAGTAATAATTAAAGAAAGAGAGTAAGGGAAAGATAGAAAGAGGGGGTGAGTGCATGGAACCGATATTGCTAATCTGTTTCAATCCAACATATTGAAAAGATGAAAAAGAGAAAAGAGTGAGAGAGAGTTAAATCAAGATTATTATACTTTTTGCTTATCAAACTATTTAGCAATAGCTCTTAAGTAAACATATAAAATGGTGTAATAGTCAAATTATCATACCGTAGTATATACACAGTTCCTGCTAGTTAATAAGGACTACACTTCTAAGATGTTCCTAAGATTATGCAAAAAAAAAAAAGAAGAAAAAAAGAAATGGCACCGGAAACTTATGCATCAATATATATATATATATATATATATATATATATATATATATATAGTGCTGGTTTAGCTCAGTCGGTAGAGCGTCCGCCTAGGAACCACAAGGTTCGTGGTACGATACTGGCCTTCACCAACTCAGCGTATGTGTAGCACAGGGTAAAGTAAAGAGCTGATGATGCATGTGGCGCTCCACCTCAGACGCAAAAACAATCTCCTTAGTCTATCCCTAGTGAAAAGGGGATAGACACCCTCACTACCTGGTTGATACCGACTTTAGGCTACCCTGACAATGATATATATATATATATATATATATATATATTGGGTGTTAGTTTTCACTGACCTTGAGGAAACTATTAATATTGTTGACTGTTCTAAAAAAAAAAAAAAATTTTTAAAAAAAAGGTTATTTTGTAATATGAGGTCAGATAAAAAAAATATTACAACAGCACCAACACCACCGCCACCACCACACATTTTCACCCACCCACCCACCCAGAAATAAATTTTTTTGAACATGTAAAAGGGTAACACATTCAAGTGTTACCATCATTTGTAATTCTCCTTCCAATCTGTACAGACCACACCCACTAAAGATGAGAGGGTAAAGAATACATTACCCCCCCCCCCCGACAACCCACCCTATAAGCATCTCCCTTTTTCTGAACAGGGGGAGGGGGGGAGAAGAGCAGATCTGGCAGGATGAAAAGATGTGGAAATCTCAACAAACATCTTATAGTCAAGGAAATAAGACTGATTAAAATCTTTCTAAATCAGGAATATATATATATATATATATATATATATATATATACATATATACACATACAAGATGATATGTATGTATATATATACACATACAAGATATATATATATATATATATACACACACAAGATATATATATATATATATACACACACATATCTCATGTGTATGTATATATAATATATATATACACACATACACACGCACAAGATAATGTGTATATATATATATATATATATATATATATATATATATATATATATATATATACACACACATACACAAGAGATATGTGTGTATATATATATATATATATATATATGTTGAAAGATAAATGGAAAGAAAATGTATGTATAAGAATTATTTATTGAAATGCCAACACGTGTTTCCATCAAGAGTTTGTCCTTGTATACATTGTAACCTATTTAGTATTATTTTAACTCTTAACGTCCTTTACCACCTCATTCCACCCGGCCAGAAGTCACATTTCCTAATCCGCCCTAAACGATAGCCTTTGTTTAAATGTAATATTAAACATATTTAGAAGTCTAATTTA
The DNA here is from genome assembly GCA_023376005.1 of Doryteuthis pealeii. Classification (NCBI taxonomy): domain Eukaryota; kingdom Metazoa; phylum Mollusca; class Cephalopoda; order Myopsida; family Loliginidae; genus Doryteuthis; species Doryteuthis pealeii. Next base: position 60,611,005 of record CM042163.1, read on the forward strand.
AGGGAAATATCTCAGGTAACCTTAAATGAAAAGAGCATTTTTTTATGAATCCTTATAGGAATGGGGCTCTGGACTTGGAAAATTCTGAACAGAACGTTAAGAGTTAAATACAGAATAAAATGAAATAATAAGGATAAGACCGCTTTTTGTATACTATATTATTATTATTATTTTATTTTATTTTGTATTTAAAATAATACTAAATAGAATACACTGTATACAAGGACAAATTCTTGGTCGAAACATGTGTTGGCATTTCAATAAATAATTCTTTTCCATACAACATTTTCTTTTCATTTATCTTTCAACATATGTACATATATATATTATCAACTAACCATTGAGTCCAATTTCACCGGTAAGTCACCATTTTCATATATATATATATACACACACACACATTATTCCATATAAAAATGTGTGTATGTATATATATCATCAAAATCACGCTGACAGTACAGATCACCATGACTCTTCCTCACATCTGTCCCTATCAGTCATCACTCCTGGAAGGTCCTTTGCACAGCATCCAGTGTATGTGCAGAGCTGATCGATGTACCATATATACTCATGGATAGGACACACTCCTAATTTGTAGTTGTCAAAGTGAGATAGGTCGCATTAAAATCTGGCTACTTGCACAACCTATTCTAACATAAAACTTATCAAATATTCACTTTTGTTTCAAGACTTTGTTTACAAATATTAGATCAAGGATCTCTGGGATCTATAATGCAAACAAAAAAAATAAGGGTTGCATTTCTTAGTACTATAATCATAAATGGGTAAAACTTGCAAATCGTACTCAAAATCCCATGATACAGGGTGACCCAGAAAAAAACAGGACCCAAATTATTTATTTATTTTCCCATTAAATTAATGCTAAATTCCCCCCTAGTTAAAATTAACAGTTTTATATCAAAATTTGTGGGTTCTATTTTTTTCTGGGTCACCCTGTATACAGGTTGACCCAGAAAAAAAAACAGAACCCAAATTATTTATTTATTTTCCCATTAAACTAACCCTAAACCCCAACCCTAAAACCCCCTAGTTAAAATTAACAGTTTTATTACAAAATTTGTGGGTTCTGTTTTTTCTGTGTCATGGGATTTTGAGTATGATTTGCAAGTTTTACCCATAAATGAGCCTCGGCAAAAAAAGCATAACAGTCAACTCTCAATGATAAAAAAAAATAAAAAATGATCTACTCAACAGTTACAAACGGTATTTCGATACACACACTTACACCGTCCCATACACACCCCATAAAATAGAATATTTGACGTCACATTTCAAACCATCTTCCCTTTTTTCAAACCTCAAAAAGATTTTTAAACAGATTAATAACAAGGACTAACACTCGCTTTTCTCGTTATTCTGTGATAAAAAATTTCTTATCACCTTCCATATACCAACAAATGCCCTGAAGATGATCTAATTAATAGATCGAAACACTGCAGTGTCGGCCAATAAACTCACCACTTAACCCATTTAAACCTGTGTTCTTTCATTTTTCTTAATATACTACATACCGTCAGATTCACTTCCTTTCTTCACATAATAATTAAAAATAGTTCTGTTTTACATTTATGTCAAATGGATATGATATACTACTGATTTTGGCAGAATTTTTACTTAAAAAAGTGCAACCTATCTGCAGGTATATACGGTAGGTTTTTGCTGGCTGACCCACACTTGCATTATTATCATCTTGCAACACCTTCTGGTTAAAAATGAGACCACCCAAATCCTCCAAGATGAAATGCCAAAATATAAATCCTGATTATCTGGTGTTGCTTATCCACCAAATTCGTATTTTTTTTTATGAGTGTTATCACCTCAGCTAAATAATAGACGATTCCATTTTTTTTTTGCTGGCTGACCCACACTTGCATTATCATCTTGCAACACCTTCTGGTTAAAAATGAGACCGCCCAAATCCTCCAAGATGAAATGCCAAAATATAAATCCTGATTATCTGGTGTTGCTTATCCACCAAATTCGTATTTTTTTTTTTAATGAGTGTTATCACCTCAGCTAAATAATAGACGATTCAATTTTTTTTTGCTGGCTGACCCACACTTGCATTATCATCTTGCCACACCTTCTGGTTAAAAATGAGACCGCCCAAATCCTCCAAGATGAAATGCCAAAATATAAATCCTGATTATCTGGTGTTGCTTATCCACCAAATTCGTATTTTTTTTTATGAGTGTTATCACCTCAGCTAAATAATAGACCATTCCATTTTTATTAGAAAGAAAGAAAGAAGAAAGAGAATGAAAAGGAAGTACTGTCAGCATGACCTTCTTTACTGATTGTTGTGCGCAATGACCCTCTTAATTGCTTCAAACTCTTGTTGCATAATCTATGTGGTGGCTATTGAAGTCAGTTAGTCTACTGTTGGTTTTAATAACAGCAGCTAACTAAGTACAACTCAAGCAGTGTCCAAGACAGCTGGTATAAATAGGAATCAAGAATGATCCATCCATGAATCTGGGGGATTTGGGTGATTCCACTCCTTGAGTTCTGATTGGCTGCTGCTGCTTGATTTGAACGACATTGTGGAGTCTTATATATACTTTGTCATTTTGCAGTGGACTTTGTAGCATTCGAGTTTGTATTTGAGTTACAGTCGTTTGTTGCCTTGTCTTCCCAGTTCGACGGTAATTGGAACTTTAATTATTCTTCAGTGGCATAGATTATTGGCAACACCCTGTAGTTCTGCAGGTATGGTCTTTTTCATGTCATGGGCGGCGGTTTTCCTTTGGAAAGATACATACTGTTGGAGACCTTTGACCCGAGACGTGGGAAAGCGAGAATCACGTGAAGTCACATGAGAGCTAGTGAAACCCTCAATACCTGCTCGGACATCAGATAAGAAGCATGGGCTAACTTGCAAAGCGCGGTGTGTTTAGTTAGTTTAGATTAAGAATAAAAGATGTAAAAAGAACAGATGTCATTGTTGGTTGAAGCTTTAGAAAAGAAGACTAATGAAGACAGAGGAAAAACAGTGAATCACGTGAATCTTACAGTACAAGCACAGATCAGGCAAGAAGCAGGTCTTGCTCCAGCTGGGGCTCACTTGCACACGCACGCTGTTTTTAGTTAAGTAAATAAAAGTTTAAAGAAATAATATGGTGTTGTTGGTTGATGCATGTCTTGGCAAAAAGACTGACCAAGAAGAAGAAATAAATCAAAGACAAACAACCAACGAAATAGAAAGAAACTAGACATCACATATCGGCCAGCCGAAGAGACAGAGAAAGTAAGTTATGTATAGCATCTCTCTGTCTACCTGTCTATCTCTCTCCCCTCTCTAGTGAAAGAACTTTCATTGTGCATATACCCAACATGGGTATATGTGTACAAGTATGTAACACACTCACTCCACAGCCCTGCTGTAAATAGTGCTTTCTATTGACAACTCCTTAGGCAAATTTCACCTGGTTATTTCCTAGTTGAGTAACATGAGTGACCCAGAAAAAACAGAACCCAAATTATTTATTTTCCCATTAAACTAACCCTAAATCCCAACCCTAACCCTTGTTGGACTTAAACTTAAAAAAAAATTAAAATTAAAATTAACAGTTTTATTACAAAATTTGTGGGTTCTGTTTTTTTCTGGGCCACCCTGTAATATTATGTTTACTCAACTAGAAAATTACCTTTCACCTTATGTATTGAATTAGAAGCGGCTACCAAACGTCGACTGTGTAGAGGGGGGGGGGGCAAATAAAAATTCTTGTATATTAATTTGTTCAGAGATTTACAAATGCTGGACATTTTAAAGTAGAATTTCAATGCTATTTCTATGTATATTTTAATTTACCAAATGCTCTAGATTTGATACCCGACAATTTCAAGATACCATATACCGATTGGAAACCTAAAATTAATAGATTCCTTCATACAAAATGGCAACAACACTGGAATAACAACATCCACAATAAACTCTTCCTAATCAAACCCACTTTGGGAGACTGGAGACCAACTTTAAGGAAGTCTAGAAAGGAACAAGTTATTGTGTCCTGATTAAGCATTGGACATACAAGATTAACGCACTCCTATATACTCAAGCAAGAACAACAACCACAATGTGAAACATGTCAAACACCTTTGGCAGTTAAACACTTATTCATGGAATGCAGGTTTCTTGCTCACATCAGAAAACATTATTTTAAAGCAAACAATATGAAAGATCTGTTTGAAAACATCAACATGGAGGATATTATCCTCTTTTTTGAGGGAAATGAAATTACACCATATAATATAGACATGAAACAAATCAATACCATACAACATAATCTCCAATAATGCTAACACATTGTTAAAACCAATTACTAAAAAGTATAAATATAAATACATGATATGTATCACTTCCTAACCGTTAGGCATGACATAACCCCAGACGGGTTGATATGTCATAAACAAACAATAAACAAACAACCAATGTCGACTGTGTAGAGAGGGGGGCAAAACAAATTCTGGTATATTTGTTTACTTTTGAGATTTACAAATGCTGGACATTTTAAAGTAGAATTTCAATGCTATTTCTATGTATATGTTAGTTTTTAAATATCTTGGAATATAAATCAAATCTTTATGATATTTGCACAAAATGCAAGAACTGATGATATTTAAGTCATCGAGATGGCCTATTGTCGGTATCAGCCAGACAGCAATGGAGTCTATCCCCTTTTCGCTAGCACTAGACCAAGGAGATTGTTTTGTCATCTGAGGTGGAGTGCCACACCTACCATCAGCTCCTCACTTTACCGTACGCTGAGTTGGCAAGGGCCAGTATCGAACCAGGAACTTTGCAGTTTCTGTCCAGACACTCTACTGACTGAGCTATTTACTTTGTCATTAATTGTTTTATATTCATAGTTTAATCCGGACATACATACACACATACATACACACCAACTGCTCTTTATATATGTAGTAGAATCAGCTACCCGGCGTTGCTTGGGTAGATGAGTACATTAAAGTGTTAGTCTTGCAGATCCATTGTTTTGGTCTTCCATAATTGATTTATGTCTTAACTCTTAACATCCTGTTGAGAGTTTTCTAAGTCCTGAGCCCAATTCCTATAAAGATATATAAAAAAAATGGCTAAAAATGGCCTTTTCATTTCAAGTTACCTGTTATTTCCCATAAATCAAAGACTTCTAAATATGTTTAATATTACATTTAAACAAAGACTGGATCACCCTGTATACAGAGGAAAAAAACAGTCCAAATTATTTTCCCATTAAACTAACCCTAAACCCCAACCCTAGTTCTTTTTCAAGTGACACCAGTTCGGCTACGGACTTCAATCGTAGCTGGGTTTTTTTTCAGGAGCCACCGACTAGCGGTTTTTGAGGCAGGAGGCCGGGACGGAACTTTGTGAAGAGTACCCCAGAAATGTAAACATAATGACAGAAACTATTCTTGGACTGAAAATTCAGACCCAAAATGGTTGGTTGGATTTTACAGCATATCAACTTGTTGTGTCATTTAAATCTTAACATCCTGTTGAGAATTTTCTAAGTCCAGAACCCCATTCCTATAAGGATTTATCAATAAATGGCTAAAAATGGCCATTTCATTTAAAGTTACCTGTTATTTCCCATAAATCAAAAACTTCTAAATATGTTTAATATTACATTTGAACAAAGGCTATCAATTAGGGTAGATTAGGAAAATGAATGTGACTTCTGGCCAGGTGGAATGAGGTGATATAGGACATTAAGAGTTAATTACAGACACAACCAATGACTTTCCCTTCTCTTACTATTCAAATCCTAATTTTTCTAGATATCTTTCCAGATATAAATTAAATCTTCATTATTTTTGCACAAAAAGCAAGCTCCAGGGATAGTGAATGTGTATATACATTTACATTGTCATTAATTGTTTTATTTTCGTAGTTTCCTCTGAACACACACACACATCAACTGCCCTTTATATATGTTAGGTATACCCAAAATTGGCCTAAAATGCGTTTTTGACAAAATGACTTTAGCGAGTTGGTCCTTGTTTGATACTAATTACAGTAGAAATAAAAAGATAAAAGGCCGAAGTTGTATATAAAAAAAAAAATTTTTTAAGTGGAATATTCTATAAGAAAATAAGTACCGAAAATCAGAAAATAAAATGTTAAAAAATAATAAATAATTAATTTTTTGGAGATTTCTTTTTTACTCATTTCAATAGTTATTTAATTGGCTATTATCTTATAAAAGAAAAAATTATACATCGATATTTTTTCTGCTTAAAAGATGGGGGGGTCTACATTTTCAATAGAGTTTTTCTTCAAAACGTATACTTTGTTTGACTAAAATAAGTTTTGCATTAAATAGATATTCATTTCTAGAATCTAAAAATATAACATTTTAAACTCAACATCAGAATATTTTTTATTTTAAATGAATTTTATATACTAATTTTTCATAGCAAAAATATTTAATTAAAGTTTTGAAATAAAATAACTGATGCATTATAAAATTCATTAATTGATAAATCAATACTGAAAATTTCATTAAAATCGGATAATTCCCTGATTTTTACTAATTTTTTTTTGCAATCGCGAATGTTACATTAAATTTGTAAACAAACCCGTTATACCATTTAAAAAGAGCCAAAATGGCGAACGCGAACGAAATTGACCAATACAAATCGTTTTAAAAGTATCAAAAATAAACTGCATATGTAATGATATTTTTCTTTTAATGATGGTCATTATGTTACTACTTATCATTTTAGACAAAAGTTTGACCTTAAATAATAGATTTAATTAATTTCAATTCGTTTTTAAAATTCTTAGCAGACAAAAAATTGGGTATACCTAATATATGTATAGATAGATAGATAGATGACCCCTAAAACATAAGAACCAAATAATGCTTGCGGTTGAAACAGTAACTTGTGAAGCCCAACTATCTTACTTCTGGAACACAGTGTGCCTTGGGAAAACTTTTATAGGGGGCTTTTAATTTCGAATCCCCACAGGGTGTGAATTGATACCATCTGTTCTTGCCTCTGGCCCCAGTCACTTCCAGATTTTCTTGAGCGTCTTAAGGGCAGCAGCTTTTAAGAGGATTCACTCTACAGTAATATCCTTAAGAGCCAAATAGATAAATATGTAAAGGGTATTAAGCCTCTTCTGAAAGTAACACAGTTACTGTTATCTCTTTCTCTTGATTTGCACATGGATACAAAGTAGTTTTTAAGAGATACAAGGATTAGGCATTTATTTTTCAAGAGAGACAAGCAAATATACTTAAAGAAGAAGCATATATATATATATATGTGTGTAATATAGTGAAAAATTTGAAAAAACACAGGTTCAAATAAAATGAGTGATATTTATTCAGCCAACACTGCAGTGTTTCAATCTGTTTAGTAGATCTTCTTCAGAGCTTTTGTTGATTTAAGGAAAAATAAAATGTATCACAGAATAATAAGGAGACTGTGATAGTCTCTTGTTGATCAGTTTGTTTAAAAATGTTTTGAATGGAAAATTAGCACTCTTAGAATTGCTCGAAATTTATGAATGCTGGGATAAACGGTTTTGAAAGATGACATCGAACATTCTCTTACAAAAGCCCTAAAGAAGTTCTACTAAACAGATTAAAACAGTGCAGCGTTGGTTGAAAAAATATCACTCATTTTATTTGAGGCTGTGTTTTTTCAAATTTTTCACTATATTACATACCGTCGTATTCACTTCCATTTTTCTCTTTACATATACATATAAATATACATATATATATATATATATATATATATATATAGATGTATACTCTAAAAAGTAAGTACATCCAAACCATTTTTAAAAAATTTTAATAAAAAGTTAATTTTCTTCGGATAATTGAAAAAATAACGAATGAGGGGCCACATTATTATTGTGTTCACTACTTGTTAGCCAGAATGAAAGCTCTGTAAGACAAAATTTATCTTTCCATGTTATATTCATGGATGAGTGGCATACAAATTTAACCAACATATTTATTTTCAAAACATTATCAAAAACATTACAAATTCAAGTACCATCGGCAGGCCTGATAAAATGCCTTTGCGGGCCGGATCAGAACTGCAGGCCGTAGTTTGGTGACCCCTGTTCTAAACCAAAGATACCAGAATTATATTGGCGGGGCTTAAAATAGGCTGACTGTATCCCCTGCAGAGGGGTCAGAAAAAAGGGGTGTCATGGATATGGTACTAAACTTTATCTGATGGTGAGGCTCCAGTTCTGGAGATCTGGGGTGTGTGGAGTACTCCTTCTTTGCTGTTAGAGACCCATCTATGGGTTAAATAGATCTATTTAAAAATCATTTGTATTTGAACCATGTGCAAAAAAATTTAAAATCCTGTTAAGAAAGAATTACACAAAAATATAAATGTGTATGTGATTCCCTAACCTCAAGGCATAAAATAACCTTAAACTGGTTGACATGATGTTAAAATCAATAAATTAAAAAAAAAAAAACAGGGTTATTTCCTAGTTGAGTAACATGATATTACTGGGTGACCCAGAAAAAAACAGAATCCAAATTATTTATTTTCCCATTAAACTAACCCTAACCCCCTCTAACCCACCCACCCCAGTTGAGTAACATAATATTACAGGGTGACCCAGAAAAAACAGAACCCACAAACTTAAAAAAAAAAATTTTAAATTAACAGTTTTATTACAAAATTTAAGTCCAACAAGGGTTAGGGTTGGTGTTTAGGGTTAGTTTAATGGGAAAATAAATAATTTGGGTTCTGTTTTTTCTGGGTCATTTATGTTACTCAACTAGGAAATAACCCAAAACAGATATTATTAGGTATTATTCATTACTAAACTCTAGCATTGAAACTCTCTAAAATTTTTTTTTTTTATATAACATTGATTTATACTCTTATAAAGCTGGTCAATGTATGTCTTTGTTGGACGGTCCACACCAGCATGTCCATGTGTCGGCTTCCACAGGAGAATGTCCTTGATTCTCCAGCAGTATTTCTGTGTGGATACTGAATGCCCAGAGGAATTCCCAGGGGCAATGAATGATAGGGATGGTGTTACATAATCTATGCATAGATTATTGTCAACCCCCTGTATTTCTGAAGGGATGGCCCCTTTTCATATCACGGGCGGGACTTTCCATGGAATATTACAGAAAGCTCGCGAAATACGTGAAGTCATGTGGGACCTCGTTGGCTCTCAGTTTCAGCTTGGACGTCAGGCAGAGAAGATGTATCCGCCTTAGCTGGAGCTCACTGCACACGTGCGCTGTGTTAGTTAGATGAAGATGTTAGTTAAGTAAATAAAGGTTTAAATAAATAATATGGTTTTGTGGTTGATGAATGTCTTGGCAACAAGACTGACCTAAAAGAAGAAATGAATCAAGGACGACCAACCAGCAAGAACAGAGAAATCAAAGTCCAGACACTAGAAGAAGAATGTAAGATACCAAAGATGAGCAGAAGAATAATAGAAGTAAAGAAAGGGTATACAACAATGGTTGGTGAGATTGTCAAGGATATCCATGGTGCTATGATGATGATGATGATGATAACCTTATATCTTTATTCAACTTTTGGTTATTTCCTAGTTGAGTAACATGATATTACAGGGTGACCCAGAAAAAACAGGACCCAAATTATTTATTTTCCCATTAAACTAACCAAAATCCCCCCCTAAACCCTATCCACCCCTAGTTGAGTAACATAATATTACAGGGTGACCCAGAAAAAACAGAACCCACAAATTTTGTAATAAAACTTAATTTCAATTTTTGTTTTTTTAAGTTTTAGTCCAACAAGGGTTAAGTTTAGGGTTAGGGTTAGTTTAATGGGAAAATAAATAAATAAATAATTTGGGTTCTGTTTTTTTCTGGGTCACTCATGTTACTCAACTAGGAAATAACCCAACTTTTCTTGTGGAAAATGAGGGGTAAAAAGTTTTTTTAAACCCCGTCACGGACAAAAATAGGGTGTGGATTTTATTGAACTTTGGTCTTTGCTTGTCTCCACGAATTTCCCTTCATAAAAAGGACGTGCACTTGGTCATTGTACAAACAAACATACAGAATCTTTCTTTTATAGATAAACTAGAAGTGGCTACCCGGTGTTGCCAGGGTAATGGGGGAGGTAAAAAAAAAGTTAGTCTCACAAATACATTATTATTGAATCGCGAGTATGCCCCATTAAAATCCCTATGTAAAAACAAAAGACGTTACGTTGATCCAGCCACTCTGGAAATAAAAATTAATGTCTAGTATTTAAAATATTAAATGCAAAAACAAAAAAAAATCTATGCTATTATCATTTAAATTTTATCTTTTTAAGTATCTTCACTAATATAAATCATTATTTTTGCTCAAAAACCAAGAACTGGTGATATTTGATGTGTATATATATTTACTTGGTCATTAATTGTTTTATTTTCGAAGTTTCCTCCGGACATACACATAAACACAACTGCCCTTTATATATGTATAGATTACTACCTCAAGTCATTTAAATTCACATTTTAACATCATATATATTATGATCATTTGGGCACCTCACGTGGTGTAATGGTTAGCAAGTGAGACTGGCAAATCATGACTAGTGAGTTCGTGCCTCACTGGGTGCCCCTTACATTCGGCCTTGTGCCACATCTGAGTGAAGCTTAGTAAATAACTATATATCATCATCATCATAATTTTTTGTTTTTTTAAATGTTTAAGGACTTTTTGAAATTAGAATCGGCTAGTCCTTGTCTTGTGACCTTCTAAGAGGTCCAAACGCCTGAAGACTGTAAAAGCAGACCAATGCTGACCACCACCACCCTCCTTGTCCACCAGTTTCCTTCCTTTTTTTCTCAAAACCCGATATGGCACTCCCTTAAAGGGAAATCCTGTGGTGGTACAATGGGCAGCTTAGCAGCCACTGGTTCAACTCTTGTTAGTAACTTGTCTGGCGGTATAACAGTCTACAGCATAGTATTATCATAATCATCAGATCACACTGTCAGCACAGATCCCATGAGTCTTTCGCACCAACCGTTACTATCAGTCATCGCCACTAGCAGGTCTTCTGCACAGCATCCAGAATCCAGAGCCGATTAATGTAGTTTTTTGTTAGTCAGCCTACACTGGTGTTTCCAGAGGAGAACATCACTTATGAGTTTGTCTATACTTCTTCAACACTGTTTCATCACGGACATGATTTATATATATATATATATATATATATATATATATATATATATATGCTCTCCTATAAAAAGGGATGGAGCACTCTATGATGGCCTTTGCATACATATGTATTAAAACAGTTAAAATCCCCTTCACATTCTGTTGGTGATGATAGCCGAGAGGGTAAGCTGTCCGACTGCTGCTGAAACAATCGGATTTCTAACTGGCTGTAGGTAGCTTACAAAATGTCTAGCCACACTGAAAGACTTGATAAGTTGTAACACGTGTCTGTGGATGACTATATATATATATATATATATATATATATTATGATAATGGTACAAGCTAATAACCTACTCGAGTTTCCCCATAAGGATCTTCAGGGTTAAATCCACTGGATTAATAAAGATATTGATTAATTGCAGTTGATTGCATGTGCAATATATGAAATGCTAACAGCCTCATCCAGGATTTGAACTATGGCTGCCAAGTCTATTTCCTTCAACAATAATCATTACACCATGAGATTTCATACAAACATATTCCATAACTACCTTTACGTGTTCAGTAGGCACTTGGCATGTAACCAGTGGAAATGGACCCAGTATCCAAAGTTCAAATCCTGGACAAGGTGGTTTGTATTTTACATAGTGCTAATACCCTTGGGAAAGGTATGAATCCAACTATTCACCCCTGAGCTATGGGTAAATATAATGGACTTTTTAACTTTGGTAGGGCAACTGTTTGAGTCGTGTCATGCCCGTGGCAGAGAGATTAGGCGAATACTAATTGAACTAGCGTGTACTACCCCTGAAAACCCGGAACCAGAGTGTACTACCCCTGAAAACCCGGAACCAGAGTGTACTACCCCAAACACCCGGAACCAGGGTGTACTACCCTGAACTAGAGTGTACTACCCCAAACACCCGGAACCAGAGTGTACTACCCCAAACACCCGGAACCAGAGTGTACTACCCCAAACACCTGGAACCAGAGTGTACTACCCCAAACACCCGGAACCAGAGTGTACTAGCCAAAACACCCTGAACAGAGAGGGCACAAGCTTGTTGCATTTTTTGTTATTTTTATTAACATCTAAATTATATATATATATATATATATATATATATATATATATATATATATATATATATACACACACACATATATATACACACACACACACATAAGTATCTTTACAAACCCTTAAAATATTATAGAATAGTATAACTCGTTCCTAAACATCTTTTTAATATCAATTATTACAACTACTAGCAAGAATATACACCCTCATGCATAAGTAGTTCAGTTTTAATGTAATGAAATATATTAGAAAGACTAATGAAATGAGATAAGAACATATATATAAGGTTATATAAGTTTGATACATATATAGCTGGAGGGAGACTATAAGGGAATTAGTCTGGTTTGGAATTATTTTTATTACTCTTTCTGTCTTTTAATTAGTTTGTATAAACTTTAGTTTCTAAGTCTTGTCATTTTTATTGAGCAATAATTTGGCTAAATTATGAATGCTACTACAGTGAAAACATGGTAAAAAATTGAAAAAAAAAAATTTTGAAAAAAAAAAAAAAAAAAAGATTTTGGGATGTTTGTTTTTTAGAAGCATTGTTGAATAAAGTATATATTATTATTTATATTTTTTGCTTGAAGGCAATTACAATGCTTATATTGTATAAAATTCTATGATTTATACGATATACGCATTGTAATTGCCTTCAAGCAAAAATATAAATAATATATATATATATATATATATATATATATATATATATATATTTATATATATAGAAAATGGAGATTTGATGTCTGTCTGTAACTAAAACTATATCTCTGCTTACATCATGACATCATTAGGAATTATGTAAGTTTATCAATGAGTATTTAATTTATAGTAAAAATCATTAATATTAATATATAGTAAAAGTAAAGTCAACGGGGCTGCCTAAAGTTGGTATCAGCCAGCCAGCGAGGGAGTCTATCCCCTTTTCACTAGTGCTAGACCAAGGAGATTGTTTTTGTGTCTGAGGTGGAGCGCCACACCTACCATCAGCTCCTTACTTTACCGCACAGACCCCTGTGCTACTCATACGCTGAGTTGGCGAGGACCGGTATAGAACTAGGAACCTTGCGGTTTCTAGCCGAACACTCTACCGACTGAGTTAACCCAGATCTTATTCATTAATGAGGTCTCTATGAAAATCTGAGTTAAATTTGCCTCAAAACAGCCCATGTTTAATAGCATGTTTAAAACTCGGCAATATGTCATATATCAATAATAAATAAAGGTTTACATAATATATCCTTATATATGTGTTCTTATTTAATTTCATTAGTCTTTCTCATATATTTCATTACATCAAAACTGAAATACTTATGCATGTGGGTGAATATTCTTGCTAGTAGACATATATATTAGATAAGAACATATATAATAAGATCTTCTGATATCTTCATCAGGCTTCGATTAACAATGTGGTCAATCGAAGCTGAAGAAGATATCAGAAGATCTGAAACACATGTCGTTAATGTAAAATAAATTTTAAAAACAAATATTTTGCGGACCTTCTTTCTTTATATATACATACATACACACACACACAAGAATTTTAGTAACAAAGATATATCATGATTGACAAAGAGATCTACAGGTTATCAAATACAAATATGCCATACTGTATGGGGGGGGGGTATAAACCTGCCAAAGTTAGTTAGTCTACCATATTCACAGACATGTTGATAGTTCGGACATCCATACTTAAAAAAAGAATAACATCCAATGGCAATGAAAATAATTCTTCAGAGAAAGTAATAAATGAATGAAAAGGGGAAATTCCTGGCAAAATAGCAGCCGATTCCACAGACTGCCAAAAAGGTTTTAAATAAACAAACAGAGATTATTTTTGCAACCAGCATTTAATAAGATATAAACAAGAAAGATTTTTGAACTAAAAGGCAAAACTAATGCATAAAAGACAAAACAGATTGAGGGGTCGGGGGGGGGAGAGGATAGATATGAATAGATTTAGGTAGATATTAATAGATTAGAATAGATAAGAAAAAAGAGAGAGGGAGATGAATATATATATATATATATATATATATATATATATATATATATACATACACACACACACATACATATATTCTTTTTATCTACCTTTTTTTTTATTACTTATCTGTCACACACACATATATATTAGAGAGAGAGAGAGAGAGAGAGAGAGAGAGAGAGAGAGAGAGAGAGAGAGAGAGAGAGAGAGAGAGAGAGAGAGAGAGAGAGACAAGCAGATTATATACTTAAGGTAACGTGGACATGGAGTCAACGGTGCCTGGTCACTGACAGTTTCTCATCTATTCGATTTTCAGACCAGGTTGATTCCATGTCCACACTACCTTAACTTAGATATAAATGCTCTATCCATGATATTGAACATTGTTTACTTAGAAACGTAGCACGTTATATATATATATATATATATATATATATATATATATGGTAAAACTTGCAAATCATACTCAAAATCCCATGACCCAGAAAAAACAGAACCCACAAATTTTGTAATAAAACTTAATTTTAACTAGGGGGTTTAGGGTTAGTTTAATGGGAAATAAATAATTTGGGTTCTGTTTATTCTGGGTCACCCTGTAATATCATAGGATTTTGAGTATGATTGGCAAGTTTTAGAGAGAGAGAGAGAGAGAAGAGAGAGAGAGAGAGAGAGAAGGTAGACATATACATATATAAAGATAGGTAGATAAATAGAGAGAGAGACAGACAGATAGATAGATAAAGAGAGAGGTGGGATAGATAAAAAGAATTGATAGGCAAATAGATATACATAGAGTCTGACATACAGCCAGATAAATAAATAGAAAGTTAAGAGATTAAGTAATAATAATAGTAGTAATAGTAATAATAATAAATAGTAATAATAATAAAAGATAAACAGGATGGTAGCCAGCCAGTCAGTGACTGACAAAAGAGTAAATAAAATGAAGTACCTTTCATTTGGTGAAAATCCTAAGTGTGTGCAGATTTTTAAAAAAAGGAAAAACAAAAAAAAAAAAAAAAAAACAATAAAAAACAAACAAACTTCCTCTGTATACTTCTGGTTCACCAGAGGTTTTTCAACAGGCCAGCCATGATGAAGCTTTGCCTTGCTTTAACTGAGGAGGATGGAGCCATTGTGGGAAAGATGCTAAGTAGATAGGCAGCATGAGGCATCTCCTCAACCCTACCCCCCACACACACACACACTCTTCCTACTCCTCCCCCTCCTCCGGGGGGCTGAAGGGAGGAAGGAACAGAGCTGGTTGAAGAGTATAGGTTTGGGGGATTCTGGAAGTAGCAGATAGGAAGGACAACATTAAATATTCTAACCTTTTCTACACAGCTTGTAGTAGCAAAAGATGACAGTAGAGGAGACAGGAGGAATCCCTTCCCTGCGTTCTCTGTCTCTGTCTCTTTCACCCAGTCTCTCCCCCCCCCCCACAGGATAGAAGAGACTGAGTGGATAGATGGATGGAGTATTTCAGATTCCAGAGTCTGTTGGTTTGGAGACAGCTAGGAACTGGACAAACAGAAACTTTTAGAGATTGAATAAAAACCGTTGTTCAAAAAGTCATGTCAAAGATTTCGAATTAAAATTTAACTCTTAACATCCTGTTGCGAATTTTCTAAGTCCAGAGCTCCATTCCTATAAGGATTTATCAAAAAATGGCAAAAATGGCCTTTTCATTTTAAGTTACCTGTTATTTCCCTTTAATCAAAGACTTCTAAATATGTTTAATATAGGCACTGGCAAAATGGCCTAAAATGCGTTTTTGACAAAATGACTTTAGCCCCCCCCCCCCGCCTAAAAATAATTTAACAAAAATCAGGAATTATCGGATTTAATGAAATTTTCAGTGTTTATTTATCAATGAATGGTCTTTATAATATGTTATTTATTTTATTTCAAAACTTTCTGGGTTTTTCAGGTCACGTAATTTTGACCCCAGCCCCCTTACTTTGGGGGTGTAAAATATTGGCGAGTTGGTCCTAATAGTTTGATACTAATTACAGTAGAAATAAAAAGATAAAAGACTGAAGTTGTAAATAGAAAAACAATTTTTTTTAAGTGGAATATTCTATAAGAAAATAAGTACCGAAAATCGGAAAATAAAATGTTAAAAAATAATAAATAATTAATTTTTTGGAGATTTCTTTTTTACTCATTTCGATAGTTATTTAATTGGTTATTATCTTATAAAAGAAAAAATTATACATCGATAATTTTTCTGCTTAAAGGGGGGGGGCTACATTTTCAATAGAGTTTTTCTTCAAAACGTATACTTTGATTGACTAAAATAAGGTTTGCATTAAATAGATATTTATTTCTAGAACCTAAAAATATAACATTTTAAACTTAAAATCCGAATATTTTTATTTTGAATGAATTTTATATATTAATTTTTCATAGCAAAAATACTAAATTAAAGTTTTGAAATAAAATAACTGATGCATTATAAAATTCATTAATTGATAAATCAATTCTGAAAATTTCATTAAAATCGGATAATTACCTGATTTTTGGTAAGTTTTTTTTTTCAATCGTGAATGTTATATTAAAATTGTAAACAAGTGCTAAAAACTCTTGAAAAGGAGACAGAATGGTGGATCACGTCGAAATTGACCAAAACAAATCCCTTTAAATATATTAAAAATAAACTGCATATGTAATGATGTTTTTCTTTTTTTAATGATGGTCATTATGTTACTACTTATCGATTTAGACAAAATTTGACCTTAAATGATAGATTTAATTATTTTTAATTCGCTTTTTAAACTCGTAGTATCCGATTTTTTTTGCCAGTGCCTAGTTTAATATTAAATTCAAACAAAGGCTATCGTTTGGGGTGGATTAGGAAAACAAATATGACTTCCAGCGGGCGGAATGAGGTGGTATAGGACGTCAAGAGTTTTAAAACAACAACAACAACAAAAAAAACGGTTTAAAATATGCCAAATGTTAAATTTGACTATGACCTAATCACCATTATTACATACTAGAAGTGGCTACCCAGCATCGCCTGGGTAGAAGCAGGTGAAAAAAAAACAAAAAAAAAACCCTAGTGTATTGATTTTACTTTTGAGATTTACAAATGCTGGTCATTTTTAATTAGAATTTCAATGCTATTTCTATGTATATTTGAATTTTCTTTATTGTTATATATGTAACTAGAAACAGCTACCTAGCATCAACTGGGTAGAGGTGGGTGAAAAAAAAAAAAAAAATGTCCAGCGCCTGAAGCGCCCCTCTTGAAGGGAATGCCGAGGGGATCAACGCAATTTTTGTTCTTTCCCACCCATGAGCTTCGGCTTGTGGGTGGGCCCATGTTAAAACGAGGCCTTGTGCCCAGCCCATACAAGTGAGGTATGAGGCAAATACCCACTACTACATAGCTTGGAAGAGGCTGCAAAGAACATCGGCTTCTATGGTAAAACTGAGTTAATGAATTTCAAAAAGAAAGGAGACATCTCTACACTTGACGGTAAGCCTCTTAAGCCAGTAGAACAATTCACATACCTAAGTAGCAACATCTCATCCACAGAGAGCGATATTAATACAAGAATAGGAAAGGCATAGCTAGCCACAAACAAATTATCAGTAATATGGAAATCAGATCTCACTGACAAGCTGAAGCGACAATTCTTCCAGGCTGTGGTTATATCAGTACTGCTGTATGGCTGCACCATCTGGACCCTAACGAAGTGTCTCGAGAATAAGCTAGATGTGACCTGCACAAGAATGCTGCGTGCTGTCTTGAACAAGTTGCGGAAACAGCACCCCACAAGGAGGTAGCTGTATGGACACCTGCCCCCGTCTCACAAACCATCTGAGTAAGACGGACTAGGCATGCAGGGCACTACTGGAGAAGCAAGGATGAGCTCATAAGTGACGTTTTCCTGTGGAAGCCAACTCATGGGCATGCTAGTGTGGGCCGCCCAGCAAAGACCTACATTGACCAACTATGCAAGGATGCTGGTTGCTGCACAGAGGATCTCCCAGAGGCAATGAATGATAGGGGAGGTTGGCGAGAGATTGTTATGGATATCCATGCTGCCTGCACGACATGATGATGATGGTGTAATGGTTATCATCTTAGAAAATGGACCAGAGTTCAAATCCTGGATTATTGAAGTCAGTCAGTATACTCTTGGTTTGAACAACAGCAACTGGCTAAGCACAACTGAAACAATGCCCAAGACAGTTGGTATTTATGGAAATCAAGAATAGTCCATTCATGTATTTAGGTGATTCCATTCCTTGAGTCCTGATAGGCTGCTTGGTTTCTATGATGCTATAGAGCTTCATAAATACCCTGGCATTCTGCAGTAGGACTGCAGCAAGATAGGTTCGTATTCAGTTACGATTACTTGTTGCCTTGTCTTACCAATTCGACAGTAATTGGAACTTAGTTTGATTAGGCTGTTTGTATTTCACATAGTGCTAATACTCTTGGGAAAGGTATGCATTCGACTATTCTCCCTACAGCTATGAGTAAATAGTAGAACAGACTGGGCTCTTTAACCATGGCTAGGTAACTAGCCTAGGAGAAGGAAAACTCTGATTTCAAACCTGTTAAAATGCGCAGGGGTTGGTAAATATATATAAGTATTCTAGGAGTGACTTTAATTGACTTTCATCTGCAGCATGGTGTCAGTGGATGACATATATATATGTGTCATAAAGACCAGATCAGCCAGTCTATCAGTAAAGAAGAAAGGGTTTAAACATCCTCAAAAATCTAATGAAATAAAACAAAACTTAACATTCAAAAACTGAGTTTTTTATATTTCACATCTAATGCTTCAAACTAAATCCCAAACAATATATATATATATATATATATATATATATATATATATATATATATATATATATATATATATATATAAAAATGGAAGCACGTGGTGTAATGGTTAAAGTCATGAGAAATGGACTCATTGCCCGGAGTTCAAATCCTGGAATGGTAACGGCATTTAACTTAGCGCTAATACCCTTGGGAAAGGTATGAATCCTACTCTCCCTCCAGCTATGGATAAATAGTAGGGCAGACTGGTCTCTTTAATCTTGAAAGGGCAACCAGTCTAGGAGAAGGAAAACTCTGAATTCAAACCTGTTGAACTCCTCTTAAGAAATTGACCTTGTGTCACATCCTGCTTGTGCGGAGGGGTTGGTCTGTGTGTGTGTGTATATATATATATATATATATATATATATATATATATATATATTAGTTCAAGCACTCCATCCTGAAGCGACACATGAAGGACGTCATGGAAACATTTCCTACATTTAAGTCTGACTGTGGCAGGGCCTGTCTGTCGAGGGCTTCATATGTGTGACAGGGTACATAAAAACAAGTTGGATCCATGGGCCATCTGCGTGCTCACAACTGAACTACTTGTAGAAATGGCCTTATTCTGTGAAGAAGTGGCAATCACCATATATATATATATATATATACACGAGAGTACGTAAATAAACATTGTGTTTATTTGATATGGCCTTTAGCCGACAATTTCTGGAGGATATGTTCTTAATTGAAGTCATACCTAATTTTTGAAAATTAATTAATTATTAATTAATGAATTTAGGCGGGCATATATGTTCAAATGTAAGGCTAAACAAATTGAGAAAATGTCAATCCCTGAATATATATATATATATATATATTATATATATATATATATATGAAAAATAGATGGAAATTAATCTGACAGTATAAAATTTAACATTTTGAAAAAACATATGATGTCTGTTATGTAATTGCTGACAGTACTGTTTCGACCAAATCGATAAGTTGGTCTTCATCAAAGAGCGACACAGATGGGAAGAGAAGATATCCGTTAAAAAAAAAAGACTGTTTATCGGTTTGGTCGAAACAGTACTGTCAGCAATTACATAACAGACATCATATGTTTTTTCACAATGTTAAATTTTATATATATATATATAAAAACAGTTTCAGCATTAAATAACCCACAGGCTTGATATGCCATTAAACAAACCAAATAAAGTTTATTTAAGTAAATTTCCACAGAGCCATTTGTGAGATAGAAATGTCATCTTTGGTGAGGCACACCATGAAACCAGCGAGAAGAAAGAGTCCATCCTTTTTTTTCAAAAACCAACTGATTTGCACCCAGAAGACATACTCCTGTCACTATCACTCTATCAAGAAAAATTAGAATAACAAATTAGGGGCAACACCCAGTTTAAACTAGGGTGCTCCTGGGATGGGGGAGCGAGAAAGAGAAGAAGGATGCTAGTAAGGATGGCATAGGGGGGGGGGGTAACTGACTTAATTCCATAAGGACATTTCCATCAATCAGTCACTTGATATTATTTCAGGATTTGATGGTGCATAAAAATCCCCCCGCCCCCCAAAAAAGAAATCTTTGTTTAATAAAGCTAATCCTACAGAATCCTTTAGAATTATCTGAGGAACTTAAGGCTACATGCCACTTTCCATAGTAAGTAAATTTCTAGGGGTGGAGCCAAGTGATGCTGATAGCTTTTTAAATTAGTGTGTCCTGGGACTCAAGGATATTATTTGAAAGAGTCCCCGGGAAATTTCATGGGTCCCAACTAAAGTTTCTTGATAAATTGTAGCCTTTTTATCTATGAACAACAAAAGCCATCTAACCTCTAACTCTTGTACCCCATACAATGTAATTCGTTTCCAAGAAAATATTGAAATGTATTTACAGTTAGCTGGAAATGGTGGTGGTGGGGGGGAAACACACTGGATATGATTTTTATGCATCAGGGACACAGGATGCATACCTATAAGCATCTCTGGAGATGGAGGTGCGTGGTCAAATGGTTAGAGTCATAGGAAATGGACTCGTTGACCCGAGTTCAATTCCTGGACGAAGCTGTTTGAATTTCACATAGCGCTAATACCCTTGGGAAAGGTATGAATCCAATTCTCCCTCCAGCTATGGGTAAATAGCAGGGTAGACTGGGCTCTTTAACCCTGGCTAGGTAGGAGAAGGAAAACTCTGAATTCAAACCTGTAAAACTCCGCTTAAGAAATTGACCTTGTGTCACATCCTGCTCGTGTGGAGGGGTTGGTAAATACCTATAAGCATCTCTGGGTGGAGCTGCTAGTCCAAAGACCCTTAGATTGAATTCAAAATTTTTCTTTCTCCTAGACTGGTTCACCTTATTTATCTACAAGGCTAGAGAACTCAGTCTTCCCCTGTTTTCAGGGTAATTTAATTGTAATGTTAATGTTATGGAGGCACATGGCATAATAGTTAGAGTCGTGAGAAATGGACTTGTCGACCCGAGTTCAAATCCTAGACAAGGCTGTTTGCATTTCACATAGCGCTAATAACCTTGGTAAAGGTATGAATCCATATATTATCCCTCCAGCTATGGGTAAATATTAGGGCAGACTGGGCTCTTTAACCTTGGGTAGGTAACCAGTCTAGAAGGAAAATTCAAAATTCCTGAGGTCAATCGTTGATTGGGTTCGTGGCATTCCTTGTGCATTTCCTAATGACTGTGCCAAAAAGTGCGGAATGGTCCAAAACAAGCCTTCACCACTATAAACAAAACACTGTGTTGGTTGTTCACCAAATGAACACTCATGTGTTGGAAATCGACGAGTGAGTCCATTTTTTTTAATGTGATGCACAAATCGGCAGTTTTATTTTGTCTTTTATGAGACGTCATGTTTTAAATTTAGTGAAATAGATGATAAATGTTATTTGTTTTGGTTGTGCAATGGGTTAAAAGTGTCTGTGTATAATGTTGGTTTTTCCATGTTTTTATCTAATTTGTAGTTTTTGTGCATTTTATTCCTGTGTAGCGATTGTCTGCCCTTGCTGGGATAGACTTAAGTGGAAAAGAGTTATCTTCACTTGCTGCAAATATTTACCACCAGGAGGCACTGTTGGCACCTTTCCATCTACAAAGGATGATGGCATAGTGTCCCCCCCAAAAAATTTTTTTTAAATAAAAATAATAAAAAAAAAAAAATATTAAAAAAAAAATGATCTGCGCAAGTGACTGTGCAGGCCAATTCTTCGGTTTCTTTGGTGCACTGACTGCACACAAACCTTTTGGGGCTGCTGTCTTTTCTCCCTCTTTCTATCTAGTGCTAATAAATTGTACACAATTGTACGGTTTCAAGTATTTCTATGTAATATAAATAATTTGTATACAGTTGTAGGGTTTCATGTATTCCTATGTAATACTTTGCACACACTTGTAGGATTTCAAGTCTTTCTATGTAATACTAATAAGTTGTACACAGTTGTAAGATCTCCCCCTCCAAACTCCTTAATTGCCATACATTAAGGAACATACATTAAAGAATTGAGAAAAATGTAACTGTATATAAAAAAAAATCATAAATAGTTTAAAATACACAGTTACTTTTCAATCACCCAGTAGACATTTATAAAAAATTAAAAATCTAAAAAAAATAAAAATTGGAGAAAAAAAAGAGGAAAAAACTTGCATTAAATTCTTAGCAATCATCCATAAGAAACAGTGTCTAATTTGGATATTTCAGAGTCTGAAATAAAGTTGGATTACGCCCCCTCCCCCCGCCAACCCACAATCCCTACCCCCAAACTCTCATCTCATTAAGTGTCAGATTGTACAATCAACAGAATGTTATTAAAGAATTTTCTAGAGTGTGACAAATATAGCCCAGCTGGATAGAAAAAAAAAAAAAAAAAAAAAAAAAAAGGAAGTGATTGATGTCTGAGGACAAAAAAAAAATCTTCAAATTCCTAAAAGAATTTCCTGTCTGAAGAATCCAAGACAGAATAGTTTGGATTTTTTTTTTCTTGTCAATCCACACCAAATGGTAACGTTCACAATTCAAAAGTATGGAAGCCTAAAGAGAGAAAAAAAAGTTGCATTTTCTTTTTTTTCATTGACTAAAAACTGAACTCATACTGTTTTGATTGAGTGATTTTAATGGCATGTCAAACCATCTAGGGTTATTTGTTAATCGAGATATTTATTGTGTTAGAAGAGATTGGATTTTACTAGAATGGGAAAGCAAATTGCACCAAACATGTCTGTAAAGAAACAGGTCTCGATTTATTGTAAAATGTTTTGTGCTTTTATATACGTAACCGTAATCTAGCAAAAACGGCACACCCTGGAGAGATTTTGATTGCAGTAACACACTTAAAAGGTTTTAACTTTGACTGGTTTGGTTAAATTTTGGTTGGTTTGTCTATTTTATGGCATATCAACTCTCTAAGCACAGCTCAGCGGACAAGGATTAAAACTGAAACTACATCTTTCTAAATCAAGAAAGGATTTAAACTTTATGCCACAATCTCCATTCTAAGCACGGCTCAGCAGACAAGGATTAAAACTGATACTACATCTTTCTAAATCAAGAAAGGATTTAAACTTTATGCCACAAGGTATCTCCATTCTAAGCACGGCTCAGCAGACAAGGATTAAAGCTGATACTACATCTTTCTAATTCAAGAAAGGATTTAAACTTTATGCCACAAGGTATCTCCACTGTAAGACTACTTTCAACTACAGTCCTAAAATGGCTACACGAATCATAACAGAGAAACATTATGAATTAATTTTTTTTAAAGCTACTTCATCAAGTTCGGGTAAATACCTATACTGAGATATTCACTCGCTGTAAGACTTATATTTATAGACTGTTCCGAAACAGCGGTGACTGAATCAACCAATCAAAACCTCCCAAATATTTATTTGATTTACTATTTAAAGGCATTGATAAATTGTCCAAGAATAACTAGCTGGAGAAGGACAGACGAGGATTATACAACTCTCTAAGGACAGATCAGCGGACAAGGCTTAAAACTGATACTACATCTTTCTAATTAAAATATACCTATACTGAGATATTCACTCGCTGTTCATCATTCAAGTGTACAAAAGCGTTTAAATTTCAATTGGTTATTTAAGAGCTTCCAGCAAAGAATCTCAGTACTTAAGCATTTTGATAATGATGTATCCGCTACGGTCACAGTCTGCAAGGATCACATTTCTTTGGTTGTAAGTGGATCAACACCATCCCAGAAAAATGTGTTTCCAATGTCATCGACTCTTATTATAACCTATACTATGACCACTGTCTCTGCTGCCATCACTGCCAACTACAAATGACTTCCATTGAAATAGAGGAAGGGACCTCAGGTCAAGGTCATCAAACCAAAAATTCAAATATTACCTCAGTCCTATCATAATTGCTATATTTAGTGTATGAAATTTATATGCAAATGTAACATTTAATATGGGACAGAGGTAGACATAAAACTCTGCTATCCCATAATAGTTGCTACATTTAGTATATAAAGTGTTACATTTGCATATGGATTTCATACATTAAATGTAGCAACTATTATGGGATAGCAGTATACCTCTGTCCCATAATAGTCCCATGAACCTATACAGCTGTCCCATAATAGTTGCTACATTTAATGTATGAAATTTATATGCAAATGTAACATTTAATATGGGACAGAGGTAGACATGAAACTCTACTACTGTCCCATAATAGTTGCTACATTTAGTGTATGAAATCCATATGCAAATGTAACATTTAATATGGGACAGAGGTAGACATGAAACTCTACTGCTATCCCATAATAATTGCTACATTTAGTGTATTAAGTGTTAGATTTGCATATGGATTTCATACATTAAATGTAGCAACTATTATGGGATAGCAGTATACCTCTGTCCCATAATAGTCCCATGAACCTCTACTGCTGTCCCATAATAGTTGATACATTTAATGTATGAAATTTATATGCAAATGTAACACTTTATATGGGACAGAGGTAGACTGCTGTCCCATAAAAGTTGCTACATTTAGTGTATGAAATTTATATGCAAATGTAACATTCAATATGGGACAGAGGTTGTTTTGAAACCTTTCAATTTTTTTTATAAAGAATTGATTTTTTCTAAATTAAAAATACCAGAATGTTATTATTTCTAGTTATCAAAACGAATATTAGATATGATTGCCAAACTCTACAACATTGAAATTCTGTAACAAAAAATAAAATTGCATAAATAGATAAAAAGGCGTACTTATTTTTGGACACTTACGTATTCATATATTTAGTCAATTTTTTTATTTTAATGGAATAAAGCTGGTTTGAACTAAGAGTTTTCCTTCTCCTAGATTGGTTAACTAAACAAAATGAAATAATCCTGTCTGTCCTACTAATTACCCATAACTGGAAGTGTAAGTAACAGATAGATTCATGCATTTCCTAAGGGGAAGTGAAACACAAACAACCCGGACCAGGATTTGAACTCGGGTCGCCAATTCCATTTCCTTCTATGACAGCTGTCATGCTAAGAGCGCCCAGTTTTTGTTCGATATAAAATATAGTAAATCTATCACTGTATATTTAGTGTCCATTTTATCACCATATCAGGACGCTCACATGCTGTGTAGCAGTGCACGTGCTTAATAACTCTTAAAGTCCTATACCACCTCATTCCACCCAACCGGAAGTCTCATTCGTTTTCCTAATCCACCCCAAATGATAGCCTTTGTTTAAATGCAATATTAAACATATTTAGAAGTCTTTAATTTAAGGGAAATAACAGGTAACTTTAGATGCAAAAGTCATTTTTAATCATTTAAAAAAAAATATATTCTTATAGGAATGCTCTGGACTTAGAAAATTCTCAACAGGATGTTAAGAGTTAACTTAACAGAACAGACAAAAATTAAAAAAAAAAATATTTTTAAATTCTATTATTATTATTTTATTTTATATTTAAAATAATAATAAATAGAATACATGTGCACATGAACAAACTCATGGCCGAAACACGTGTTAGTAAATCTATTTTATCCATTCAGCATTTTCTTTCCTTTGTTTATTTTTCCTTTCAACATAACGTTGGATTCGCTTCCATTTTCAACTTACACACACACACACACACCACACACACACACACAAAATGAACGAACTGCTGATGTTATCCCAAATAGTCATTCTATTTCAGTTGGTTGTATCACCTTACCAACTTTGACTCTCAATTCACAATAACACCAAGAAAGAAAAGAAACAAACAATTCCACTTCCTTGGTAATGCTTTCGCAAAGTATCTATATATTAATACTCGTGTTCCTTAATTGTACGACCGTTATCATTTTGCAACATCCTCTGGTTAAAAATGAGACCGTCCAACTCGGCCAAGATGAAATACAAAAATGTAAATGTTGATGATCTGGTGTTGCTAATCCACCGAATTCTTATTTCTTATGGAATAAACGTCAGATCAGCTAAATAATAGACCATTCTGGTTTTACTATAAAGAAAGAAAGGAAAGAAAAAGGACATGCTACACAGAAAAATATAATAAAGAATTAGTGAGATAGATAGATAGGAGTGAGCGCGCGGAATCGATAACGCTAATGTTTCAGTCGAACATAATGAAAATAAAGAGAGAGAGAGAGAGAGAGAGTTTTTTTAAAAAAATCAAGGTTATTATACTTTTTACATATCTAACTATTTAGCAATGGCTTTTAAGTAAACATCAAATGTTGTAATGATTAAATCATTATACTGTGGTATATCCACAGGTCTTGCTTGTAGCTAATAATTCTTTGTATTGTCAGTAAGTTTTAGAATACGCTGACTGTGTTATATAGTGCCTTTTTCAGGGCACTAAATCGTATATGTTGTATAGTGGTATCAAATTGATATCGTTGGTGTATATTGCCTACTTAGCTTAAATGTAGTAGTTGGACTTAATGAAATCACAACACATGTGTATAGTAGAAACTTCTGACTTTATTTCTTCCTCTGCTGTGCGTGGGTGGCAAGCATTGACAATGACTGCTGAAAGGGGTTGGTGAGGCGGAAAAGGTGGCTACGTGGATCTCACAGCCTGTCGGCCGTGACGAACCGTGAGCAGCTGCCAGCTCACTTGTTCTCTGTTCCGAGTCTTCTGTCTTACTGCCGTCCCTGCTATCGACTTTCTTTTATGTATATAAACCGCCCACGCATTTTCTTTTGTTATACTTATCAGCGGAAAAATCTACTTCCGATTTCATTGTTCTACTTTTTTTCTTTGTTCGCGTTAACCGGAAAAGTCCTTTGTTATTTTTGTCGTCTTTTCTTTGTTTCGGTTTAAACGGAAAATCCTACGTCTGCCCACATGATATGCAACAACTGTATCCCCTGCAGAGTGGTAACACCCTCCCTCAAAAAAAAAAAAAAAAAAAAAAAAAAGAAAGAAAGAAAACATTATGAGTATGACCCTAAACTGTATCTGCTATAATTACAAGAAATTATTTATAACTAATGAGTCATTTATTTAGCACACGGTTGTATGGTTTCAAGTATTCATATCCAATCTTATTATAATGGAGATTCTGTGTTTGTAACTGAAACTATATTACTACTCAAGGTCACAATTCCTTAGTTATTTACGAAACATTCCCCGTGATTTTATTTTTATTTAAATCTCAATTATTAATAAAATTGTTTTACATTATTAATACCGTTAACCATATCTACATACAAATAACATTACTTGTATTTATATACACAACAACATAGCGGTTTACAGTGTGAACGGGAAGGCTAATTTTCATATTGATATCAAAAATTTGATTTTAATAAATATTTGCTTAGTATTATTGATTTCTAATTGTTTGGTTTTATCTTAATGAATATGAGCAAAAATCTCGGATAAATCTTAAAAGAAATCCATTAACAAGAAAAAATAACTGTAAATTTATTCTTTACTTTCTATTTTAACTAAATATCTAAATTAGGAAAATTTAGCAATGAAAGACGGGAGAGATGGAAGAGTTTCAGTTGTTCTATTTTTTTTTATTTACCCCCTCTGTTTCATGTCTTTTTATCTGCATTCTTATTTAGTTTCATTAGCCTTTCTAATATAATATTTTATTACATTTAAACTTGAATACTTGCACCTGGAGGGTGCATATATTTGCTAGTACTAATAATTACATGGTTTCAAATAATTATTTATATTGAATGATAACTAGCAGGACCTGTAGATATACCACAGCATGATTAGACTCATTGGTTAAAACTTGCCTAGCAACAAAAATACACTTTTGAGGCTACCTAAAACCCACATCATCAAATTGGCGGTTTCTTCAAGATTTTGGAAGATCCTCAAATTTATTACATGATCCAGACATGCAATTGCAACCCTTGAAACTGAGATTCTCATAAATGGACTGTATCGTATATGTAGGGATAGGCGTGTGGTCTAATGGTTAGAGTCATAGGAAATGAACTCGTCGACCCGAGTTCAATTCCTGGACGAAGCTGTTTGCATTTCACATAGCGCTAATACCTTTGGGAAAGGTATGAATCCTATTCTCCCTCTAGCTATGGGTAAATAGCAGGGCAGACTGGGCTCTATAACCTTGGCTAGGTAACCAGTCTAGGAGAAGGAAAACTCTGAATTCAAACCTGTTGAACTCCACTTAAGAAACTGACCTTGTGTCACATCCTACTCGTGTGGAGGGGTTGGTAAATATATATATGTAGGGATAGATTGCTAACCAGTTTTTGCCGACTTGTACAATTGGTTTGGTTTGTTTTACGGCATATCAACCTCAGTGGGTCATTTAATGCCGATAAAGTTTTGAAATAAATCAATTCTTAATGAATACAATTTTGTTTATAAATACATTTTTCTATTTAACCCATAGATGGACCTTACAGGGTATAGTGCAAATGGCTGACCAGGTCTCTATATTTATAGTGTATCTGGCCAAGGGCAGATCACCCTGTTCTACTTATACAGAGACCTTATTTATCAGTCAACCCTCATACTTTTGAAGCTCTCTTTAATTAACTGGACAAAGGCTGGTACCAAAAAAGTAGTCAATTTACAGAGCTTAACTTAGTTTATCACAAGGCCACACACTGGTGTAAAACTAGAACTGAAAACTGTTGAAAGGGAATTGATATCAGTTAAATCGAAAAACAAAACCATCATAGCACTAGTTTGAAAATTATCAAGTAGGAATTAAAATCAGATTAATACAGTTGTTTATTCATTTTATTAGTGGGCAAATTTTGTTAAAAAAAAAATACGTGAAATTTTATCTGGATATTTTCTTGCAACCTTAAAAAAAAAAAAAAAAAAAACATTAAGTGTTCAACCAAATTTTGAAAGTTATCAAAACAACCTGTGAATCTTTTTTAAAAGTCGTCGGGGTGGCCTAAAGTCGATATCAGCCAATCAGCAAGGGAGTCTATCCCCTTTTCACTAGTGCTAGACCAAGGAGATTGTTTTTGTGTCTGAGGTGGAGCGCCACACCTACCATCAGCTCCTTACTTTACCGTACAGATCCCTGTGCTACTCATACGCTGAGTTGGCAAGGGCCAGTATCGAACTAAGAACCTTGCGGTTTCTAGCCGAACGCTGTACTGACTGAGCTAACTCGGCCTTGAATATCAGACGATAAAATTTGGAGTTTGATGGAGAAAAAAAAAAATAATAATAATTTCACCAATTTTCATTTTTTTTTTTTTTTTTTTTTTTCAATAATGGTTGATTGATTTTAACGTCTAAGGTTTATTTTATGCCTAAAGTTTTGGTTGGCTGGTTGGCTGACATGACGTATGTTAAATTCCGAGGGTGTATGTAGGTAGGTAGTTACAAAGCTCGAAATATTTTAAGATTAAATCAATATAAGTGAATGGGTTACTTGCCAACTGGAGGATCAATTTTTCAACTGATTGTAATTTTGAAATGAATAATTAAAAATGGAAAGCCATTGATTTTTTGGACTCATAAAAAAAGGCGCTCGTTGCATGGAGTGGACTCGCCTACCCGGCTTCAATTCTTGAAGGAGGCCATTTGAATTTCACATAGTACTAATTATTGAAGTAAGTCAGTTAGACAGTCAACAATTGGTTTGAGCAATGTGACTGGCCAAGCCTAACCATGCAATAACTAGTTCCCCAATGAACCCACTATAACAGCTTAAATAATTACTGCCACTACTGCCAGGAAGAGTCCATTAAGCTGAGGAGGTGTTTGACTGTTCCACTGGCCAATAGTTAACAATCTGTAACAGTCATTTTCAGACTGCAGGTTCAATCCTGGCTAAGGGTGAAAGTAACACAGAATAACAATTAACAGTATTCTACACTAATATTCTTGGGAAAGGTATGAATCCAACTATTCTTCCTCCAGCTATAGTTGGTTAGTTGGATTTTACTACATGTCAAACCTTGTTGGGTTATTTTATGCCAAAGAAATTTTGTTTTATTCATTCTTGTTGGGTAATCTTTTTTTTTTTTCAGACTCAATTTTTTAAATACATTTTTCAATACTTAATTTTTTTTTCTATCTAACCCATAGATGGGACCATAACAGGTACTACCACTTCAAGTCAGAGAGGACCTGGAAGTAATGGCAATGAAGGGGTACTCCACACTCCCCAAAGCTCCAAACTGGAACTTGATTAGATGCAGTTTAACGTCATACCCAGGATACTAAGACCACTATCTTCTAGCACATAGTACAATAGAGTGGGGACAATCATATAGGTGCTAGGGCCTTACATGACTAGCCGATTGATTGGAGGGGTCTCTTCAACCATGTCTAGCCTAAGTAAGGACAAAAATAGATTGCTGCATTCCACGAGCTGCTCAGCCACCAGGATTCCGTCCTTAAACATCACGGGTTGCCACTCATGGCCAACAAGTGGCCCTATTGGGGAGGGGCTCTTACCCCTATGCAGAGGCGCAGTCGGTGTATTCTATAGCCCCAGTTGACAGGGCGGAATTTCACTTGGCTAGATTTGTTAACCATAAATTTAAAGACATTTTTGAACACAGTAAATATATTTTAAGCATATATTACTATTTTTGGTTGAGAAAGAAATTATCGTTACTTTTAAGTGCAAAGTTGGTGGGGGTGGATGGGTGTTGGGGGGGGGCAATTATGTTGATCCACGTCATTAATTATTGTATGCATCATTTCTAATTTGTTGGTCATGAAAAACACATTATTGACTTGTCGACTTGTTTTTCTCGACTTCAAATCAATGATAAACAGGAAATTGTGAAATATAAAAATGTTGTAAAGATAAGGACGAATGCAATATCATCTGCAAGAATACATGTCAATCCTTCTTATATATATATATAAGTAAAAAAAGGAAAAATCGACGGGGCGGCCTAAAGTTGGTATCAGCCAGTCAGCGGGGGAGTCTATCCCCTTTTCAATAGCGGTAGACCAAGAAGATTGTTTTTTTTAGAATCTGAGGGAATTGATATCAGTTAAATCGAAAAACAAAACCATCATAGCACTAGTTTGAAAATTATCAAGTAGGAATTAAAATCAGATTAATACAGTTGTTTATTTATTTCATTAGTGGGCAAATTTTGTTAAAAAAAAAATACGTGAAATTTTATCTGGATATTTTCTTGCAACCAAAAAAAAAAAAAAAAAAAAAAAAAAAAAAAAAGTAACATTAAGTGTTCAACCAAATTTTGAAAGTTATCAAAACAACCTGTGAATCTTTTTTAAAAGTCGTCGGGGTGGCCTAAAGTCGATATCAGCCAATCAGCAAGGGAGTCTATCCCCTTTTCACTAGCGCTAGACCAAGAAGATTGTTTTTTTTAGAATCTGAGACGGAGCTCCACACCTACCATGAGCTCCTTACTTTACTGCACAGATCCCTGTGCTACTCATACGCTGAGTTGGCGAGGACCGGTATCGAACTAGGAGCCTTGTGGTTTCTAGTCGAACGCTCTACCGACTGAGCTAACCCGGCCCCTATATATATATATATATTATATATATATATATATATATACATAAATTGTCGGCATAGCCATAACAAACAAACTGTTTGCGTACTTTCATACTGTCGTACAGCAACTCTCCAAAAATGTAGGATATATGAGTTTATAAACAAAGCGAGAAATCTGGAAAGACCAGCTAGTGTAACGGTTAGAATCCCCAACTGTCAGCCAGGGTTCGAATCACACACAAAGCGGCTTCGAGTCTATAACTCTGCTAATAAAGGCATAATAGGCCGAAATGTACATTCAGAGAATGACTTTCTCGATTTGTTTACGCTTCACATTTAAACAGATATATTTGCCTAATTCATTAATTATCAACTAATTAACTTTCAAATTAGGTATGACTTCAATTAAGCACATATTCTCCCAAAAATTGTCGGCATAGCCATATCAAACAAACTGTTTGCGTAATTATATATATATATATATATATATATGTGTGTTAAGAGTAAGGAAATGAATCCGACGGTATAAGTATAGATAAAAGGATATGAAAACACACAATATGCTGTTAAAGTGGAAATATTTTATATCATGACTTGCACACTGTTTGGAACATCAATGTTTTTCGTTTTGAATTTAAATTATTTTCAGCTCCTCTCTCGATGAGTCCAGAATAAAAACAAGCTCTGAAGATGATTTTTATAAATCGAAATATTGTTCAATATTAGCTATGAATATGATATAAAATATTTTCATTTTAACAGCATTGAGTGTTTTCATATATAAAGGGCAGTTGTGTATATATGTATGTCCGGAGGAAACTTCGAAAATAAAACAATTAACGACAAAGTAAATATACATATATATACATTAAATATCACCAGGGCTTGGTTTTTGAGCAAAAATAATAGAGATTTGATTTATATTCGAAGATAATTAAAAAAAAATAAAACTTAAATAAGAGCATGGATTTTTTTTCATTTAATATTTTAGATTGTAGACACTAACATTTCTTTTCAGAGTAGCTGGATCAATGCAAGGTCTATGTTTTTAAATGGGGCATCCCACGAGGATTATAAATAATATAGACAAACTGATATTAGCACATTATATATATATATATATATATATAACAGAATAAGATCTTATATCCAAATGCTAGAGAAGATGCCTTATACCCCCCCCCCCAAGCGCTCTCGACTACGCCCATGATCGTCTTCAGGGAGATTATTTGTTGTAATAGTTTTTTTTGTGGTACACAAGAGAGAGAGAGAGAGAGAGAGAGAGAGATTGGAGGAGTCAATGGTGACAATTGATTTGACATTCAAGGAAATTGAATTACGAGCGAAATGAATTAAACTCATTAAGAAAAAATATTAAGAAAACTTATTAAAGATTACATAAAGAATTCATTACTTGGATGTGTTAATTCAATTTTGTGTGTGTGTGTTGTGTGTGTGTGTGTGTGTGTCTTGAACGGATTAATGGCATTTCAGTTTATTTCAATGATAAAAACTGATTTGATATACGAGGAAATTAACTTACACTCAGAACAAATTAAACTCGTAAGTCAAGGTACCACTGTATTAAGAGAAAAAAAAAAGAAAGTCTTATTAAAAAGATCCAATATAGAATGCATTACTGGGATGTGTTAACTGATACTTTTTTTTTTTTTAAATTCTGTGAATTTTTCTATCCCCAAATTCCCTCATAATAGTCAATTAAAAAAATGTTTGAAGTGGAAAACAAACCAGGGACTGAAGTCCCTAAGGACGTCGGATGTTGAGAACAACCCCCCCCACACACACACACGTTCTGACAATTCCTGCACAGACACTAATGCTAAGCTGTATAGCATCTTGCCCTTCCCTTCTTAGACATAATCGGCATCGTGAAGAAGGGAGACCCGCTGCATGGGCAGCTGCTCATCTTCCATACAATCTGATCCAGGCGCATATCCAGCAGGAGAGGGGTCTCACAAGACTGACGAATGCCAGAAAAGAAAATAGTAGTCTCTCTCTCTCTCTCTCTCTATATATATATATTATATATCTCCAACTACTCTCCCTTCATCTAATAGTAGAGCAGACTGGGCTGTTTAACCTTGGAAAACTGAATTAAAATCTGTTAAACGCCACTTAAGAAATTGACCCCGTGTCACATTCTGCTTGTGCGTATGGGCTGGTAAGTATATATATATATATATATATATATATATAATATATATATATATGTCAGCTTCTGGTCTTAAGAGACATATAGTGGTGCATAAGCATCAAATTTTATCATCTGATTCAACGGGAAGGACGTCCTTTCTATGTCATATTTGCATCAAACTTTGTGGATCTGCAGCGGGTTTGATGAGTCATCTGAAGGCTTATGCAAGGAAGGGTTCTGGTAGTGGAGTTATGGGATTGTGAGGGACGGCAATGATCTGTAAAGATTATGCTATTGCTATATATATATATATATATATATATATATATATATATATATAAAAGAGAGAGAATAGCAAATATGAAAAGTGCATATAAAAGTCCTCAATGCTAAATTAACAGTGCAGAATATTTCTTTATAATTTTTAAGAGCTGTTTTCCGTACATCCGGGATCCTGATGGTAGAGAAAATGTCCCAAACAATCACTACAATCTTAACCCATTGAAGATGACCAATGATAAGGTTGAAAGCGCTTGCTAAAAATATGGGACATTTCCTCTATCATCTTCATCATTATACGGGAAACAACAAGAAGACTGTTCTACTCTTGAAAATTATTAACAAAACCTGCTTAAATAATATATATATATATTATATATATATATGTGTGTGTGTGTGTGTGTGTGTGTGTGTGTGTGTGTGTGTGAGAAGATAAGTTTTTTTCCCTGGGTATGACGTTAAACTGCATCTAGTGGGGAAGTTTCAATTCTGGAGCTTTGGGGAGTGTGTAGTACCCCTACTTCACCATTATTCCCAGGTTCACTCTAGCCCGGAGTGGTAGTACCTGTTATGGTCCCATCTATGGGTTATACAGAAAAAATGAGTTTGAAAGTTTGAAAAAAAGACTTGAGTACCCATCAAGAATGAATAAAACAAAATGTCTTCAGCATAAAATAACCCAACAAGGGTTGACATGCCGTAAAATCCAACCAATCAAGACAAGTTTTATGGATATAATTATTGAATCTATTTTGTCTCCCATCGTTACAGTACCGACTAATAAAAAGCAACTTTAATTTAGATTATTTCTTAAGTTTTTCTTTAATATCTTCTCAACCAAGATTCTTTCAACCGATAATAAAAACAAAAGCAGTTTCGGAACAGGGAGATAAATTTATTTTTAAATTTTTTTATTTAATTCATTTACCATTTGAAAGCCGATCTGAGCAAAAATACTTTCGTCTTTAATGAAACAACTTCACACACACACACACACACCTAACTCAGATTTTCACAGAGACATCGTTGATAAATAAGATTTATTCCATGTATTAGTTAATGATTTTGAATCATATTACCTTTAGGCACCCCTTTTTAATCTCGATTAAGAAAGGGCATGTTTTTCATTTACACCGTCAA
The DNA here is from genome assembly GCA_023376005.1 of Doryteuthis pealeii. Lineage (NCBI taxonomy): Eukaryota > Metazoa > Mollusca > Cephalopoda > Myopsida > Loliginidae > Doryteuthis > Doryteuthis pealeii. The sequence goes on from CM042163.1 coordinate 60,646,561, forward strand.
TATCCGCTTGTTTGTTAGGGGTTAGGGTTTGGTTTTATAATTTTTAAAAATATCTAAAAGTCGTCTGTTTAAAACAACCGGATATAGTCGGTGTAAATGTCCTTTCTTAATCGAGATCAAAAAGGGGTGCCTAAAGGTCATATGGTCCATGATTTTTACTATAAATCAAATACTCATTGATAAACTTACGCAATTCCTGAGGGTATTGTAATGTAAGCAGTGACATAGTTTCGGTTACAAACAGACACCGAATATCTATTGGCGGCCATCTTTGAAACGATGGTAAAAAGACAAAAAACTGCCATTATCATATTGCAGACGGGTTTTCTTTTTGTCTGTTTTTCCAGTTCTAAAATAACAAACCTTTAAACAAATCATAAAAGGGAATTTGACCCTAATTTGATATTGAAATATTGTTCGGTTCATCCACTCATCATGCTAACATATTTCTAAATCATACGGGTCAGTTGAGGGCTTTTCGGCAACAACGACCCGAAACACCATCAGACAAATCAGTGCTTTCATTGAAGATGATAAACAATGGGAGGTGCTGTGGTGGTCATGTAAATTACGTTGGTTGGTTGGTTGGTTGGTAGGATTTTACGGCATGTCAACACATTGGGTTATTTTATGCCGAAAACGCTTTTGGGTTATTCTGTACTGAAAACGTTTTGGGGTTATTTTATGCCGAAAACGCTTTTGGGTTATTCTGTACTGAAAACCTTAATTGTTGAGAAAGGGGAAAATTAAAGAAATATGTCCGATGGCCTAATTGTAGCAATTTTGGGCCGAAACTTTTTACTTAACTTTTGAGTAAAAAATAAAGATAATGACTGAAACTTACTCCTATCTGAATGGTGAGTGTAAGCATTACATTTAACATTTATATATTACCGCAGAATTTTTTTTTTTTTTTTTTTTTGGGGGGGGGGGCTATTCTAGACCTGTAAATGGGCGGAGGAAGCTCTTTGCTTAACGGCCATCTATCACATTATTTCTAAAGTGCAACCCCTTCTCGTCGCGACAGGATCGTGTAAACTTGGCAGTGCCAGAGCAATGTCGTCGCGAACTTAAGTTCCTGGTAGGGTCACTCAAGGCGGACAGGTCTGGCACCTAGTGGTATTAGAGCGAGGCCTATATCGGTGGCCTCGATTAGAGACACAACCCGGTCAAAGGGGCCCTGGCGAAAATCCCAAATCATCAGGAATCAACGGCTTTTGACATACTTGTCACGGCGTCTGTGGAAGATCTGCTGCAAACAAGGGCATCTCCTTCCTCTGACCGAGATATGCATGTGGGGTTTGGGGCCGCTTGTGAATTTCATATTCCTTTGTTGCCCTTTCATGATTTGAATACAGGAGAATTCGTTGGTTGGAGCCGGCTCAACCGATCCAGGATGAATGCCGTGACAGAAACAGAGAAAAGATTGCTGGTTGGTTTTGTTTTACGGCATATCAACCTCAGTGGGTCATTTAATGCTGACAAAGTTTTGAAATAAATTAATTCTTAACGGATACCCAAGTCTTTTTATAAAGATATTTTTCTATTTAACACATAGATGGGACCCTAGCAGGTACTACCACACCAGGTCAGAGTGGACCAGGGAGCAATAGTGATGAAGGGTTGCTCCACATTCCCCAAACCTCCAGAACTGGAACCTCGACATCAGATAGAGTTTAACGACAGTCCCAGGACATGAAGAACCTCAGCCACCGCCTTCTAGCACACATGATAAAAAAGGTTGGGGCTTACCATAAGGGCAATAGGGTTGGGGCAATTATATAGGTGACTTGATCAGCCGATAGATCGGAGGGGGCCTCTCCGGGTAATTATGAACTTTTATTTAGTAAATTAGGGTGTACCAGAAAAAACAGAACCCATAAATTGTGTAATAAAACTTAATTTTAACTAGGGGGGTTTAGGGTTAGGGTTTAGGGTTAGATTAATGGGAAAATAAATAATTTGGGATCTGTTTTTTCTGCGTCACCCTGTATACAGGGTGACCCAGAAAAAAACAGAAACCACAAATCTTGTAATAAAACTTAATTTTAACTAGGGGGGTAGGGGTAGGGTTTAGGGTTAGGGTTTCGGGAAAAACGCCCTAAGTTGGTTGTTTTTTTTTTTTCAAGTGACACCGGCTAGCGATTTTTGAGGCAGGAGGCCGGGTCGGAACTCTGTGAATATTACCTAAATGGCAGTTGTGTGTATATGTATGTCCGGGGGAAACTTCGAAAATAAAACAATTGACGACAAAGTAAATATATATACACATTAAATATCATCAGGGCTTGGTTTTTGAGCAAAAATAATAGAGATTTGATTTATATTCGTGAAGATAATTAAAAAATAAAATTTAAATGATAACAGCATGGATTTTTTTTTCATTTAATATTTTAGATAGTAGACATTAACATTTCTTTTCAGAGTAGCTGGATCAATGCAATGTCTATTTTTTTACATAGGGATTTAAATGGGGCATCCTAAAAGGATTCAACTCACGATTCAGTAATAATAGATCCGCGGGACTAACTTTTAAAAAATCCCCTTCTACCCAGGCGACGCCGGGTAGCCGCTGCTAGTACTAAATAAATTAAAACAGAATGAAATAAAAGTTAAGAATTATTTTCTTAAAATCAAAAAAAAAATTCTAGCTTTGCATGAGGGTTAGTAGGTTATAAAATCTCCCCCACCCGCTCTTTCAATTTTTTTTTTTTTTTTGAATTAACAAAAAAGGAAAAAAATATTCTTTTACATTAGCAAGGAAACTGAAATAGACACTTCATGTTCTCTCTCTCTTCAGAAAAATAAAAATAAACAAACAATAAAGCAAAAACAAAAACACCACAAACAAAAAAAAGGCAGATTGTAGATTTTGGGGAGTTTTGGCACCCATCAGCACTCGTCCACCCCGACCCTATTCACCCCCCAGCCAACAGCACTCGGGACCATTTTCGGGGAGGGGGGTAGGGAAGAACTGGAAGTGGATATGAAAGACTTATTACAAGACGAGGGTAAGAAGAAGTACCCCACCCAGTCAGCCAACCAAACCAGACTGACAAAGAAGTAAGACTTGGTTAGCAGACTATCGGGTGGTGATGGTGGTGGAGGGAACCAGCTTGTTGACTTCAGACAAGGGGGAGAGGGGAAGTAGGGGTAGAGTGGGGGGTGGAAATAGAAAAGGGGGGACAAGAGTGTTTCGGGATCACCTGATTCCAGCATTGACAGAGTATCCACCACTAAAACATTTTTTTTTTTGCTTCTTTTTGGGGAAATTATGAAACAGAAATAATAATAATAATGGCGATGGTGATGACGGAGGGGAATAATTATAGGATGGTGAGAAATATGGAAGAGGGTGGGGACTTGGAAATGTTGGAAGCAGTGTGGAAGGAACGAGTCAAAAGAGGAAAGAATATGAATAAGAAAGGAAGAAAGAAAATGTGAGAACGAGAGAATGAGAAAACGAGAGAATGAGAAAACGAGAGAATGAGAAAACGAGAGAATGAGAAAACGAGAGAATGAGAAAACGAGTGAAAAAAAGGTGCAGAGAGCGACGACGAAAGAAGAAGGAGATAGAGAGAGAGAGGGGGGGAGAGAATGAAAGGGGAAGAAAGCTATGAGTAAGAGGAGAAGATGGAAAGAGAAAGAGAAGGTGGAAAGAGAAAGAGGGGAAGGTGGAAAGAGAAAGAGTAAAGAGAGAAAAAGGAGAGAGTGTAAAGAGAGAGTAAGGAGAGAAAGGGGGTAAGAGAGAGAGAGAGAGGGGGTAAGAGAGAGAAAGAGAGGGGTAAGAGAGAGAGAGAGGGGGTAAGAGAGAGAGAGAGGGGTAAGAGAGAGGGGGTAAGAGAGAGAGAGAGAGGGGTAAGAGAGCGTAAAGAGAAGGAGAATGAAAGGGGAAGAAAGCTATGAATAAGAGGGGAAGGTGGAAAGAGAAAGAGGGGAAGGTGGAGAGAGAAGAGAAAGAGGGAAGGTGGAGAGAGAAGAGAAAGAGAAGGTGAGAGAGAAGAGAAAGAGGGTGGAGAGAGAAGAGAGAGAGTGTAGAGAGAGAGAGTAGAGAGAGAGAGAAAGTGAGAGTAGAAAGAGAGAGAGTGAAAGCGCACGCAAGAAGAAAAAAGGAGAAGAGAGAGAGAGAGAGAGGGGGAGGAAGATGAAATAGAGAGAGGGAAGCAAGAAGAGGGGGAAAATTCAAAGAGAGAGAGAGAGAAGGTAGGAAGAGGTAGAAGGTGGAGAAAGAGAGAGTACAAGAAGAAAAAGGGAGAAGGAGTTAGAGGGAGGGAGAGAGAGGGGAGAGCAAGAAGAGGGGGAAGATGGAAAGAAAGAGAGAATGCAAGAAGAAAGAGGGAGAAGGTGGAGAAAGAGAAAGAGAGAGAGGAACAAGAAAGAGGGAGAATGTAGAAAGAGAGAGAAAAAGGAATAAGGTGGAGAGAGGGGGGCAAGAAGAAAGAATGCAGGGAGAGAGATAGAGAGAGTGAAGAAGACAGAGGGAGAGGGAGTGAAGAGAGAGTCACTCAACTGACCAATCAGTTAACTGATTCAGTACCAAGTGTTGTTTTTTTTTTTTTCAAAAAGAATAAATAGACTATTTATTAAGTCTATTTTTGATTATTTTATGAAACTACGAGCGGAAATTCCCGGGGAGATAATATTAACTGCAGCATAATGACCATCGCTACATAAACTAACGTGATTTTCTCATCGTCAAGCCCCTTTACAAATCTGCTAATAAGCCGAGACCAAATGTAAAATGTAGGCCTCATTTAGAATTTTTCTAATCAGTCTTAAATACACATGATTTATGGATGGAGATTTATACTGTATATACACATCTTTAAAATATTAATATGTTAGGGTAAAGGAACCCCATTGACTCATTGCAAAGAGAGTCAGTGGGATTCCTTTACCCTAACATATTAATATCAATACTGTTTACGAAAGGACTCCCCTTTTCCTAACCAGAGGGAGTAGAACGCTCAAAAACGTAGGTCCATGCCAACAGGCCCATCTGCTCCCCTTTTCCTAACCAGGAGGAGGGAGCCCTCATAATCATAGGTCTATGCCAATTGACCCATCTGCTGCCTAATCAGGGGGAGTAGATCATAGGTCTATGCCAATTGACCCATCTGCTCCTTTGCCTAATCAGGGGGAGTAGAGCCCTCATAATCATAGGTCTATGCCAATTGACCCATCTGCTCCCCTTTGCCTAATCAGGGGGAGTAGAGCCCTCATAATCATAGGTCTATGCCGATTGGTCCATCTGCTCCTCTTTGCCTAATCAGGGGGAGTAGAGCCCTCATAATCATAGGTCTATGCCGATTGGTCCATCTGCTCCCCACTCCTGTTTATAGCCAATCCATAGCCAAACTGAGATTTTAAAAAAATACTTTCTTATTTCGCTTGGAGGTGAAAAAGACATCGAAATTTTATTACCTAATTTTCTACCCATCACACGACAGTCTAAAAGTATAAAAGCTAATTCTTTGACCAACAAGTGACAGCTAAAGTTGGGGTACTCATAAATCAAGGTACCACTGTATTTGGTTCTTTACAAAAAACCAAAGAGCAAGACAAGAAGATATATTCTCATCTCCATTCCCGTGGGTAATTATGTAAAAGGTCAAATACAGTTGGTACTGCAGTGGAGGTTTTTTAATTTAAAAAAAAATGGATTAGGTATGAGGCTCAACAAAAAAGGATAGGATTACATAGAGCACCCCCACCCGTTTACTTGAAAAACCTGAGAGTCAATATTTCAACTGTACAAGTCACAATGGGAAATGGTGGTTGGCCTTAATGTAAGATCCTTAACTTAAAAAGCAATCCACATGCCACCCAGAAACAACAACAACAAGAATGGTTTTCACATCACCTCAACAACAATGTGACGAACCCTAGAGCCCTAATTGGTCATATGAGACCGACAGAGACCCTCAGTGCTTTTTTTTGTTTTTGTTTTTTTTAACTGCACAACCAAATTCCTAGTGGCCTTACAGATCCGGGGGTGTTAAGTTGCATATTAATTCAGGGCTCTTATCTAATTCTTTTTCCTTATTTTTTTTTTTTTTTTTTTGAGAGATGAAATCCTTTTTTTCTATAATGGTCACTATTTTCTCTCAAACTCTCTTCCTTTTCTTTTTTTCTTCTGTCCACTATATTCTCCTTCTCCTTCACTTCTTCATCCTCTTCATTTCTTCTTCACTCTCTTCCTACTTATCCTCTTCATTTCTTCATCCTTCACTTCTTCCTCTTCTTCACCCTTCATTTGTTCCACTTCTTCTTCATCCTTCATTTGTTCCACTTCTTCATCCTTCATTTGTTCCACTTCTTCATCCTTCACTCTTTCCTCTTCATCCTCTTCATTTGTTCTTCATCCTTCACTCTTTCCTCTTCTTCATCCTCTTCATTTGTTCTTCATCCTTCACTTCTTCCTCTTCTTCATTTCTTCTTCCTCTTCTTCATCCTTCACTTCTTCCTCTTCTTCATTTCTTCCTCTTCATCCTTTATTTGTTCCACTTCTTCATCCTTCATTTGTTCACTTCATCCTCTCCTTCCCTCTTTCCTCTTTTTCATCCTTCACTCTTTCCTCTTCTTCATCCTCTTCATTTCTTCTTCCTACTTATTCTCTTCATTTGTTCTTCATCTTTCACTTCTTCCTCTTCTTCATCCTTCATTTGTTCCACTTCTTCATCCTTCATTTGTTCCACTTCTTCTTCATCCTCCACTCTTTCCTCTTCTTCATCCTCCACTCTTTCCTCTTCTTCATCCTTCACTTCATCCTCTTCATTCTCTTCCTCTTCTTCATTCTCTTCCTCTTCTTCACTCTCTTCACTTCTTCCTCTTCATTCTTCCTCTTCATTCTTCACTTCATACTTATCTTCTTCATTCTTCTTCTTTGTGGTGGACGCAGAGGTCAAAATACTTGACCCCAATTGTTGCGCCAAATTCAAGTAACATCCAGTAAGCTTTGTCTTTGTTTAATTAAACCAAAAATAAAATTGGGAGTTGAGACACATAAAGGAATAAAAACAATTAATTCAAAAACAAATAATTTACAAAAAGATATTTAACCCTTTGAGATTTTCAGAAGACTAAATCCCTCCTCAACCCAAGAAAAGTTATGTGCATCTGTTTATTGAATCAGAAACAAATTCAGACGTCTGCAATTTGTAAAAATATACTTATTCATCGGCCATATTGTATCAGAATGCTAAAAATAGATATAAAAACTCAGAGGAAATTAGTTTATACTAGCAAGAATATGCACCCTCTAGGCATAAGTATTTAAGTTTTAATGTAATAAAATATATTAAATCAGAAAGATTAATGAAATTAAATAAGAATGCATATAAAAAGATTACACTTATTTTAATTACATTTTAATTGGTTTATTCATAAAATTATTCATAGGTATTGATTTTAAACACGTTGGAGAATAAAACAATATTATAAGAGATGAATAACACTAAGTAATTTCTTTATTTGTTTCAAATTTGTTCATCTAATTCAAAGTGACATGTTAATTGCCATTGTTAAACATTGGGGAAAAAAAAAAAAAAAAAAAAAAAAAATCGAGACTTTATATTTTAACCGATCTTTTACGCCCCCCCCTCCTTTTTTTAAAAATGAAGCTCTCTGAGACCCATAAGAGGTTGGTTTGTTTTACAGCACATTAACCACAGTGGGTTATGTTTAGTTTGTTGGATTTTACGGCATGTCAGTATGCAAAAATAACTACACCATATATTATGTTAACTTTTATTTCTTAGTTATATATAAGACACATTTGAGTAAATCTATCTCAGATTTTCATAGAGACCTCATTAATATTTATTCTATGTATTAATGATTTATCAGTGGTACTTTTTGAATCCAAGCAAAGCCGTGTAGGTTTGCTAGTTTTATTTCAATGGAGATTCAGTGTCTGTAACTGAAACTACATCACAATACCCTCAGGAATTGCATAAGTTTATCAATGAGTTTTTCATTTATAGTCAAAATATTTATTCTATGTATTAATAATTTTGACTATAAATCAAAAACTCATTGATAAACTTATGCAATTCCTGAGGGTATTGTGATGTAGTTTCAGTTACAGACAGACGCTGAATCTCCATTGAAATAAAACTAGCAGACCTACACGGCATTGCTTGGATTCAAAAAGTACCACTGATTTTATCAGCTTTGACTTCTGAACTAGTTAGTAAGGTAAACTTGATTGCATGGTCTCGGGAGGGGAGAGTGTGTCATTCCAGGTATCATCTGCTCCCTCATCTAAAAGGGGCAGGGCCGAGTTTATTGCCCGGTGCCTGAGGTGCCTCAGAAGAGGAATGCCGATGGTACCATGCACATTTTGCATTAGCCACTGCATGAGCTTCGGTTTGTGCATGGCCTTGTTTGAATCCGGCTTGGTGGGAAGCATGGAAAATAAACACTGTATATATGGTAACCTTTTCGACAAATTGGGTATACCTATATTTTTCGAATATACAGGTACTCTCATAAAAACATTAACAAGGATTCCCCTTGATCTGATTACACTTGGTTTGGTTTCTTTGTTTAATGGCATATCAATCTTCATGGGTTATTTTGTGCCAAAGCTTTTGCAGGTGGTTATAAATAATTTCAAATGTAGAAGTAATTCTTTTCTCTTGAAGATGTCATCAAGCTGGAAGATCAAAGGTTTCTTTGTTAAATGGTAGATCAACTTTCATGGGTTATTTAATGCTTTAGCATTAAATAACCCATGAAAGTTGATCTACCATTTAGAAGTTGATCTACCCTTGTAGAAGAACAGTAAAAGTAAAGTTGGCGGAGTGGCTTACAGCAAGGGAGTCTATCCCCTTTTCATTAGCGTTAAACCAGGGAAAATTCATTTTTGTCTTTGAGGCAGAGTTCCACACCTACCATCAGCTCCCTACTTTTTTTTTTACATATATCCAAGCTGTGCTACTCATGTGCTGAGTTGGCAAGGATCGGTATCGTACCTGGAACCTAGTCATTCCTAGAGGGATGCTCTACCAACTGAAGGTGGTTGGTTGGATTTTATGGCATGTCAACCCTTGTTGGGTTAATTTATGCCAAAGACATTTTGTTTTATTCATTCTTGATGGTATTCAAATTTTTTTCTATTCAACAAATATGGGACCCATAGATTTTACCCGTCTGAAGAGGATGCAATCAGCATATTCTGCAGCCCCAGCTGACAGTGTAGGACTGAAGATGATACTATTTGACCCATAGCCTGGGTATGCGTTATTTGATAACCAATTATTCTGAGAAACAAACAAACTGACTAAAAATAAAAACAAAACATTACTTTTATAATTAATTAATTAACTAGCTAATTATTAACATGAAAGGTGAGTTGGCATCTCATTATTAAAATACCAATCAAAATTTGTGAGGAAATTAATTTTCCCCCCAAAACAAAATCTCATTTCTTTATTTGTTTCAAATTTGTTCATCTAATTCAAAGTGACATGTTAATTGCCATTGTTAAACATTGGAAAAATCGAGTTTATATTTTAACTGATCTTTTACGTCCCCACCCCCTTTAAAATAAAGCTTTTGGGTTGTTTAGTTTTACGGCATATCAACCTCAGTGGGTCATTTAATGCCGATAAAGTTTTGAAATAAATCAATTCTTAATGGATAATACAATTTTTTTATAAATACATTTTTCTATTTAACCCATAGATGGGACCCTAACAGGTACTATCACTCCGGGTCAGAGTGGACCAGGGAGCAATGGTGATGAAGGGGTGCTCCACATTCCCCAAACCTCCAGAACTGGAACCTCACCATCAGATAGAGTTTAACGTCATTCCCAGGACATGTAGACCCGCAGCCACCGCCTTCTAGCACCCATATGATAAAAAGGGATTGGGGCTTGCCATAAGGGCAATAGGTTTGGGAAAATAAATAAATAAATAAAGCTCTCTGAGAGCTATACAGGTTGGTTTGTTTTACAGCAAACAAACCACAGTGGGTTAGGTTTGGATTATTGGATTTTATGGCATGTCAATCCTTGTTGGTTTATTTTATGCTGAAATAGAGAGTTAATATTTTAACCGATATTTTAACCCCCCCCCCCACACAACACACACAAACACACTTTTTAAATGAAGCTCTCTGAGGGACTGTTTAGGGACTGAAGTCATCAGGTCATACAACAAAAGTCTGAATATTGGAAACAAAATTAATATTTTAGGAGTTCTTCTTCCATTCAACTTTCTTCAGTGAATAAACTGAGGAAGTTTGATCTCAAAGAGTATTGAACATATTCAACAAACTTATGTATTAGAATAGCAAATTTACAAACTGAGAACAATTAAGAAAGTAATCATAATTATTAAAGAAATTATAACCTAATTAATATATTCAAGTAGTGTTCAAGCTCCCTGTATATCTTTGTAAAGCTCTTGGAATGTCGGAAGCAATTTAATAAAACTATCCCATTAGACCCCTATAGTAGACCTAACCTGAGAAAAAACACTATAATCACTATTGACTAGTAATGGATCTGTGAGACTAGCTTGCTAACCATGGTACCATGATAGGACTACACACACAGGAAAACAAACATAAGCAAATTTCACACACACAAGCAAATTTCACACACACACACACACACAAGCAATTTCACACACACACACACACACACAAATTCACACAAGCAAATTTCACACACACACAAGCAAATTTCACACAAGCAAATTTCACACACACACACACACACACACACACACCACACACACACACACACATCGCACACATACATATCACACACACACACATACACACACACATACATACATTTCACACACACATACATACACATATATATATGTGTGTGTGTGTTGTGTGTGTGTGTGTGTGTGAGATGCATAGATAACCCTGTGAAAATTAGCTTATTTTTCCCTTGCAATTGTTAAACTAAAACACATCCTTTAACTGGAACAACAAACAAGAAATTTATTTTTTCTCTTTTTGAATAAAGAATTTTGGCATCTTCTATGAATCTACCACCCACACAAAATGGAAAATAGCCAAACACAAAAACAAAAAACAACACCTCCTCCCTCGTTGATGTTTTGAATTTTCTATTAATTTACAAGTTTTAACTTTGTTTTTTATCTAAAATTCTGAATTATCAATTACAACGAAGAGGAAACCTTTTTTTTTTTGTCTTCAACCAAATATTGTTTTGGGGATTTTTTAATTTTCTTTACTTTTTCTCTGCAGGATGTCAGATACAATCATTTATGTTTAATTCCAAATCAAGACATTAGAATACACACAAACATCTATTTTATATATATATATATATATATATATATATATATATATATATATAAGGGAAGTTGGTTTGTATGTATGTATGTCCGGATGAAACTATGAAAATAAAACAATTAAAGACAAAGTAAATATATATATATACATATTAAATATGTTGAAAGGAAAAATAAACAAAGGAAAGAAAATGCTGAATGGATAAAATAGATTTACTTTACTAACATGTATTTTGGCCAGGAGTTTGTTCATGTACACATGTATTCTATTTATTATTATTTTTAATATAAAATAAAATAATAATAATAGAAAACTACAAAATCTTTAAGTATACAAAGAATAACATTAAATATCACTGGTTTTTGCTTTTTGTGCAAAAATTATGAAGATTTATTTTTCCAGTGGTTTAGTTGTTTCCCCAGTTCATAAATAAAAACCTACAATCTATTAAGAAACTTTAGTTGGGCCCCATCAATTTTCAAAGCAAATATGTGCATCCCAGGATGCACTAAATTAAAAAGCTATCAGCATCTCTGCAGCAGTAATGGATGCGCGAGACTAGTTTGCTAACCATTACACCATGATAGGACACTGTATTAAATATATATATATATATATATATATATATAGAAAATCGTTAGAAACAGACAGTGCTGTGGAGTCTGGAAGAAAGTCTTTGACACTGAATCGACTCAGACTCCTCCATTTTTGGCACCTCCGACTCCAACTCCTCTTTATGTAATTAAGTGATTATGGCCTACAAATAAATATAAAACCATATTCTTTTTATAATCCATTTATAAGGTGCTTGCATGTGTATAATTTTACAGCTTTATACTTTCATAACTCGGGCCATATATGCATATATAATAAATGTTTTATAATCTGCTTAAAGCATTGTGTTTATATTGGTTTGGTGGTTGGTTTTGAAGGCTATCACAATGCAAGTGTAAAGAAAAATAAGGTAACTATGGTGTTGTTTGTTAACCTCAAATATTCTTAATATTTCGAGATAAAATCTCATCAACAGAAAATTTCTGAAACATTTCTGAATGTATATATATTATATATATATATACACACTTTCATAACTCTGGCCATATATATATATATATATATATATATATATATATATATATATATCTTTCATAACTAGGACCATATAAAGTGTAAATTCAACTGGAGTTCATGTAGTTTTACCAACTTCAATGACACCTTAATTGCTTCAGACTCAACCCTGGTTACCAAGCGCTGTAACCATATATATATATATATATATATGAGAAAATAACAGATTGGGTAAAATCCAACAAAATGTGATTAAAAGTTGAAAATGGAACCTTCTGTTTTGTTCAGATTAAAAAATTTAAAAAATACTTCTATAAGAATATTGTTTATCATGAAGTTTGTTAGGAGTAAAATATTTTTTTCAATAGTTTGTTTATCTGTATAATTCATTCACTTTATTTTGTTGCATTCTGTCTATCTATCTATCTTTATGTGCGTGTGTGTGTGATTAAAAGTTGAGGAAAAAAAGTGGACAAAACACAAACAATTTCAATCAATTGATATTTCACACCTTGGTGTATTAACGAAGCTTCAGAAATTTTTTTCAAAAATAAGATTTCCCCCCAAAAATGTCTGATGAAGCTTTGTTAATACACCGAGGTAAAATATTGATTGAAATTGTCTGTGTTTTATCCACTTTTATTCCTCAACTTTTAATCACACACACATAAAGATAGATAGATAGATAGACAGAATGCAACAAAATAAAGTGAATGAATTATATAAACAAACTATTGAAAAAAATATTTTACTTTTTTTTTTTTTTTTTTTTTATATCTGAGCAAAACAGAAGGTTCCATGTTCAATACCAGCCCTCAGCAATTTAGCGCATGTGTAGCACTGCTCGGATCTGTGCGGCAAAGTGGGCAGCTGACTCCTCTACTCCATCTCCTAATACACAGACATGTATTTCATATAAATTTAAAACAAGAAAAAAAAGGGGAGGGAGACAAGAACTGAAACAAACTTACGTTGGCAGTTATTCCATCTATTCAGTTGTTGGTCTGTTTGGTTGTTTAAGTTTTCTGAAACTTGAAAAGAAAAAAAAAAAAAAAAAGAAATTAATTTTACAAAAAATAAAATCACAATTCATTGGCAAATTCAAAAATATAAATAATCATTTATTTATGAAGGAATATCTGTTATTATACTAAAGCTGAGTGAATCAATATTTGTCTCCAAAAGGCAGTTTTACTGTTTAGTTAAATGACATGAAAGTTATACTAAATTATTCCTTACTTTTAGGATTGAGTTATGTTTGAAAAAAAAAAAAAATCTATTTTAATTGGTTCTCATCATCATCCTGTCATACTGGCAGCACAGATATCCATGACAATCTCTCACCATCCTTCCCTATCATTCATTGCCCCTGGGAGGTATTCTGTGCAGCATCCAGTATCCGCGCAGAGTTGATCTATGTGCGTCTTTGCTGGACGACCTACTCTGGCATGTCCATGTGATGGCTTCCACAAAAGAAAGTCACTTATGAGTTCATCTTTGCTTCTCCAGCAGTACCCAGCATGTCTTGTTCGCCTCACACGGATGGTTTGTGTGAGATGGGCAGGTTGCCATACAGCTGTTTTCTCATGGGATGTTGTTTCCACATCTTGTTTAATATTGCACGTAGCATTTTGTGCAAGTCCCATATAGCTTATTCTCCAGGCGCTTCATTAGAGTCCAGGTAGTGCAGCCATACAGTAGCACTGATACAACTACAGCTTGGAAGAATTATCACTAATGAAGGTGACATTTCCACATTCAATGATAAACTCCTAAAATCGGTGAACAATTCACGTATCTAGGTAGTAATATCTCATCAACAGAAAGCGCAAGTCCCATCTAGCTTATTCTCCAGGCGCTTCATTAGAGTCCAGGTAGTGCAGCCATACAGTAGCACTGATACAACTACGGCTTGGAAGAATTATCACTAATGAAGGTGACATTTCCACATTCAATGATAAACTCCTAAAATCAGTGAAACAATTCACGTATCTAGGTAGTAATATCTCATCAACAGAAAGCGCAAGTCCCATATAGCTTATTCTCCAGGCGCTTCATTAGAGTCCAGGTAGTGCAGCCATACAGTAGCACTGATACAACTACGGCTTGGAAGAATTATCACTAATGAAGGTGACATTTCCACATTCAATGATAAACTCCTAAAATCAGTGAAACAATTCACGTATCTAGGTAGTAATATCTCATCAACAGAAAGCGCAAGTCCATATAGCTTATCTCCAGGCGCTTCATTAAAGTCCAGTAGTGCAGCCATACAGTAGCACTGATACAACTACGGCTTGGAAGAATTATCACTAATGAAGGTGACATTTCCACATTCAATGATAAACTCCTAAAATCAGTAAACAATTCACGTATCTAGTAGTAATATCTCATCAACAGAAAGCGCAAGTCCCATATAGCTTATTCTCCAGGCGCTTCATTAGAGTCCAGGTAGTGCAGCCATACAGTAGCACTGATACAACTACGGCTTGGAAGAATTATCACTAATGAAGGTGACATTTCCACATTCAATGATAAACTCCTAAAATCAGTGAAACAATTCACGTATCTAGGTAGTAATATCTCATCAACAGAAAGCGCAAGTCCCATATAGCTATTCTCCAGGCGCTTCATTAAAGTCCAGGTAGTGCAGCCATACAGTAGCACTGATACAACTACGGCTTGGAAGAATTATCACTAATGAAGGTGACATTTCCACATTCAATGATAAACTCCTAAAATCAGTGAAACAATTCACGTATCTAGTAGTAATATCTCATCAACAGAAAGCGCAAGTCCCATCTAGCTTATTCTCCAGGCGCTTCATTAGAGTCAGGTAGTGCAGCCATACAGTAGCACTGATACAACTACGGCTTGGAAGAATTATCACTAATGAAGGTGACATTTCCACATTCAATGATAAACTCCTAAAATCAGTGAAACAATTCACGTATCTAGGTAGTAATATCTCATCAACAGAAAGCGCAAGTCCCATATAGCTTATTCTCCAGGCGCTTCATTAGAGTCCAGGTAGTGCAGCCATACAGTAGCACTGATACAACTACGGCTTGGAAGAATTATCACTAATGAAGGTGACATTTCCACATTCAATGATAAACTCCTAAAATCAGTGAAACAATTCACGTATCTAGGTATAATATCTCATCAAGAAAGCGCAAGTCCCATATAGCTTATTCTCCAGGCGCTTCATTAGAGTCCAGGTAGTGCAGCCATACAGTAGCACTGATACAACTACGGCTTGGAAGAATTATCACTAATGAAGTGACATTTCCACATTCAATGATAAACTCCTAAAATCAGTGAAACAATTCACGTATCTAGGTAGTAATATCTCATCAACAGAAAGCGACGTCAATGCAAGCATAGGAAAGGCATGGGTGGCTTTAAAGAAATAATTGGTTCTAATTAGTTGTAATTTGCAATTAAGTCAAAAACTGACCAGTCTCTTGCTTTACATTCTGCCTATCACAATACCCCCCTCACTCTCTATCTTGATTACCTCTTTGTTATATATGTTAGTTTCTCTGGGAGAGTAGAGAGAGAGAAAGAGATGGGAAAATTTGAAATGTATTTGTATGTAATTTCATAAGCACCAACCCCATAGCTTAAATTAGGTCAAACGTTCCTTCTTAAAAATCTTACAAAATGATATTAATGTTTGTCCGGACGTTTTTTATTTAAATTTTCTTACAGGATGTCAGATAATATCATTTATGTTTAATTCCAAATCAAGACATTAGAATACACACAAACATCTATTTTTATATATATATATATATATATATATACATATAGTGTTATTATTATTGTTATTATAACAATATATACATCGGTGTAATGACAACTACCCTTTCCAGGCGTCTTACGATGCACCTTTCAGACACTAGCTCAATAGCCCAACATTTAAAAACACACTCTTGTCCCAATACTAAATTCCGAAAAATACTCAACGATAACACCACCATTATAGAAACACAAATATGTAAACAACAACTAAAGATTTTAGAAGCACTGCATATTAGACACAAAAATAAACTTTGATAATAGCACCAATGTTCTAAAATGCCTATAATTACATTAACAATTTATAAAATAATAATATTAACAATGAATAAAAAACAAATAATAATAACACAACAATAATAAACAATATATATATATAAATATATATATATATATAAAAGGAAGTTGGTGTGTATGTGTGTATGTCCAGATGAAACTACGAAAATAAAACAATTAAAGACAAAGTAAATATATATATACATATTAAATATCACCAGTTCTTGCTTTTGGGGCAAAAATTATGAAGATTTGATTTATATTTGAAGATATTTAAAAATTAAAATATACATAGAAATAGCATTGAAATTTTACTTAAAAATGTCCAGCAATTGTAAATCTCAAAAGTAAACAAATCAATTCACCAGGTTCCCACCCTCTACCCAGGCGATGCTGGGTAGCCGCCTCTAGTAAAACATAAAGCGCAGCTTGGGTGTGTATGTATTCTAGTGATGGTTCTCTTGATGCGGAAATCAAACAGAGAATAAGCAGGGCATCTTGGTCCTTTGGTAAGCTAGAAGACAAGGTCTTGTCTGATGGTGATCTAGCTCTTACAACTAAAGTGTCTGTGTATCAAGCATGTGTGTTGTTATCCTTGATCTATGCTTCTGAAACCTGGATGTTGTATCAATCTCATATGAGGCAGCTTGAAAGATTCCATCAGCACTGTCTTAGACATATCCTTGGTCTGTAGTGGGACAGCTATGGCCAAAATAACTAGCATTGCTGCAATTGTGATGAAGAATCAGATGCATTGGGCAGGTCATCTTGTTCGGCTTGATGACTCTAGACTACCAAAACAGCTTTTTTTATGGTGAGCTCCTTGGAAAAAGACCCCAACACAACCCCAACAAACGGTTTTCGAGATAGTGTTAAGGAGTGTCTAGCATACTTTAGTACTCCCGTCGATAATTGGGAGTCCCTGACATCTGATTGTGGGCAGTGAAGTGCTGCGATATACAGTGGTGCATAATTGTTTGAAGCAGTATGGGTGGACTGGCCAAAACTCAGGAGAGCGTGCCTAAAACATGAAACTCTGCCAGCCAATTCTGGTGATGTGTGGATCTGTGAGGAGTGTGGCCTGTTGTCAAAGGTGGGCTTGGTCAATCACATGAGAGCTACTCGACTACAATTGTTGTTTTACCATGCCACACTGATTCCCGTCAGCATGATCCCCAACATGAGGATTTATTATGTTCCTGCTGCACAAAAGTGTGCCAAACAGCTGTTTTTTTTTAAACTTAATTGGTTTGTTTTGTTTTACGGCATATCAACTCAGTGGGTTATTTAATGCCAATAAAGTTTTGAAATAAATCAATTCTTAATGGATAATACAATTTTGTTTATTAACTCATGTTTTTCTATTTAACCCATAGATGGGACCCTAACAGGTACTACCACTCTGGGTCAGAGTGGACCAGGGAGCAATGGTGATGAAGAGGTGCTCCACATTCCCCAAAACTCCAAAACTGGAACCTCACCATCAGATAGAGTTTAACGTCATTCCCAGTACATGTAGGCCCTCAGTCACCGCCATCTAACACCCATATGATAAAAAGGGGCTGGGGCTTGCCTAAGAACAGCTGGTGGTCTCAAGTGATGCATATACACCAGTCGACGCAGATCGTTATGTGTGCCAGTTATGCAAGACATTGGCAGGATTAAAATTCATGAACGAGCTCACAAACAGACAATGAATGAAGGAATGGCATTCGCCTGACAAGACATTGCGATCATCATGTCTGGAGGAAACTATGAAAATAAAACAATTAAAGACAAAGTAAATATATAATACACACACCTCCATCACCCCATATTCATTTACTCTGGAGATGGTGGTAGAGGTGGGGATGTCAAGTAGCATTAACATATGGTCATCACTTCTGGCCAAAGGACCCACTTGGTGACTGGACATAAGTTTGGGAACTCTCTAAGTCAACTGACCTTTCACCTTTGTGATGGGTCTCTTTCAAAGTGCTTATAGAGCAGAAAAAATATGTTTTCATAATCAACAGGCACATCAATTTGATATCACCACCCCCATCAAAGATTCCCTGAAAATAAGACAAGGCTTCAATTTTCACTCTAAAATAAAATAAAACGAGGGCTTATCTATCTATCAATTTATCATAGATTGATAGATATGACGAGCCTATCATGGGCTCGTCATATCTATCTATCATGGGCTCGTCATATCTATCTATCTATTAAAGGCTTTCATATCTATCTATCTATCTATTAAGGCTTTTCATATCTATCTATCTATCTATCTAAAGGCTTTTCATATCTATCTATCTATCTATCTATTATCTTTTCATATCTATCTATATATCTATCTATTAAAGGCTTTTCATATCTATCTATCTATCTATCTATCTATTATCTATTATCTCTTTCATATCTATCATATCTATCTATCACGGTCTTTTCATATCTATCTATCTATCACGGTCTTTTCATATCTATCTATCTATTACGACGGTCTTTTCTATCATACGGTCTTTCATATCTATCTATCTATTACGACGGTCTTTTCATATCTATCTATCACGGTCTTTTCATATCTATCTATCACAAGCTTGTATATGATGGTTTCTTCATATCTATCTATCATAGGTTTTTAATATCTATCAATCTATATATATATAGATTGATAATAAAAACGGAATGGTCCATTATTTAGCTGAGATGACAACACTCATAAGAAATAAGAATTCGACAGATTATCAAGATTTAAATTTCTGCATTTCATCTTAGATGATGTGATTGTGAATATATATATATATATATATATATATATATATACACACCTTTGAAAGAAAGGAAAAACTCAATAAACCATCATTCTGTAATAAATTTATTTTGACCAAAAGTTAAGAGGCTTTTAGAAATTTAAAGAAATTTCCAAAACTCCTCAGTTCAGTCTCATCAGACAGTCACAGTTAGAGTGAATAACCCAATGAAATCTCACCAGAAAATCCATCAAATGTAGGTCAGACAGCAAATATTAATTTACAATTTCAAGCTAAAGAAAGTGTTACAAAAGTATCCTTAAATTTCCTGTTTAAACACATATTCAAAAAATGTATATGATAAATGATCTTAATATATAAAAATAGAATAAAAATTGTCTAGACTACATCTATAATAAAAGTTTTAAATGATTTTAATCTAAAATATAGATTATTATGCATTGAGCTCTCTCTAGGGATATTAAAATCCTTGTATTTGCACCGACTAAAACATGCAATATATCATACAGTGAGATTTTGAAGATCCCATATAGAATCATCCTTAACTACCAGTTTTGGATACCTTATATATATATATATATATATATATATATATATATATATACTAGCAAATATATGCACCCTCCGGGTGCAAGTATTTAAGTTTTAATGTAATAAAATATTGTATTAAATTAGAAAGGCTAATGAAACTAAATAAAAATACAGATAAAAAGATTTGAAACAGAGGGAGTATAATAAAAGATTTGAAATAGAGGGAGTATAATAAAAATGGAACAACTTAAACTTACTCTTCCATCACTCTTGTCTTTCATTGTTATTTTTTCTAATTTAAGTATTTAGTTATAAGAGGAAGTAAAAAATAAAATGACAGTTATTTTATCTTGTTAATGGATTTCATTTAAGATTCATTGAAGAGATTATATTCATTAAAATAAAACCAAACAGTTAGAAATCAATAATACTAAGCACATATTTATTAAATTCGATTTTTTAATATTAATATGCAAATTAGCCTTCCCGTTCACACTGTAAACCGCTATTTTGTTGTATATATAAATATAATTGCATGCTGTCAGTATGTAGACATAGTTAACAGTATTAATAATGTAAGACAATTTTATTAATAATTGAGATTTAGATGAAAATAAAATCATGGAGAATGTGATGTCAATAACTAAGGGAATTGTGACTTGAGTAGGAATATAGTTTCGGTTACAGACAGAAAAACACACAATCTCCATTATAATAAGATATATATATATCTGGAAGAACACCTTGCAAAGGATGGTAGTAAACACCTGCCGAGAATGAAGCGAATCAGACTTTGGTTATTATAGGAGAACATGATTTAAGGGAAATTAATAAAGACTTGATTTACAAGACTTGAGAACATTTAGATAAGTAAAGAGTAAGAGTTTATATATATATATATATATATATATATAATATATATATATGTATTATTATTATTTGTTATTTTTATTTTTATTTCTTTACTTTTAGTTCTATATTGTTTTGTTATCTTTATTTTTTCTTTTTCTTTTTTTATTATTTTTAGCCTTTAAATTCTGCTCATTTTGTATATACACTCTTACAACTATTTCCCCAAGGAATCTGCCCCAAGCTAAGCCACACCTCATCCAAAACATAGACCTCCCTGCCTCATCCAAAGAAACTAACCCTACCCATTCCAAAATAAGACACCAATCCTCCCTCCCCATAATTGAGAGATATAAAAGAGATGTTACTTTGGGAAATTCTTAGTAAGAGTCATGTTCTTGTGATTACCTGAAGATGCCGTATTAATATGGTTGAAATAAATTATTGTAATGAAGCAAGTTTAGAGTTTTTCTTCATTTACTATATATATATATATATATATATATATATATATATATATATTATATATGTGTGTGTGTGTGTGTGTGTGTGTGTGGAATCTTAGTCCACTTGACTTTCAATAAACATGTAGATTCCACTCAGTTTCTCTTTAATAGACTCGCTCAGTATAGACAAAGATAAAACTTGAATACACGATGGGCAATAAAGAAAAACAAAAAATAAAAAGAAAAAACATAAAAGGAT
>CM042163.1:60670332-60687832 GCA_023376005.1 Doryteuthis pealeii
AAATTAAGACATTCCACAAGTTGAAATGAAAACAAACAACTACTGTCCTCTCAACACATAAGGTTATTCCTTGTTTTTCAACATGGCCGAAAAGTACTGCGTGGATGGGGGCCTGTTCTAAGTGTATACACATCTTACACCATCTACTGTATTAAGCAATCTTAACCCATTGGCCGTGATTGCTAATGTAATGCTTATTCCCACCCGGCACCATGTTCCAACTCGTATGACTTCAGTACCAAGCCAGATATCGGAGTGAAAGGTTGTGCGTAGCTTTGCAGATGTAATTCCTTTTGGACATACCTCTGCAAAACTGCACAATGGTAATTATGAGCGTTAGCCAAATTCCTAGCATAAAATTGTGCATGCGCATTATCTCCCTCAACAAATTTGCTTGTATAGTTTTTCTTAAACAATTGAATGAATAAAAATACATTTCATTCTCATCAACACATTTTTGATTGTTTGAGAAATTAAAATTTTATTTCTCAAACAAACAAACAAAAATGTGCAGATAAGAATGAAATGTATTTTTATTCATTCAATTGTTTAAGAAAATATCATAAGTAAAACTATACAAGCAAATTTGTTAGATAATGCACACACACAATTTTATGCTAGGAATTTGGCCAACTAAAGTTCATAATTACCCACAAAATACTTCGATGATTTTTGTCAATAATTGGAAGGCATCTAACAAGGATTCATTCAAATGCAAGAATGTGAGTTTTATTTTTTTTTAATGATTTTGTCATTGGCAGTTAAAAATAAAGATTTTCTGTTATATTATTGTTTACTTTGAACTCTCCTTAACAATATTCATGTTTTGTATTCTGAAATTTGATAATTAAAACTGATTTATGACCATTTTAAGAATATACATATATTTTATACGTCTATATATATATATATATATATATATATATATATATATATATGGCACACTTTGTGGTCTCAGTCGGTAGAGCATTCAGCTTGAAACCACAAGGGTCCTAGTTTGATACCGGCCCTTGCCAATTCAGCATATGATTAGCACAGGGATCTGTGCAATAAAGTAAGGAGCTGATGGTTGGTGTAGCGCTCCACCTCAGATGCCAAAATAATCTCCTTGGACTAGTGCTAATGAAAAGGGGATAGACTCCCTCGCTGACTTGTTGTTTTGGTCAGTTCTTCATGTACCATATGTGGCACACAACGGGGCCAAAAAATAAATAAAATAAATAAAAAAATAAAAATAAAAATAAGAAAAAAAAAAATAAAAAAAAAGTTTCACACACAATTAGAAGCTTGTCAAGGTTGGCAATGGATGAAACTGCTTTTGCTTTTTACTGCCTGTTTAGTTAAAGGAGAGGAATTTAACAAAATACTCCTTCATTCTCTGAGTTTCAATGTTGCAGTCCAATACATTAGCCACTACGCAAGGGAGATTCACCCCCCCCCAACTTGGATACAATCAGATTTACAAGTTGGTACTGTTTTAAGGGCCGGTTTAGCTCAGTCAATAGAGTGTCCGACCAGGAACCACAAGGTTCTGGGGTTCAATACCGTCCCTCGCCAACTCAGCATATGAGTAGCACAGGGATCTGTGCAGTAAAGTGAGGAGCTGGTGGTGGATGTGATGCTCAGATGCCAAAACAATCACCTTGGTTGAGTGCTAGTGAAAAGGGGATAAACTCCCTCACTGTCTGGCTGATACCGACTTTAGGCTACCCCGACAACTTTACGGTGTTTACACTGCACCTTTGCAGAGGGGCAAGATTCCCTCAGAAAAAAAAAAAAAAAAAAAAAAAAAAAAAAAAAAAGACAAAAAAAAGTGTCCTGAGTATGACACTAAACTGCGTCTGATGGTGAGGCTCCACTTCTGGGGCTCTGGGGAGTGTGGAGTACTCCTTCATTGCCATTACTACCAGGTTAACTGACCTGGTCTGGTAGAACCTGCTAGGCTCCCATTTATGTGTCAAATAGATAGGTAAGAATAGATAAGAAATTATTTGTATTTGATAGGATCATGTGAAAAAAGAAAAAAAAAATCTTACAAAAACAACTTGCAAAATTTTAAATCAGTTCTCTATGGATACTGGATGCCATGCAGAAGACTTGCCAGGTGTGATAACCGATAGGGATGGGTAATAAGAGAGAGTTATGGGAATCCGTGCTGTCAGCACGACCTCCTGATGATAATAATGATGAATTATTTAAGCTTAGTAGTAGTAGTAATAAAGTTGGTGGAGTGGTCTATTGTAGGTATCTGCTGGACAGCGAAGGAGTCTATACCCTTTTTGATAGTGCTAGACCAGGGAGATTGTTTTTGCATCTGAGGTGGTGCACAACACCTACCATCAGCTCCAACACTTGTGCTGAGTTGGTGGGGACTGGTATTAAATCAGGAACCTTGTGATTTCAAGGTGGGTGCTCTATCGACGGAGTTAAACCGGCTCCTTTTATAATCCATATCTTATCATAATTGAGATTCAGTGTCTGTTTGTCTGTAATCAAAACTATGTCACTGCTTACATCACGGTACTCTCAAAAATTGCGTAAGTTTATCAATGAGTATTTGATTTATAGTCATAGTCAAAATCATTAATACCTAGAATAAATCTTATATTCATTCATGATGACTATGAAAATCTGAGTTAGATTTTCCTCAAAACAGCCCATGTTATTAATGCATTTAAAATCCTGCAATGTGTCTTATATATCAATAAAAAATAATGGTTTACATAATATACGGTGTGGTTAATTTGCATACTGGTTTTAACAAAACTGGGTTTAATAAATAATCACTTGGTGCTAGTGATCTCTAATATTATTGTTTTATTTTCCAATATATTAAAATTAATCCTGAATATGAATGATTTTGGCTAAACTTGCAAATCGGTCAGAAAATTAGGCTTACCCAGAAAAAACAGAACCCACAAATTTTGTAATAAAACTTAATTTCAACTAAGGGGGGGGGGGTTTAGGGTTGGTGTTTAGGGTTAGTTCTGGATCACCCTGTAATATGTTTTAATTTTCCAAATGATTTGCAAGTTTAGCCATGATTTTATAAAGAAACCAATTAAAATATGATAAGTGTAATCTTTCTATATGTGTTCTTATTTAATTTCCAGGAATTCTTTCTTTTTTTTCTTATATTCAATTTTACAGAAGTGTGTTTTACAGACTAAGTGGGGTTACTGGGTGCAGGAACAAAGTAGGAGAAAGTACTCTGAGTAGCAACACTTGGATCTGAGAGGGGGTAATTGCCGCCAACAAGTGAAGGACCATTGTGCAGAACTGATCCTGAAGGTTCAATTTTTTTTTTCAACGCGTTGTCTGTGACATGTGCCACATATGGTACACAAACAATTGCCCAAAACCATGATGGGCACCAATATATGGTACACACCTATAAAAGTATATATATATATATATTCTTAAAATGGCCATAAATCAGTTTTAATTATCACATTTCAGAATACAAAACATTAATACTGTTAATTAAGTGTTCAAAACAAATAACGATATAACAGAAAATCTGGTTATTTCCTAGTTAAGTAACATGATATTACAGTGTGACCCAGAAAAAACAGAACCCAAATTATTTATTTTCCCATTAAACTAACCCTAACCCCACTTAGTTGAGTAACATAATATTACAGGGTGACCCAGAAAAAATAGAACCCACAAATTTTGTAATAAAACTGTTAATTTTAATTTTTTTTTAAGTCTAACAAGGGTTGGGGTTGGGGTTTAGGGTTAGTTTAATGGGAAAATAAATAAATAATTTGGGTTCTGTTTTTTCTGGGTCACTCATGTTACTCAATTAGGAAATAACCGAAAATCTTTATTTGTAACTGCAAATGACAAATTAATTTTTTTAAAACTCACATTCTTGCATTTTAATGAATCCTTGTTAGATGCCTTCAAATTATTCACAAAAATCATCAAAGTATTTCATGCAGGTTTGCAGAGGTAAGTCCAAAAGGAATTACCTCTGCAAAGATGCACACAACCTTTCACTCCGATATCTGGCTTGGTGCTGAAGTCAAACGAGTTGGAATATGGTGCCAGGTGGGAATAAGTATTGCATTAGCAATCACAGCTAACATGTTAAGGGAAGTTTGTGCCGACACTTTTTTTAATGAAAAATATTGTAATTGAGGGTGGGGCCTGGTATGACTGTAGAGATCGATGAAAGCCTTGTTGTAAGGTGAAAGTATAATGGGAGTAGATTAACCAAACAATCGAGGGTTTTTGGAGGGATATGCCGCGAGACAAGACAAGATAAAAAGCAATATGGCATTCAAGCAGATATGCTAGATTCATATGTTTATGAATTCTTGTGGTGAGAGAATAAACAAAGAAAGTAACACTTTCGATCAAATTCTTAAATATATAGGGTGACCCAAAAAAGAAAACAGACTTTTTTTTAAAAGTCAGACCTGTTTTTTTTGGTCACCCTGTGTATATATATAATATAATAAAATAAATATATAAAGGTTTTACATATCTATTTATTTGATGACAAAGGAACAGTCACGACCATTTGGTTTCATGCATGCGTAACCGCAAACATTCATCAGGTGACGTTCCATGGTCGTGACTGTTCCTTTGTCATCAAATAAATAGATATGTAAAACCTTTATATATTCATTTTATTATATTATATAATAGCTTTATATTTTATATTGAGCACTCTCCCAATAATACTGCACTTTGGCACACCGTTCCAGTAAAAGCTGAAACAGCGACAATCCTACGCTATAGTTAGTTTTATTATGGATTATAATGCTTCTGATTTTTAAAAATAAAATTCATTTTATTTTTAACACATAATACGTATTTTTTCCAATTTTTCCAACATCGAAAACCAGCGTTCGTTTGTACCTCCTAACGGTTATTTATTCCGTCTTTCCTTCATAGGTTGCTCTTGATGAAGGCCGCTCTATTAAAACAGTTGAAACAGATTCAGTCAGCAAACTATTAACATCATTTGTTTTTTCATAAAATGTTAAATTCATACTGTCAGATTAACTTCCATTTACTTCATATATATATATATATATATATATATATATGCACACACATACACACAGGGGACCCCCACCCCAAAAAAAAGGTCTGACTTTTTTCAGTTTTTTTTTTTTATCACACTGTATATTTGACTCAAAGCATTTTAAAACCCATCTACCACTTAATAGTCTTATTTTTTTTTTAGGGTATAACAATTTACTGAACCAAAAATTAAATCAAAAGTAAAAGAGTCAAGTAGTTTCAAAAGTGACAAATTTATTAGTTAAAAAAAAAACAACGGATTATTACACTTTTGATCACCCAAACTTTAGAAAAAAAGAGGGCATGGTTTGATAGTAATGAATCATAAGAAAATTTTTTTTTTAAAGTCATCCAGGTTGGAACATGGAGCCGAGTGGGAATAAGTATTACATTGATCAGAGGGGGCCCCTCTGACCACCTGTCTAGCCTAAGTAAGGGTCTAAGTGGAGTGTTGCAGGTCAAGGACAGCTTATCCACCAAGACTCCATCCTTAAGCATCACGAGTTGCCACCCATAGCCAACAGGTGGCCCCATTTGGAGGAGTCTTACCCCTCTGCAGAGGTGCAGTCGTGCGTCTTAACGCCCCTAGGACTGTCCAATATTTGGCTTGGTACTGAAGTCATACGAGTTGGAACATGGCACCGAGTGGGGAATAAGTGTTACATTAGCAATCATGGCCAATGTGTTAAAGTATTTTCATTATATGATAACGAGTTGTTTATGTAACCTGCGATATCACAGGTAGGATTAGTTAAACAAATAAATCAAAAGTTTCATTAACTCTTAACGATTTCATATACACTGATGTGTAAAATATTAAAAACATATGGAGCAATTCACTGGAAATTATTTTATTATGAGTCGTCTAGATAACCCTTGATATGATTGAGGGTATTTATTAAACTAACTAGAATCATCATTATGACTTGACTTTGTGAATGAAGATTAAGGAGGTGGTTCACACTGACTGCAGGCATGTTCATGGCTGATAAGGCCTATGAAGGACAGACAGAGCAGCTGAAGGTCTGGTCAGGGTTTGATTGTATTGTAGGTCTTCCTCCTATGCCTTTTGTGTAGGAGAGTGGCCCTGTGGGTGTTTTCAAAGGAGACAACATGGTTAGGGGTGAGCGACTGGGAAATATTAAGGGGGTTGTCTGCATTGAATGCAGGCATAGTCATGGCATGAGGTACAGGCAGGTATGGCCACAACAGCTGCATTTGAAGGTCTGGTCAGGGTTTGATGGCATTGCTTCCTCCTATGCCTTTTGTGCATGAGAGTGGCCACAACATGGCGACTGATTGAATGCAGGCATAGTCATGGCTGACAAGGCCTATGAGGTACAGGCAGGTATTGCATTTGAAGGTCTGGTCAGGGTTTGATGGCATTGTATTGTAGGTCTTCCTCCTATGCCTTTTGTGCATGAGAGTGGCCCTGTGGGCGTTTTCAAAGTAGGAGACAATCGACTGGTGCATTGAATGCAGGCATAGTCATGGCTGACAAGGCCTATGGCAGGTATGGCCACAACAGCTGCATTTGAAGGTCTGGTCAGGGTTTGATGGCATTGTATTGTAGGTCTTCCTCCTATGCCTTTTGTGCATGAGAGTGGCCCTGTGGGCGTTTTCAAAGTAGGAGACAACATGGTTAGGGGTAAGCGACTGGGAAATATTAAGGGGGTTGTCTGCATTGAATGCAGGCATAGTCATGGCTGACAAGGCCTATGAGGTACAGGCAGGTATGGCCACAACAGCTGCATTTGAAGGTCTGGTCAGGGTTTGATGGCATTGTATTGTAGGTCTTCCTCCAATGCCTTTTGTCTTTGAGAGTGGGCAAGCACATATTTTCATAGGAGGAGACAACATGGTTAGTGGTAAAATACCAGGAAAGATTAAAGGGGTGATCCATGTTGACTGCAGGCATGTTTGTGGCTGATAAAAGTGAATGAGTTAGTATACTATTGAAGTGAACAATACCACCCACCTAAGTCCAATTGAATTTGTAAATTAAGCAGCTGGTATAATACTCAAGAATATTCCATACTTGCATATGGATGATACTAATCGATGAATCCCGATTGGCTGCTGACTTTAGTAGGGCTATGGTGCTTAGATAAATAAACCACCATTCTGTACTATGCTTGTTGTAATGTAGGAACCGTATTTGAAGTACAGTGATTTCATTCCTTTCCCAGGGACATTAACCCCAAGTGAAATGCAAACAGCCTTGTCCAGTATTTGAAATCAGGTTGACAATTCCTTTTCCAATGACAGTAAATATTATCCCAAGATTGGTACTGTTTGTGTATTTTAAGTTTGGTTTGGTCTGTTTTACGGCATATCAAAACTTTTCGGGTTATTTAATGCTGAAACAAGTCATTTTGATAAAAGTTTCTATGTTTCAAGTCCTTAATATCTTCAAATGTTATCATAATGGAGATTCGGTGTCTGTCTGTCTGTCTGTAACTGAAACTATGTCACTACTTATGTCACAATACACAGGAATTGCATAAGTTTATCAATGATTATTTAATTTATAGTCATAGTCAAAATCATTAATACATAGAATATGAAGGAGTCTATCCCCTTTTTAATAGTGCTAGACCAGGGAGATTGTTTTTGCATCTGAGGTGGAGCACAACACCTACTGTCAGCTCCCCACTTTACTGCACAGATCAGATTACCCAATCTGTGCAACTGATGCGCTGAGTTGGTGGGGACTGGTATCAAATCAGGAACCTTGTGATTCCGAGGTGGTGCTCTACCGACGGAGTTAAACCGGCTCCTTTTATAATCATATCTTATCATAATTGAGATTCAGTGTCTGTTTGTCTGTAATCAAAACTATGTCACTGCTTATGTCACAGTACTCTCAGGAATTGCATAAGTTTATCAATGAGTATTTGATTTATAGTCATAGTCAAAATCATTAATACCTAGAATAAATCTTATATTCATTCATGATGACTATGAAAATCTGAGTTAGATTTTCCTCAAAACAGCCCATGTTATTAATGCATTTAAAATCCTGCAATGTGTCTTATATATCAATAAGAAATAATGGTTTACATAATATACTGTGTGGTTAATTTGCATACTGGTTTTAACAAAACTGGGTTTAATAAATAATCACTTGGTGCTAGTGATCTCTAATATTATTGTTTTATTTTCCAATATATTAAAATCAATCCTGAATATGAATGATTTTGGCTAAACTTGCAAATCGGTCAGAAAATTAGGCTTACCCAGAAAAAACAGAACCCACAAATTTTGTAATAAAACTTAATTTCAACTAGGGGGGGGGGGTTTAGGGTTAGGGTTGGTGTTTAGGGTTAGTTCTGGGTCAGCCTGTAATATGTTTTAATTTTCCAAATGATTTGCAAGTTTAGCCATGATTTTATATATCAGGAATTGCGTAAGTTTATCAATGATTATTTGATTTATAGTCATAGTCAAAATCATTAATACATACAATAAATCTTATTTATCAACAATGTCTCTATGAAAATCTGAGTTAAATTTCCCTCAAAACAGCCCATGTTACTAGTGCATTTAAAATTCTGCAATGTATCTTATATTATGTAAACCTTTATTTCTTAGTGATATATATGATGTGTTGATTTGCCTACTGGTTTTTAACAAAACCAGGTTTAATAAATAATTACTTGGTGTTATTGATCTCAAATATTATTGCTTTATTCTCCAACATATTAAAATCAATCTTATGAATGATTTTATATAGAAACCAGTTAAAATATAATTAAAATAGGTGTAATCTTTTTATATGCGTTCTTATTTAATTTCATAAGTCTTTCTGAATTTATATATTTCATTACATTAAAACTTAAATACTTTCGCCTGGAGGGTGCATATTCTTCCTAGTTGTTATATGCCCTGCTTATGAACATTAACGGGTATATCCCAATAAATATGGAAGTATTATGCTGACTGAGTAGTCTTATACCACTAGTAGTGGTTTACCTTTCTTCACACTGCTGGCAAATATTGTATTTTGTTAATGTTATAAAAATTCCATTCCATTTTCAACCTCGGTTTGGTTATTTCTCATTTAGTAACCTTTGTTCAGTTAAAACACTAGTTTAATATAATATCTTACTACATTAAAACTTAAATACTTGCGCCCAGAAAGTTCATACTTTTGCTAGTCTGTCTAAGGCATTTTTTTCTTCCTGAATTTCAATGTTTTATCAACTCCCATTTTGCCTTTTCCGTTTTTCTTTTAAGATTTTAACGTAAATCACAGAAGGGGGAATATCAATGGCAATTTAATCCGATTGCCAGATGTACCTGATATTCATACAGGAAGAATGAGAAGGTTCATTCAAAAACTCTGAAAATTATTTTCTAAGTATTATTCTAAAAAAAAGAATAAATAGATAAATAAAATATATGAATGAATAAATAAATAATTTCCTCCTCTTCCATTTCTTCATCTTTATATATATATATATATATATATATATATATATATGGTTATTTCCTATAACTCCAACCTAAAAAAAGGGAAACCACTCTGAATGAATTTTATCTGCTAATTAATCTACCCATTATTTTCCCATTAAACTAATTTCCTAGTAGATCAATAGATAAATAAATAATTTATAAAATTCATTCAGAGTAGTTCCCCTTTTTTAGGTTGGAGTTATAGGAAATAGCCATATATATATATTTTTTTTTTCCTGTTTATATTTACTATGAGGAGGCACCTAGGTGTAACGGTTATCATAGGAAAAGGACACAATGAGAGGAGTTAAAATCCTGGACAAATCTGTTTACATTTCACATTGTGATTGGGAAAGGTACACATCCAACTATTCTCCCTCCAGCTATGGGTAAATAGAGCAGTAATACTCAGGACACTTTTAGTGCAAACTGGTCTCTTTACAGCAACCAGTCTAGTGAATGCCAAGTGTCTCTTTGTCTTTCCTGTAAGACAATGCTTGCACTTTTCCTGTTTATATTTGCTATGAGGAGGCACCTATGGCGTAACGGTTATCATCATAGGAAATGGTTGATTGGTTGGTTGGATTTTATGGCATATCAACCCTTGTTGAGTTATTTTATGTTGTTGTATTATTTATTCTTGATGGATATTGAAAATCTTTTTTTTTTAAATTCAATTTTTAAAAAAAACATTTTTTAAACTCATCTTTTCTATTAACCCATAGATAAAATCCTAACAGGTACTACCATTCCGGTCAGGGTAGATCTGAGAGTAATGTCGATGAAGGTGTACTCCACACTCCCCAGAGCTCCAGAACTGGAACTTCACCAGGAGAGCTGTTAATGTCATACCCAGGATCCAGCATTGAAAAAAATCCACTATAATGAAAGATAAAGTTAAAAAATCACACCTACAACTTATCCTTTTTTCTGTCTCTTGATCTGTCTTTGCTGTGTTTATTGTTATTGTTTTTATACATTAACAGTGTATTTTATCTATTCTTTTTTTAATCTTTTATATTTATTTTTTAGATGAATCCTTTCCTTATCAACCATTATTATTATTTTGACTAGCATTTTCTTTCATCTTTTCATTTTTTCACGTTGTCAGCTGAATTTAGAATATGTTGACTGCATCCCCTGCAGTGATGATTCTTAAATGTGACGGACAGAAAAACACCAAAAGAACATTAGCATTTTCAATTTTCACTCAAATTTTTCTTTCATCTTTTAATTGCTTGCAGAATTATCTCATATATATATATATATATATATATATATATATATATATATGTGTGTGAGAATGGAAAATGAATCCGACAATATGAGGAAAAAATGAGTAAAGAAAAGAAATGTAGATGGATAAAAATGAATTTTATCGATATCACTTTTAATCGATATCACTTACACATGTGTTTCGGTCTGTTTATCAAAATGTATAGGGATTTACGTTATTATTATTATTATTAAAATAATCAGATGGAGTTGAAATGATGATGATAATAATAATAATAATAGGAAAAATGTATAAAATGTTCCGTACACAGAGATTTTGACGACCTTCATCAGAGTGATTTTTTATTTTTTGAGTTGGAGACAAGAAATTTGAAATTTTATTCTTGTCTCCAACTCAAAAAATAAAAAATCACTCTGATGAAGGTCGTCAAAATCTCTCTGTGTACGGAACATTTTATACATTTTTCCTATTATTATTATCATCATCATTTCAACTCCATCTGATTATTTTAATAATAATAATAACGTAAATCCCTATACATTTTGATAAACAGACCGAAACACATGTGTAAGTGATATCGATAAAATTCATTTTTATCCATCTACATTTCTTTTCTTTACTCATTTTTTCCTCATATATATATATATATATATATTATATATATATATATATATATATATAAGGGCAATTGGTGTGTATGTATGTCCAGATGAAACTATGAAAATAAAACAATTAACAACAAAGTAAATATCTATACACATTAAATATCACCAGTTCCTGCTTTTTGTATAAAAATTATGAAGATTTGATTTATATTTGAGGATATTTAAAAATCGAAGTTTACATAGAAATAGCATTAAAATTCTACTTAAAACTCTTAATGTACTGCCTCATTCCGCCCGGACGGAAGTCACATTCATTTTCCTAATCTGCCCTAAATGAAAGCCTTTGTTTAAATGTAATATTAAACATATTTAGAAGTCTTTATTTTAAGGGAAATAACTCTAGTAACTTTAAATGAAAAGGCCATTTTTTGATAAATCCTTATAGGAATGGGGCCCTGGAATACTCAACAGGATGTTAAGAGTTAAAATGTCCAGCATTTGATAATCTCAAAAGTAAACAAATCAACCCACCAGGGTTTACCCCCCTACCCAGTTGATGCTAGGTAGCCGTTTCTAGTATATATATATATATATATATATATATATATATATATATATATATGGATGTTGGTTGGTTGGATTTTATGGTATTGGGTCACTTTATGACAAAGATGTTTTAATTTATTCATTCTTGATGGATACTCATTTCTTTTTAATCACATTTTTTTAGAACTCATTTTGTTTTATCTAACCCATAGATGGGATCCTAATAGATACTAACACTCAGAGTCAGAGTGGGCCTGGGAGTAATAGTGAAGAAGGGGTGTTCCATATTCCCCAAACATCCAGAACAGGAACTTCACCATCAGATACAGTTTAACATCATACCCAAGACAATAATACCCTCAGCCACTGCCTTCTAGCACATATATGATAAAAAGGGTTGGGGCGTGCCATAACGGCAATAGGGTTGGGACAATCATATAGGTGCTAAGGTTTGACATGACTAGCCAATTGATTGGAAGGGACCTCTCCGACCACCCTTCTAGCCTAAGTAAGGACCAAAGTGGAGTGCTACATGTTATGGATGGTAATCATTAACTTTTTCCTTGTAAATTCCTACCATAAAATAAACTGAACCCTCATTTTATGTCCGTGTTTTTGCAATAAATGTTTTATTTTTCTTGCACTTGTTATTTTACAATACTGAATATATTTTCTTTATTAAAAAACATTTATCGCAAACATATATTTTCTTTATTAAAAAACATTTATCGCAAACATATTTAAAACATTTATTGCAAAAACACAGACATAAAATGAGGGTTCAGTTTATTTTATAGTAGGAATTTACGAGGAACAAGTTGAAGATTACCTTATGGATTGCTCAGCCACCAAGATTCCATCCTTAAGCATCATGGGTTACCACCCATGGACCAAACTGTATGTGATGGTGAAGTTCCAATTCTGGAGCTCTGGAGAATGCGGAGTACCCCTTAATCAACATTACTCCCAGGCCCACTCTGACACGGAGTGGAAGTACTTGTTAGGGTCCCATCTATGGTTTAAACAGAAAAATATGCATTAAAATAACCTAACAAGAGTTGACATGCCACAAAACCCAACCAACTAGCCAACTTCCAAAAAAGAGGTACCATTATAGAATGTGGCCTACAAAATCATGTCTCTCTTATAGTATGTGGCCTACCATAAAAAGCATATTATAAGGTTATAATAATAACCCTAACCCTATTTCAGAATTTTAGAATATTTTATAATTAAATAGATCTCTGATTTATATAAATTATGGATAAAT
The DNA here is from genome assembly GCA_023376005.1 of Doryteuthis pealeii. Classification (NCBI taxonomy): domain Eukaryota; kingdom Metazoa; phylum Mollusca; class Cephalopoda; order Myopsida; family Loliginidae; genus Doryteuthis; species Doryteuthis pealeii. The sequence goes on from CM042163.1 coordinate 60,683,489, forward strand.
TCTTTTCTAATTATTCTGAATTACTATAGACAGCTTATGACTGAATTGCATTTCTTGAAATTGAATATATGTGAAAAATAATTAGTTTCAATAAATTGCCTACTACTTATATCTATAAATATACTCTTACTGAGGTAGGACACATTCAAACCGGGTAGGCCACATACTATAACAGAATCAAAAAGGTAGGCCACATACTATAACAGAATCAAAAAGGTAGGCCACATACTATAACAGAATCAAAAAGGTAGGCCACATAATATAGCGGCACCTAAAAAAGTATAGAAAAAGGAACAAAAAAAAAATCAGACATACAAATGTATAATAATATTGATTAACAAAAAAAAAAAGAACGTGTTAACTGGTGGATTTTGCAGTCCCAGCAGATCACGGTGAAGCTGAAGGAAAATGAAAAGATGGATAAATACCTGAACCTTGCCAGAGAATTGAAAAAGCTATGAAATATGAGAGTGAAAGTGATACCAATTGTAGTTGGTGCACTTGGAACGGTACCAATAAACTTGGAAAAAAGACTGGGGGATCTAGAAATCAGAGGAAGAATTGAGACCATCCAGACTACTGCACTGCTGTAATTGGCTAGAATACTCCGAAGAGTCCTGGAGACCTGAGGAGACTTGTTGTCACTCCGACTCCTGTGAAATACCATCAGCGTTCGCTGATGGTATTTCACTGGAAAAAACTCATAATAATAATACTCATAATAATACTAATATTTCACTGGAAAAAACTCATAATAATAATATCCTTTCAGCTAGTATATTAGGTCTGAGACCTGTCAGCTGTTCCTTATAAACATTCATCTTAATTCCACAGATTATCTAACAGTTTAGAAATGGGGCATTCACTATTGATGATGGTAGTTTATTCCATGTATTCACCACTGTTACTAAAATAATTTTGTCTTGAGTTTGCTTTACAAATTTTTTTAAAGAGTTTTAATTTATGACCCCTGGTATTGTTATTTTGAGCAATGTTTAGTAGGTCAAAGTTCATTGAATAAAAACCATGTGTATATTTGTAGGCTTCAATCATATCCCCTCTTATATGTCGATAAACCAAACTTGATAAGTCAATGTTCCTAAGTCTTTCTTCATACGAAAGGGTTTTTAAATCATTCACTAATTTAGTAGCTCTCCTCTGAACTCCCTCAATGAGCTTTGTGTCCTTGATTAGTCTTGGACTCCAAACCACATTAGCAAACTCCAAATGAGGTCTTACCAATGCAGTAAATACATTTTTCAGCATTTCTTTATCCATGTATTCATATGACATTCTTATTAATCCTAAAATCTTGTTTGCTTTATTTACTTGTATTTCTATGTGTTTGGAAAATTTTAATTCAGGGTCCACATTCACATCAAGGTCTTTTTCTAACTCTGTATCCTTTAGTATTTCTCTTTCATTTCTCTTTCATTAGATAATTATATTATTCATTAGATAATTATATTATTTTTTTAATATGCCAAGTGGGTAAAAATGCCCACCACTCCCAGTCTTAGTAAAAGATATTGCTAAGAACATCTTCATTCAGACATTTTAATATGGAAGAATTTCCTTCCTGTAAGAAAAACTTTTGGAATTTTGTATATCCCCCACCGACATTGTTGAACTAAAAATTCATTTTTTACAGCTTAGAGAAAACTTTTTTTTTTCAACACTAGACAGCTCAATTTGTTTTTGGTTTTTATCTAAACTAGCAAAAGTATGTGCCTCCTGGCCACAAGTATTTAAGTTTTAATGAAATAAAATATAATTAAATTAAAAAGACTAACAAAACTAAATAAGAATGAATATAAAAATATTACACTTATTCTAATGTTATCTTGATTGATTTCTATATAAAATTATATATAGGACTGGGTTATTTCCTAGTTGAGTAACATGATATTACAGGGTGACCCAGAAAAAACAGAACCCAAATTATTTATTTCCCCATTTAACTAACCCTAAACCCCAACCCTAACCCCCCTTAGTTGAGTAACATAATATTACATGGTGACCCAGAAAAAATAGAACCCACAAATTTTGTAATAAAACTATAGTTATAGTTTTATAATTTTAAAAAATAATCTAAAATCGTCTGTTAAAACAACCAGATATTGACGGTGTAGATGAAAAACATGTCCTTTCTTAATCGAGATAAAAAAGGAGTGCCTAAAGGTCATATGGTCCGGCTATTTTACTGTCTAGTTTAATGACACGAAAATTATACTAAATTATTCCTTACTTTTAGGATTGAATTATGTTTTAAAAAATCCGGTTTTAATTGGTCCTAATTAGTTGTAATTTTCAATTAAGTAATAAACCGATCAATCTCTTACTTTACTCTATGCCTATCTCTTTCTTCCCCTCTATGTATCTCTTGACTACCTCCTTGTTATATAATGTTATTTTCTTTGGAGAGTAGAGAGAGAGCCTGGAGAATTTGAAATGTATTTCTAAGTTAAATTTCAAAACCAGCAACCCATAGCTTAAATGAGGTCAAACGTTTCCTTTCTTAGAAAGCTAAAAAAATGATTTTAAGGTTTTGTCCGAACATATTTCTTATTTTTTATCTATTTTTTTAAAAATTTAATTCGCTTTGCTAATTCCCTTTTCCCTAATCTCAATTATCTACCCAGAGCTGAATTGGTGACCCAATGGGTCCCGTTTTGTCTAGTATTTATATAGTTTTATAAGATAAAGAAAAATAATCCTTAGTTAATTTTGCTTTGGGTAATGTACTAAGATCATTTTCAGCTTACACATAAAAAGTTTGATAAATAGCTTGGTTTAATTTTATTATTTTTCAAATACTAAACTTATCTCTCACCTCCTGAAAAAGTCTATAAACTACTGGTAAGCAGTACAGTTCAGTTTTATTATCATCTCTGTACTAAACTGACCCTTACTTTATCTAATAAACCAATGGCAACCAGTGCAATTCAGTTTTACTCTTTCTGATAAGATAAAATTCTTCCAAACTGTAGCTGGATAAGTACTATCATATGGTTGCAACCATTTGGACTATTAAAACATTTGGAGAAAAGACTTGATGGGAACTACATAATGATGCTGAATGCTGTTCTTGAACAAATTTTAGGAGCAAGCTCCCCTCCAAAAAGCAGCTATATGACCTCTGAATTTTTTTGTCAATTATGACAAGAAGGTTCCAGAGTTCGAAAAGAAGGTTCCAGGGTTCGAAAAGAAGGTTCCAGAGTTCGAAAAGAAGGTTCCAGGGTTCGAAAAGAAGGTTCCAGAGTTCGAAAAGAAGGTTCCAGAGTTTTTTAAAAAAAAAAGAAAAAAAAAAGGCTTCTCCAGTCCAAAAAGAAGGTTCTCAAGTCCGAAAAGAAATACCTGAAGAAGGTCAGTGGGCATACCGGTCAAAATGTTTTACAGATAACAATGAAGATGAGGACAATAGTCTGAATAATACAAATAATACTAAAATGGGAATTCTTCCAAACTGTAGCTGTATAAGTACTATCATATGGTTGCAACCATTTGGACTATTAAAACATTTGGAGAAAAGGCTAGATGAGAACTACATAAGAATGTTGCATGTTGTCTTGAACAAATCTTAGGAGCAGCAACCCTCCAAAAAGCAGCTATATGGCCACTTACCTCCTATCCTATATACCATCTAAGTAAAATGAGTAAGACATGCTGGAGAAGCAAGTGACGTGTATGATATATATATATATATATATATATATATATATATATATATACACACACACACACAGATGCTGATAAGTACACATCCTGCTTCCCTGATGCACAAAAATTTAAAAAATGATCTCACCATTTCAAGCTTACTGTAAATACATTTCAATTATCTCTTAGAAACAAATTACACAGGATAGGTTAAAAAGGTAGGACCTAGATGGCTTTAGTTATTCTCCAGATCATAAATGAAAGCCCTACAATTTTTTAAGAAACTTTAGTTGGGACCCATAAATTTTCCCAGGGACTCATTCAAAGCAAATATGTGCATCTCAGGATGCACCTAATCAAAAAGCTATCAGCATCACTGTATATATATATATATATATATATATATATATATATATGTATTTATTTATTTACTAACCCCTTTGCACAAGTAAGATGTGACACAAGGTCAATTTCTCAAGTGGAGTTTAAAGTAAAAAGTAAAGTTGTCGGGTTGGCCTTGAGTTGGTATCAGTCAATTAGCGAGGGAGTCTATCCCATTTTCACTAGCACTAAACCAAGGAGATTGTTATTTACTAACCTTTAATTAGTTTATAACAGTGGTTCTCAAACAGTGCGCCCCAGAGCTTTTTCAGATGTGCTCCATAGTATTCCTAAAAAATCCATCCA
>CM042163.1:60692832-60707832 GCA_023376005.1 Doryteuthis pealeii
CTAATGGTCGTGACTTTTCCTTTGTCATCAAATAAATAGATATGTAAAACCTTTATATATTTATCTTATTATATTATATAATAGCTCTATTTTTTATATTGAGCAATCTACCAATAATACTGCATTTTGACAGACTGTTCCAGTAAAAGCTGAAACAGTGACAATCCCACACTATATATATATATATATATATATATATATATATATATATATATATGACAAAAAGACAGACGAGATACTTTTTAGTAAGTTCTAAAGCAAAATGACAGTAATAATACCATTTCCCATCAGAATGCACTGTATATATATTTTTTTTTACTAAAAAGGGTCACAGAGTATAAATTCCTTATCTAAGAAATTCAGACAGAATTATTTAATCTGATTTAAAGTGGATAATTTTAAAAAAGGTCGGGGGGGGGGTACGAGGGGAGGGAGGTAAAGGGATAAACTCATCATCAATCAAAAAGGGGGGGGGGACAATCATCAAACAAATCTTATTCCTCTCAAGTAAGAAAAAAAAAATCCTACAAGTGAAATTAAAAGATTAGACACCTAAAAGTGAAGGTTGTACCAACAGATCATGGAAGACATTAGTGAAGTTGGTTGGATTTTACGGCATGTCAACACCTGTTGGGTCATTTTATGGTGGAGAGATTTTGTTCTAGCCATTCTTGATGGGTACTCAATTTTTTTTTAAGTTAATTGTTTTTTTTTTTAGTATTATTTGAACTATTGTCCTCATCTTCATTGTTAATCTGTACAATGTTTCAACCGATGTGCCCTCCGTCTTTCTTCAGGTATTTCTTGTCGAAACATTGTACAGATAACAATAAAGATGAGGATAATAGTCCAAATAATCCAAACAATAGTAAATATAAAGTCTCATCTCAAAAATTCAGAGAAATATCAATTTTTAAAAAAGATTTTTTAATCTCATTTTTTTCTATTTAACCCATAGACAGAACCATAGACAGGGAGCCATATTAAGATTTTTGGAGCCCAGTCTCCACTACTATTTACCCATAGCTGGAGGGAGAGTAGTTGGATTCATACCTTTCCCAAGGGTATTAGCGTTATGTGAAATGCAAACAGCCTCGTTCAGGATTTGAACTCATATTGCCATCTCCATTTCCCATGATGGTAACCATTACACCACATGCTTCCACCTAAATATACATACATACACAAGATGAACAAAAAGGATAAGACAAACAGGAGGTGTGGTGTAATAGTTATCATAGGGAGTCGACTCGGCTACAAGAGTTCAAATTCTGGATGATGCTGTTTGCATTTCACATTGCGCTAGTACCTTGGAAAAGGTATTAATCCAACTATTCTCCTTCTAGTTATGAGTAAATAGTAGGGCAGACTGTGCTCTTAAACCATAATATGGCTCCCTGTCAAGGGTAAAGAAAACTGAATTCAAACCAGTTGAAAACCTGATTATATGTGAGTGAGAAAAATGGAAGTGACTGACAATTATGTTGAAAGATAAATGGAAAGAAAAAGTTGTATGGATAAAAATTATTTATTGAAATGCTGACACGTGTTTCCACCAAGAGTTTGTCCTTGTATACATTGTATTCTATTTAGTATTATTTTAAATACAAAATATAATAAAATAATAATAGAGAAACATAAAATTTAAATATACAAAAAAAAAAAAGCCGTCTTCTTCAGGGCAAGATATTTTGATATCTTTTTTTTTTAAATATCAGAGTCGGCATCTCAGTAAATAATTTTTATCCATACGACATTTTCTTTCAACATTACATTATATATACTAGCAAATATATGCACCCTCCGGGTGCAAGTATTTAAGTCTTAATGTAATGAAATATCGTATTAAATTAGAAAGTCTAATAAGAAGGCAGATAAAAAGATAAGTAACAGAGTGGGGGTATAATAGAAAAATAGAAATGAAACTTACTCTTCCATCACTCCCGTCTTTCATTGCTGAATTTTACTTATTTAACTATTTAGTTAAATTAGGAAATAAAGAATAAAATGACAGTTCTTTTTTCTTGTTAATGGATTTCATTTAAGATTCATTGAAGAGATTTTTGCTTATATTCATTAAAATAAAACCAAACAATTAGAAATCAATAATACTAAGCACATATTTAATAAAATCACATTTTTAATATCAATATGCAAATTAGCCTTCCCATTCACACTGTAAACCGCTATTTTTTGTATATATAAATACAATTGCATGTATTTACCTGGTGAGTCATCTGAGAAAACACAAGGACAGAGTGTCAAATGCTACTGGCACTTAACTATGATGAAAAAAAAAAAAAAAAAAAAATGTATAAAAAAAAACAAAAAAAAAAACAGAAATGGTCTTACTCAAACATGAGTTGACAGCCATTATTATATATTATTATATATATATATATATATATATATATATATATATATATAGTTAGGGTAGGGAAAACACAGTCAACAGCATTTGGTAACTGACAGTTTCTTGCTTATGCAATTTTCAAACCAAGTAAATATTTGTGTCGGTCTTTTTCCTTATATGCTGTTGTCTCTGTTTTTGTGACGGTATTCACCCTATGTCATTTGAGTTGGCTCCAACCAACAAATTCATCTGTGGTGAATTCATTGAAGGAGTAACAATGGAATATGAAATGCACAAGAGGTCCCCAAACCCTGCATCTGTTGAAGTAAGTTAGCGTACTGTTCGTTTGAGCAACAAGCTAAGCACAACTGAACCAGTGCCAAGACGATTGGTACTTATGGGAACCCAGAATAGTCCACTCATGCATTTGGGTGATTCCATTCCTTGAGTCCTGATTGGCTGCTTGGTTTCTATGATGTTATGAGGCTTCATAAATAACCTGGCATTTTGCAGTAGGGGCCAGGTTAGCTCAGTCGGTAGAGCGTTCGGCAAGAAACCACAAGGTTCCTAGTTCGATACCGGTCCTCACCAACTCAGCGTATGAGTAGCACAGGGATCTGTGCGGTAAAGTAAGGAGCTGATGGTAGATGTGGCGCTCCACCTCAGATGCTAAAATACAATCTCCTTGGTCTAGCGCTATTGAAAAGGGGATAGACTCCCTCGCTGACTGGTTGATACAGACTTTAGGCCGCCCGTTGACTTTTTAAAAATTTATTTGCAGCAAGACAGATTCATATTGAGTTACGACTACTTGCTGCCTTGTCTTACCAAATTGACGGTAATTGGAACTAGTATGATTTTTCTATAGCATCCATATCCCACTCAGGGGAAAGAGATGCCATCGTTTGCCGCAGATTTTTGACAAACGCAGTGACAAGTACACTAAAAGCCGTTGATCATGGAGACCTTTGGATTTTCACCAGAACCCCTTTAGCCGGGTTGTGGTTCTAATATTACTGGATGCCAGACCTGTCTGCTTTCAGTGACCCTACCAGGAACTTAAGTTCCCGACGACATGGCTTTGACACTACCAAGTTTACATGGCCCTGCTGCGATGAGGAGGGTTTGAACTTTAGAAATAATGTGCTAGATGGCGCTGTTGTGAAAAGAGCTTCCTCTGCCCTTTTAGGGGTTTTGTTTTTCATCCTGCAGGGTGTCTAGCCATATGGCGTTATGTGTTGCATCATAAGGGAAAATGCAAACACAAATATTCAGTTGGTTTGAAAATTTGTCAGTTACCAAGCACTGTTGACTTCATGTTTTCACTACCCCAACTTTAAATATACATGCTCTATCAATGATATTGAGCACTCTTTACATGATGGACTCTCCCGTCGATTTCGACGTATGAGTGTTCATACAATGAACATCCACACAGTGATTTGTTTATAGTGGTGAAGGCTTGTGTTGGACCATCCACACTTTTTGGCACAGTCGATATGAAAGAATTGGTGCATCAAAGGCTGCCACAAACACAATCAACGACTGACCTCAGGAATTTTGAACTCAGAGTTATCTCTCTCCTAGACTGGTTACCTACCCAAGGCTGAAGGGCCCAGTCTACCCTACTATTTAACCCATAGCTGGAGGGAGAATAATTGGATTCATACCTTTCCCAAGGGTATTAGCACTATGTGAAATGCCAACAGCTTCATCTAGAAATTGAACTCGAATCGACGAGTCCATTTTCCACGACTCTAACCACTAGCCCACGTGCCTCCACTCTTTACATATAGGAAATAACCATATAATTTGCAATTGTATTTATATATACAACAAAATAATGGTTTACAGTGTGAATGGGAAGGCTAATTTGCATATCAATTTTGAAAATTTGATTTTAATAAAAATAGGGTTAGTATCATTGATTTCTAATTGTTTGGTTTTATCTTATTTTTTACTTCCTATTTTAACTAAATAGATAAATTAGGAAAATTTAGCAATAAAAAAAGGGAGTGATGGAAGAGTAAGTTTCAGTTGTTCTATTTTTCCATTATAATCTCCTCTGTTTCAAATTTCTTTTATCTACAATTTTATCTAGTTTCATTATCCTTCCTAATTTAATATATTTCATTACATTAAACTTAAATACTTGTACCCTACGGAGAGTGCATATATTTGCTAGTATATATAAAAGTAGTAAAGTTGGCGGGCGGCCTAATGTTGCTATCAGCCAGACAGCAAGGGAGTCTATCCCCTTTTCACTAGCACAACACCAAGGAGATTATTTTAGCATCTGAGGTGAGCGCCATACCTATCATCAGCTCCTCACTTTATTGCACAGGTCCCTGTGCTACTCATATGCTAAGTTGGTGAGGGCCAGTATCGAACCTGGAACCTTGTGATCTCTCGCTGGACGCTCTACCGACTGAATACTAGCAGAAGTACCCAGTCTATGATCAGAGTAAAAACAAATTTATGAACATCAAAAAATGAAAGAGAAAGGGAGAAGAGAGGAGCAAGAGAAATTAATTATAATGATAAAAGAAGCAAAGAATTTGAGTATTATAAAGTAAAAAGTAAAGTCGTCGGTAAGGGAGTCTATCCCCTTTTCAATAGCGCTAGACCAAGGAGATGGTTTTTGCATCTACGGTGGAGCGCCACACCTACCATCAGCTTCTTACTTTACTGCACAGAACCCTGTGCTACTCATACGCTGAGTTGACGAGGGCCGATATCAAACTAGGAACCTTGTGGTTTTTAGCCGAACGCTCTACCGACTGAGCTAACCCGGGTATTATAGTATTCGTTTATTTTAGGAATGAAAAGGGGGATAGACTCCCTCGCTGATTGGCTGATACCGACTTTAGGCCACACACCGACGACTTTACTTACTTTATATAATATATATATATATATATATATATAGATAGATATATATAGATATAGATATATATATATATATATATATATAGATAGATAGATAGATAGATAGATAAACATTTTAAAAGAATCAGACTTCATTTAATGCTAAAAAAGTTCCACATTCATTTGTACTGGAGTAATTTTGGCAAAAGATGATATATATATATATATATATATATATATATATGAGCACTGCAGGAATATGCACCTGCCTAAACAGCAGGTTTGTTCAAAATCAAATCATCCTATCTTCTTAATGTTTGACTTCTAAAGCATCTCAGACTTCCTCCCTAGATATCAGTCCCCCACCCCCGGCCATCACACACCCAACCTTTCCCATTCCCTACTTCACACTCATCTCCCTCCCCCCCACTTCATTCACTCACATCCCTCACCCCCAGTGACCAACTTTTGGTATCCCTCATTTTTTTTCTTCCGATTATATCTAGAGTAAGTAAGCACAGTCACACCTCTGTAGGACACAGTCTGCCAGACATATAACTTCAGCCCCCCCTCCCCACACACACACTCACTCACTCGCCAGAGTACCACCATGCTAAAAAAAACAAAAAAAAAAACCTCCCCACCCCGCATCTTTAGACATAGCTTTACTCCATATTTTAAAGTGCCCTAACTCTGCATATTGATACACAACTTTCAAAAAACGTTTCATATGCCAAAAACCAAAAACTGCAAAACTTTTTTGTTTTTTCTAATTTCTTCATCTTATTTTTTTTTTTTTTGTTGCTCATATTTCAATTAGTCATTTTCTTTCCAACATTTATTTTGGTTTCATCTTCATCTTCATGATATAACTAGAAGCAACTACCCAGCATCGCCCGGGTAGAGGAAAAAAACCTGGTGTGTTGATTTGTTTACTTGTGAGATTTACAAATGCTGGACATCTTTAAATAGAATTTCAATGCTATTTTCTATGTATATTTTAATTTTTAATTTTAATTTTTAAATATCTTTGAATAAAAATCTAATTTTCATAATTTTTTTTCTCAAAAAGCAAGAACTGGTGATATTTAATGGGTATATATATTTTGTTGCTCATATTTCAATTAGTCATTTTCTTTCTAACATTTATTTTGGTTTCATCTTCATCTTCATGATATAACTAGAAGCAACTACCCAGCATCGCCGGGTAGAGGGGGTGAAAAAAACCCTGGTGTGTTGATTTGTTTACTTTTGAGATTTACAAATACTGGACATCTTTAAATAGAATTTCAATGCTATTTCTATGTATATTTTAATTTTTAAATATCTTTGAATATAAATCAATTTTTTATAATTTTTGCTCAAAAAACAAGAACTGGTGATATTTAATGGGTATATATATTTACTTTATTGTTAATTGTTTTATTTTAGTAGCCTGTGTGGCGACAGAGAGGAGACCCATTACCATATATTATTATTATTATTATTATTTCATATTATTATCATCATTATTATTATTATTATATTATTTCTTATATTTTATCATCATTATTATTTCTTATATTATTATCATTATTATTATTATTATCATTATTATATATATTATATATTATTATTAATTTATTATCATCATATTATTATTATCATATTATTATTTCTTATATTATTATCATCATTATTATTATTATTATTATCATCATTATTATTATTATATTATTATCATCATTATTATTATTATTATTATTTCTTATATTATTATCATCATTATTATTATTATTATTTATTATATCATTATTATTATTATTATCTTATATTATTATCATCATCATTATTATTATTATTATTTCTTATATATTATCATCATTATTATTATATTATTATATTATTATTCATTATTATTATTATTATTATATTTTATCATCATTATTATTATTATTATTTTATTATCATCATCATTTATATTATTTTATTATTATTTATATTATCATCATTATTATTATTTATATTATCATCATATTATTATTATTATTATTATTATTATTATTATCATCATTATTATTATTATTATTTATATTATCATCATTATTATTATTATATTCATATTATTATTATCATCATTATTATTATTATTATTATATTATTATCATTATTATTATCATCATTATCATTATTATTATTTCTTCCGTTGCAAAACTACAATTTATCATCATTTCTTCTTTTCATTTCATCTTTTTTGCTTCTTCTGTTCCATCTATTTATCAACAATTTCGTCTAAGTTGTTTTCCCAAAGGCTCATTCATCCACTCTTATAGTATGCTCATTTCATGTTATGCTAGAATGATGCTATTCCAGATAGAATTTTCAACCTATACCAGTATCAATTTTCTATCCAGAACAGCATCATTCTGATTCTTTATCTTTATCTTTATCTCTATTTAGGAATGACAATTTTCATGCCATCAAGACTAGTCAGAATACATTGGAGGTGACCATAGCGCAATGGTTATCATCATAGGAAATGATCATGAGGGATAAAAGATTTTTGGTACTATCACATGAGCAAATAAGTTATGGGGAAGTGGTTTTTCTAAAGGCTCATTCACCCATTCTTGTGGGATGCCAGTGATTAGACATTTTGTTAAGGAGATTTAGAAAGCAGACAAACTGCAGGGGAAGTGAATTCAAGCCTTTCTATAAATATTCAGTTTGAAGTGAATATCAGTGGACTCATCTTAAAATTTAAACTTTATTCGCAAATTCCATTACATAAGAATTTTGCCATCCTGAACTTCCAACAATTGAACCCTAAAAACATGAAAGAGACATTATCTGATAGAATAATCATAGCTGAAGATATTTAAAAATAAAAAAAAGTTGCCATTTTTGGGATCAGGTCCAAATAATAGATAAGGATCATCACTAGTGTACATAGCATGAATAAGATTGCATAAGTTAAGATATGATATACTGAATTTATCTAGACCAGTATCCTTATCTTTGTTGTTATAGTTACATGTCAGCTGTTGGGAGGTGCTCTTAGCGTAACAGTTATTATTGTAGGAAATGAAATTGGCAACCGGAGTTCAAATTCTGCACAAGGCTGTTTGCGTTTCAATTTGTGCTAATGCCCTTGAGAAAGTCCATCTGATCTCCCTCCAGCTGAGTAAATAGTAGGGCAGACTGGGTTTCTTTAGCTTTGGTTAGACAACTAGTCTAGGAGAAGGAAAACTCTGAATACAAACCAACTGTTGTAACCTCAAGCTTGATCACGTGCTTACCATATTCAGCAACCTAGTAGGCATTTTGGTAATTTATAAGGAAGTGCGTCCCGGTCTCCTGCCTCAGAAATTGCTACCCGGTGACTATTAAAATAACGTCCCCAGCTATGTTGTCTTGGCAGTGTTTGTTGAAAGAAAACAACCAACTTATGGCGTTAAATGTATTTTAGAGGGGGGGGGGGCTTCTCTTTTTTTGTCGTAATTCTTGTTATTTATAGAAATTTGTCGTAATTCTTGTTTATTTATAGAAATTTGTCGTAATTCTTGTTTATTTATAGAAATTTGTCGTAATTCTTGTTTATTTATAGAAATTTGTCGTAATTCTTGTTCATTTATTGTAATTTGTCGTAATTCTTGTTCATTTATTGTAATTTGTCGTAATTCTTGTTTAGATATGAAGATGGATATATAGTTTGGAATAGACTGAGATAGATAGATAGATAAACAAACAGAATAATATAGATAGATATGAACAAATGGAGACGACATAGCTGGGGACGTTATTTTAATAGTCACCGGGTAGCAATTTCTGAGGCAGGAGACCGAGACGCACTTCCTCATAAATTACCGGCATTTTAAACCCAACCTTTGATTTACTCCATAAGCTTGTTTTTTCTTTGGTTGGTTGGTTGGTTGGCTGGCTGGTGTTTAATGGCATACCAACTTGATCGGAAGGGCCTCTCTAACCATCCGCCTATTCTAAGTAAGTGCCAAAGTGGAGCCATCTGATATCCATATTAGGGTAGGCTTGATTTTTGCCTTTTATTGAAATATCAAATTACATGAAACACAAAAGTTGTATATTGGTCTATTAAGTACTGATACGAAAAATTAGATCTTTCACATGTACCAATTTTTGAGGAAATGGCATCAAATATCGTAGAATCCAACCAACCAAACTGAAAGACCTATTAAACTGCATTTAATGGTGAAGTTTCAATTCTGGAGCTTTAAGAAGTGTGGAGCACCCCTTCATCACCATTACTCCCAGGTCCACTTTGACCCAGAGTCAAGGGTTGACATGCCGTAAAATCCAACCAACTGAACCAAAAGACTTAAAACATCAGATATAAATGTCTTTAGTTATTTTTTGGCTTCTTTTTTTATTATAATTTACTAGCAAATATAAGCACCCTCCGTAGGGTGCAAGTATTTAAGTTTTGATTAGATTAGAAACACTAAATGAATCTAAATAATAATGCAGGTAAACTAATTTGAAACAGGGGGGTATAATGGAAAAATAGAACAACTTTGAAACTAACTCTTCCATCATTTTCCATCACTCCTGCCTTTCATTGCTAATTGTAAAGTATTTTGTTGAGTAAATAATAAAATTAGTTATTTCTTCTTGTTAATGGATTTTTAAAAAAAGATTTATCCCCGAGATTTTTATTCATATTCATTAAGATAAAAATCAAACAATTAGAAACCAATAACACCAACAAACTATTTTTTAAAATCAATATGCAAATTAGCCTTCCTGATATTTTCCACGTACCCCACTTGTATGGGTCAGGCACAAAGACCCTATTTATGTGGGACCACCCACAAGCCGAGACTCATGGGGTGGCAGGTGAAAAATTGCGTCGATCCCGTCGGCATTCCCCCTCAAGGGGACGCCTCAGGCGCTGGGCAATAAACCCAACCCTGCCCCTTTAAATCGAGGGGGCAGGTGTTGCCTGGGGGGATAGCCCCCTGGGATCGACGCTATGCAAATTAACCTTCCTATAATAGTGTCATAGTTTCGGTTGCAGACAGACAAATACACAATCTCCATTATAATAAGATATGACTGACTGCAAACACACAAGAAGGTTGTTATGAGATAGTCGTTGCTTAATAAGAGTGAAATGTAATGATAAAATGTTGGTGTATCTGTTAACAAAAAACCTGAATGTTTTCCTTATATATAACAACTGAGTCACAACATTAAAGCAAAGACTTTTAACTGGGAATTCATTTACTTCATTCGTATTTACAGAATTGAACATCATAGAAGCTAAGAAAGAACACTACTAGTTTGTTTGAGGAAAGCACACAAACACACACACACACACACACACACACACATATATTATATATATATATATATATATATATATATTTAAACTCAGACAGTGTAAAAAAAAAACTCCCACCACTATAAATTGTAATTACAAAATATAAATTTATACCTAGAAAAAAAACAAAAAAACAATTAAAAAAAAACAAAAAACATATGCACCACCTGAAAATAATCAGCCAGCACCACCGTAATGGCCAAAGGAAAAAATACCGAAAGAGTTGCCTAAGTTAAATATGCTTAATACACTAAATAGAGCAAATTTTATATATATATATATATATATATATAGCTCAGTCGGTAAAGCGTTCGGCTAGAAACCACAAGGTTCCTAGTTCGATACCGGTCCCCGCCAACTCAGCATATGAGTAGCACAGGGATCTGTGCGGTAAAGTAAGGAGCTGGTGGTAGGTGTGGCGCTCCACCTCAGATGCTAAAAACAACCCCCTTGGTCTAGCACTATTGAAAAGGGGATAGACTCCCTCGCTGACTGGCTGATACCAACTTTAGGCCGCCCCGTCGACTTTACTTACTTTTATATATATATATATATATATTAAAAGAAATGGATACAATAGAAACCTACTCGGGTTTCACCATAAGGATCTTCAGGGTTAAATCCACTGAATTAATCGAGGTACCGATTAATTACAGCCGATTACACGTGAGTTCATTGAATAAGATATTTCATTATAACGAAATATCTTATTCAATTCTATTGTATCCATTTCTTTAATAAATTTGCTCTACTTTGTATTGAGCACTTTGTATTTGTTTTATCGCGGACTTAACCCCTGGATTCTGTGCACCTCCAGCAATCACGCCCATATTTACCGGTAAGCCAGCTTTTATCTATATAAAATATATATATATATATATATATATATATATATACATTATTATATATAATGGTCGTACAATTAAGGAACATGTGTGTGTGTGTGTGTATATATATATATATATATATATATATATATATATATATATATATTTCTCCGGAAATTTGATCTCTCAGTGACCGAAAAATACATTCCTATGTACTTAATAGTTTAAAAACACCAGTCCCCGCATCAGCTGTCAGTGGGCGAGGGGATAAGATATCGGACTACCATGCGGTCAGTCTGAGTTCGACCCTACCCAAGGGCAGTTGTGTCTAGCCACACTGAAGAGGCATGAAATGCCGAAACACGAGTCTGTGGATGACTTTATTTATATATATATATATATATATATATATATATATATATATATATATATACACACACACGTTCCTTAATTGTACGATTGTTATATATAATAATGTTTTATAGATAATATGGATATAAGTAAACAGTGCTCAATATCATTGATAGAACACTTATATTCAATATATATAATTTGACAAATAAGAAGCAGTCTCACTGTTCCTACTGACTGTACATTGGGTGTGTGTGTGGGGGAGGGGGGTTAGTTTATATTGATGATAGATCAACTGCTCCTCAACTTCTAAAAGTTTGAGAAGCACAGGTGTAGAGAAGAATAAAAACAAATACTCAACTCAGTTCCATCGGCTTTCCCACGAGGTAGCACCAAAAGTTTGAGAAGCATGGCTCTTGGCTGCTATAGAAGAGCAGGTTTAAAATCTAAAATATTCAAATTATGTTCTCGTTGAGTCTGATAATTAGAGTTTCAATGTGTAGCACAGAATTGTCAAGTGGATTTGAACTTGGGTTGCCTTGTTGTCTATTTCCTAAGACCATAACCGTTACGCCATGTGCACCTAAAACTATCATGGTACTTTTGTTATCTATTACAATACACTGGGCTTCTTCTTTGAAAAAAAAAAAAAAAATCAAAAAGGAAAGAGTAATGTAGGGTGCAGCCGAAATAGCATTCAGTCACATAGACAAACTCTTATCATAGAATCAAAGACACCAAAGAATTGGGGGTGGGGGTGTTGGCTAATGACATTAAATTAAGAAGGATCAAATTAGTAAACAAGTCTGGAATTCATTTCCTAATATGAAGACACCCACCATTTTTTTTTATTCTTTTATTTATTTTTTTATTTTACTTTTTTATCTTTTTTTTTTTTTTTTTTTTTTTTTTTAGACACCAACCATTTTTATAAATTCTTTTATTTTATTTTATATATTCCTTTTTTTATTCTTTTATTTTTTTAAAAACTTTTTTATTTATTTATTTTCTCATTCTTTTATTTTATTTTTTTAACTTTTTTACTTTTTCACTTGTTTTAATCAAAAAGGCTCATCTTTACCTCTGACTTTGCCCTCATTACACTGGCAGCAGTGGGACCATTCTATTCGGGTAGGGGGAGGGCATGCTCAGAAGAGAAAGGTCTACAAGTTTAATTACAGAACTGCAAAAGGGTTAATTTGTTCAGATTATGGTCGGCAGGTTCGAGGGCATCCTAGAAAGATCATGTAGCCTCGATGAAACTGAAGAACATTCAGAAGGAAAATTTTCTTTTTTTTTTTTTTTGCTTTTATTTATATATTTTTCTTCTTTTTTAGGTAATTGAGAGAGGATATGAATGACTATATGCAGATAATGAAGATGAAGCAGAGAGTAGAGGTGGGAGGGGAAGGAAAGATGATGAGGAGAGGAGTATAGTAGGTCGACTGGATGGAGTGGCGAGGTGATGATGGTGGTGGTGGTCTATAGATGTTGGTTTGTTTTGGCTGTTGGAAAAATACAGCTGCTGGTGAGAAGGACATTTTTATTGACCGATATATTTTGAAATAACTGACATATTCACATTTTGGTGTATCAATGTGTATGCGTCTGGTGTGTGTGGCATGGCAATGTGTGAGAAAGTGTGTGTGTGTGTGTGTGTGTGTGTGTGTGTGTGTGTGTGTGTGTATGTGTGTGTGTGTATGTGTGTGTGTATTGATGTGAGAATGTGTAAGATTATTGTGTGTGTGAAGTTGATGTGAGAATGTGTAAGATTATTATGTGTGTGTGTGTGTGTGTGAGCATGAAATTGATGTGAGAACGTGTAAGATTATTGTGTATGTGTGTGTGCGTGCGCGCATGAAGTGGATGTGAGAATGTGTAAGATTATTATTGTGTGTGTGTGTGTGTGTGTGTGACATTAATGTGAGAATGTATATGTTGGAATGGGACTTAAATTTAAGTCCCATTCCAACGGGCATGTTTATAACACCAAAGATTAATCGTAAACTCGATTAATTTAAAACTAACCCTGAAGAATCTATCGATGAAACTCGAGTAGGTTACTCATTTCCATTCTTAAATAAATATATACATATATATATATATATATATATATATATATATATATATATATATATATATATGCCTGTGTGTGTTTATTCAAAAAGAAGGCAAGAGTCGGAAAGATTTTCTACATTGTTTTCATAAAGATGATTATGTTATGGGTGTACAGGTAATTTCGTTCAATTAATCATAAAAATAATGTTAAAAGCAGACATGAAAAAACAAAAATAATCCTATTTCCTTTATTCAATGAATTCAACAGACGAGCAATTTTCCCCTTTGTTTTATTAACTTTCAGTCAGTGAGCACTTTGCTCTTTCCCAGGTGGACATTATATGTGATACTCTTTAGTTATTATCACAAGATAATCTGTATTCATATATTTGAATATTGCAAGTTGGATGATTTGGACGGTCCCATTTTTAACCAGAGGGTGTTGCAGGATTATAATAGACGGAAGATTTAGGAACCCATGTATATATATATATATATATATATATATATATATTTGGTTTGATGGTTGGTTTTGAAGGCAATCACAATGCAAGTGTAAAGAAAAATAAGGTAACTATGGTGTTGTTTGTTAACCTGTAATTTATTAATATTTCGAGATAAAAACCTCTTGACTATCCATTCTGTTTTGTGTCTCATATCTTCCAAATTCTGTGTGTATGTGTGTGGGAGGGGGGCGGGGGTATATGTGTATTTGTGGGGGGGGGGGTATGTGTGCGTGCGTTCAACAATGTTTGATTATCATTCTGGGTTTGGCCTACCCTTTTTGTTTTATTATTAAGCAGTATATATATATACACACACACACACACACATACATACATGCATACAACTAAAGTAGGATGTGACACAAGGTCAATTTCAAACCCCTGACACTGATAAGAGATATCCAAAGTTAACCCTGACAGAATAGAATTACTCATCAAGGGTAAATAACCCTTGAAAGGAAGAGTAATCTAATTTAACCAAAAAAAGTGATGTGGCCCGGGTAAATAAGAGAAAGGAAGAAAAAAGAAAAAAGAAAAAAAAAGAAAAAAAAGAAAGAAAAGAAAGAAAAGATTGAAGAAAGAAAGAAAAGAAAAAGGAAAGAAAAGAAAAAAGAAAAAGAAAAGAAAAAAGAAAAAAAAGAAAAAAGAGAAAGAAAAGAAAAAAGAGAAAGAAAAGAAAAGAAGAAAGAAAGAAAAGAA
>CM042163.1:60710332-60735332 GCA_023376005.1 Doryteuthis pealeii
CAAACAATAAAAATGTTTATGGTTTGATTGGTTGAATTTTATGGCATGCCAACCCTTGTTGGGTTATTTTATACTGAAGACATTTTGTTTTATTCATTCTTGATGTGTGTATTTAAAAAAAAAAAAATCATTTTAAACTCATTTTTTCTTATTTAACCGTAGTTAAGATCCTAACAGGTACTACCAGTGAATCTGGGAGTAATGGTGATGAAGGGGTACTCCACATTCTCCAGAGCTCCAGAGCTCCAGAACTGGAACTTCACAATCAGATAGAGTTTAAAGTCATACTCAGGACACTAAGTTTAGTAAGCTTAGCAAAACATAAGGCTAAATCAAGAGAAAAACAAAGGAAGATTGTATAGCACCAATCTTTTAAGGTGTTTAGTAATCTTACCTTAGCACAAGACAAGGCTTAATCAGAAGGAAGAAGAGAAAAATAGAAGATTGTGTAGCACCAATCTTCTAAGGTGTTTAGTAATCTTAGCTTAGTCCAAAAAGAAATGGGAGTAGG
Organism: Doryteuthis pealeii; assembly: GCA_023376005.1. Taxonomy (NCBI): domain Eukaryota; kingdom Metazoa; phylum Mollusca; class Cephalopoda; order Myopsida; family Loliginidae; genus Doryteuthis; species Doryteuthis pealeii. The sequence continues at coordinate 60,710,844 of CM042163.1, forward strand.
TTAACTGTGTTATGCTAATCTTTCAAGTGGAAAGGTCTGCTGGTTTTGAAAATCAGCATTGAAATCCTGGCTTTTACCAGGATTGAAACCCTGACCTTTGGCACCAGTGAGATATTGAGTATTTCAATTAAGAGATAGGCCACCACCTGCCAAGTTCTCCCTTAGGGTCAAAGGTTATTCTATTGCTACTGGTACCCTAAAAAAACTGAATCCCATCTCCTACTTGAAGGAAGAGATAAGGACTGTTAAGAAATTCCCTTTGATTCTGGAAATACCATGGTATATAAGATTTCAACCCCTAAAAGGAATGGCACCCTAAAACCTGCCTGGTCAGGGGACACAAATTAAAGGGTGGATAGTGTCATATAGTACCTAAATAATGAAAATGGAATCATCTGTTTTTCTTATAAATAACTAGAAGTGGCTACCCAGCGTTGCCTGGGTAGAGGGGGGGATTTTTAAAAGTTAGTCTTGCAGATCCATTATTACTTATCACAAGTTAGATCCACACTGGTTTGGTTTTGTTTTGTTTTGTTTTACGGCATATCAACCTCAGTGGGTCATTCAATGCTGATAAAGTTTTGAAATAAATCAATTCTTAATGGATAATATAATTTTTTTATAAACACATTTTTCTATTTAACCCATAGATGGGACCCTAACAGGTACTACCACTCCGGGTCATAGTGGACCAGGGAGCAATGGTGATAAAGGGGTGCTCCATATTCCCCAAACCTCCAAAACTGGAACCTCACCATCAGATAGAGTTTAACGTCATTCCCAGGACATGTAGACCCTCAGTCACCGCCTTCTAGCACCCATATGATAAAAAGGGGTTGGGGCTTGCCATAAGAGCAGTAGGGTTGTGAAAATCATATAGGTGCTAGGGCTTGACGTGACCAGCCGATTGATCGGAGGGGGCCTCTCCAACCGTCCATCTAGCCTAAGTAAGGTTCTAAGTGGAGTGTTGCAGGTCATGGACTGCTCAAGACTCCATCTTTAAGCATCATGGGTCACCACCCACAGCCAACAGGTGACCCCAATTGGGGGAATCTTACCCCTCTGCAGAGATGCAGTCGGTGCATTCTAACGCCCCAGCCGACAGGGCGGTAGATCCACCGTGTGTGCCCTATAAAACCCCCATGTAAATATATAACTATAGTAAGAAATTTTAATTCCTTAATTTACAATTTAAAAAAAAAGTACAATATAAATGAAGCGATTAATTCAATCAATCAACATCATATTTTACACTTGTATCCAGTCATGGTTGACAGATGGAGATCAGTCTACCCTTGTGGATTGATTAAAGGGGTTGGTTTGAAGTTCTATGAAGGCACCCAATTACGACATGAAAGGCTCTAGAGTTTGAAGAGAAAGTTCCTGAGTTTAAGAATGTTCCCGAATCCGACAAGAAATACCTGAAGAAGGCTGGAGGGCACATCGGACGAAACGTTGTACAGATAACAATGAAGATGAGGACAATAGTCCGAATAATACTACAAGCCTCATCTCAAATATTCAGAAAAAAAAAGTCGGGTTAGATTGAACAAACAACATAGGGTTTTCAGAAGAGCAAACCCATCTGAAATGGAATGAATGGGATCCAAGCAACTGCAACACTGATAGGTTTATTTATTCATTTCCTTAATTGACCTGCATTTCCCCCTCCTCCTCTTTTCCAGAAACGTTTATTTCTTTATTGTTTGTTTACACTCTTGTTGATGACACTTGGAAACATTTGGTGCATGTTGCTGTGTACAGCGTCCAAACGTGGGAAACCAGGTGCAAACCATTACAACCGCTCGGTTCCCATTGTTTTCTCAGACATCTGGGTGAGGTGGGGTGGATGTTGTGCGATGGGGTTGGGAGGGGGGTATCCGTATGCGATGTGCAAGAAATGCGGTTTGTCAACTTAAAAGCTGAACGTTTTGTTTTACTATTGAGAATCTTTTTTATTTTATTTTATATCAACATCTTCAAGCAAGTGAATTTCAAAACAAAACAATTTTTTTTTCTTTTAACCCTTCAAATAAAAACTGTTGTTATTTCCTATAACTCCAACCCAAAAAAGGGGAACCACTCTGGATGAATTTTATAAATTATTCATTTATTTATTGATCTACTAGGAAAAAAGAAGACGGGTTTAGGGTTAGATTAATAGGAAAATAATGGGTAGATTAATTAGCAGATAAAATTCATTCAGAGTGGTTCCCCTTTTTTTAGGTTGGAGTTATAGAAAATAACCAACTCTGTATTGTCTACTGTCCAAGACATTCTCAGTGTTGAATCCATATAATCTGATTGGTTTATTTGTTTAATGGCGTATCAACTTCTTACGGGTTATTCAATGCCAACATATTATTCATTTGTAAATTAATATTTGTAATCATAATTAGTATTATTTTGATTATTCAGACTATTGTCCTCATCTTCATTGTTATTTGTACAATGTTTCGGCCAATGTGCCCTCTGGCCTTCTTTAGGTATTTCTTGTCGGACTCGGGAACCGTCTCAGATTCTGGAACATTCTTGTCGTAAACGGGGGCCATCATGGAAATTTGAACCTAACCCTTTATTCAGTCCACTGAGGTATCCTATTCTCATTCTGCTAACCATAGCTGGGGTACAGGTGTTAAGCTGTGTTAATTACTATTCTATGTTACTGCTTCTCCTGACCGGGACTGAACCTGCAGTCTAAAGATAACTGTCACTTAGAACTGTCTTAACCTAACTCTTTTATGCACTATGCTATGTGTCTAATTATGTGTGACGAAAAGAAGGTTCCCGAGTCCAATAAGAAATACCTGAAGAAGGCTGGAGGGCACATTGGACAAAATATTGTACAAATAACAATGAAGATGAAGACAATAGTCTGAATAATCCAAATAATACTAATTATCAAGCCTCATCTCAAAAATTCAGAGAAATAGTGTAGATAACAATAATGATGAGGACAATAGTCCGAATAATCCAAATAATATAAATTATCAAGCCTCATCTCAAAAATTCAGAGAAATAGTGTAGATAACAATAAAGATGAGGACAATAGTCCGAATAATCCAAATAATACAAATTATCAAGCCTCATCTCAAAAATTCAGAGAAATAGTGTCGATAACAATAATGATGAGGACAATAGTCCGAATAATCCAAATAATATTAATTATCAAGCCTCATCTCAAAAATTCAGAGAAATAGTATAGATGACAATAAAGATGAGGACAATAGTCCGAATAATCCAAATAATACTAATTATCAAGCCTCATCTCAAAAATTCAGAGAAATAGTGTAGATAACAATAAAGATGAGGACAATAGTCCAAATAATCCAAATAATATAAATTATCAAGCCTCATCTCAAAAATTCAGAGAAATAGTGTAGATAACAATAAAGATGAGGACAATAGTCCGAATAATCCAAATAGTACTAATTATCAAGCCTCATCTCAAAAATTCAGAGAAATAGTAATCATAATTATTTATTATTTCTCTGAATTTTTGAAATCAGGTTTGATAATTATAGATATATAAACAATCTTGGAGGTGTGTGGTGTAATGGTTACCATCGTAGGAAATGTACTCATCAATGCGAGTTCAAATCCTAGCCAAGGCTGTTTGCATTTCACATAGCTCTAATACCCTTGGGAAAGGTATGCATTCAACTACTCTCCATACAGGTATGGGCAAATAGTAGGGCAGACTGGTCTCTTCAACCATTGATAGGTAACCAGTCTAGAAGGAAAACTCTGAATTCAAACCTGTTAAACATTGCTTAAGAAATTGACCTTGTGTCACATCCTGCTCGTATGGAGAAGTTGGTAAATATATACATAAACAGTCATAATATATATATATTTACCAACCTCTTGGCTAGGTAACCAGTCTAGGAGAAAGAAAACTGAACTCCAACCTGTTAAATTCCACTTAAGAAATCAACTTTGTGTAATATTGTGCTCATGTGGTTGGTGTATGTATGTGTATATATATATATATATATATATATATGTATATAAAAAGGGTTTTGTAATTTGCTTGGAGCATTGTGTATATATTGGTTTGTTGGTTGGTTTTGAAGGCTATGCAAGTGTAAAGAAAAAAAGAAGGTAACTGTGGTGTTGTTTGTTAACCTGTGATTTATTCTTAATTCTTAATATTTCGGGATAAAAATCCCTTCTACAAAAGATTACTAGAACTGAAGTTGTTGCTAGTGGCTGTTCATTTGTTCTGTGTATATACATATATATATATATATATATAATTTTGTCTTAAATTTTAAAGAAAAAATTAGAGACCACACAGAAGTACATCTTTGTTTTAATCATTTTTTCCCCTTTTTATCTGTTATTTTAAGTGCCCTATACCTTATGTAAGATGATCTTAACATTACAAAACTAATTCAAAAATATCTACACACTAAGTATATCGGATTGTTGTTTTAGAACTTATTTTCTTTCATCTCTATTTTTTTCTGGCCTAAAGAATAAAATTCCTGACCCTCAGTAATTCTAATCTTTGGCTTGTATACACCAGAAGCCATCACGAGAAAACAAATCTGTTATTATGTCGAGTTGAAAGGAAGAAAGAAATGCCTAATAGTGTAGATAAAAATCTATATCCTGAATATATAGGCATAATATAGATACATGCCGACTCATAGATAGATAGATTGAATATATAGTGACAGGGTGAAATTGATTGGCAAATATACATATAAACAGATTGAGATAGATAGATAGATAGATAGATAGAACAGGTTGAATATATAAGGACAGGGTGAAATTGATTGGCAAATAAACACATAAACAGATTGAGATAGATAGATAGATAGATAGATAGAATAGGTTGAATATGTATAATTATCAAAAAAAAAAAAAAAAAAAAAAATTAGAGACCACACAAAAGAACATCTTTTAAGAATGCTGCAAGCAGTCTTGAACAAGGGCCACCTGCCCCCCATCTCACAAACCATCCAAGTAAGATGGACTAGGCATGCAGGACACTGCTGGAGAAGCAGGGATGAGCTCATAAGTGACATTCTACTGTGGAAGCCAACACATTTGCATGCTAATGTGGGCCGCCCAGCCAGGCTCTACATTGACCAACTATGTGAGGATGCTGGCTGCTGCGCGGAGGAGCTCCCAGGCTCGATGAATGATAGGGAAGGTTGGCAAGAGATTGTCATGGATATCCGAGCTAATTGCGTGACATGATGATTATAACACTTTCTATTCGTTTATCATTTTAATTCTATTTTTATTGTTCAATATCATTGCAAAATGGTTTTATCATTACATGACACATTAATCAACCTTCAGAAAAGAAGTATTTAACTATCTTATTTATTTTATCATTTCATCTTAAGAAAAGATTAGAAGTGGCTTCTCAGCCTCACCTGGGTAGAGTGGGACAAAAAAAAAACCTGGTGTATTGATTTGTTTACTTTTGAGATTTACAAATGCTGGACATTTTTAAGTAGAATTTCAATGCTATTTCTAAATATATTTTAATTTTGAAATATCTTCAAATATAAATCAAATCTTCATAATTTTTGCACAAAAAGCAAGAACCACTGATATTTAATGTGTGTGTGTATATATATATATATACTTTGTTAATTGTTTTATTTGCATAGTTTCATCCAGACATACATAGCTACTGCTCCTTTATATATGTATAAATAGATTTGGGATCTCCCAGTAGAACACCTTTTATTTTTGTACTTCTTTTATCATTTTAATTCTATTTTTATTGTTCAATATCATTGCAAAATGGTTTTACTACAACATGACCCATGTGATCAACCTTCAGAAAAGAAGTTTTTTATTCATTTAATTTAAATTTTTTTTTTTTTTTCAGGTTATGGAATAAAATGCTTTGTATGCAATTCCTACCATCAGCAAGATTGTGGTGATTGGTTTGACAATGCAACACACAGTGTTCATCAATGTGAGCCAAACCAGGACAGATGCCGAAAAATTGTGTAGGGGACGAAGATTGAACCAGGAACCTTGAAACTCCTAGGCAGGTACTCTACCGACTGATCTAAACAGGTCTAAAAGGAGTAAATGACCTTGTTATTTAAAATTAATTACACAAGTTGTGAACTTTTTTAAAAAAAATGAAATTTTATACTCTTGAAATATTCATTTTTTAATTGATACTCTTTATATATATATTTATTATAAAAGCCACAAAAAATGTAAAGATTTCTTTAATTTGCAATTAATATTAAAATTGGCTAAAATCTATTTGAATTTGATTTATGGATATAAAATTTGCCTTGACTTGGGTTTTATGAGAAATTTAATATTTATAAAAATACTAGAAGCTGCTACCCGGCATCGCCTAGGTATCGGGGGGGGGGGTAAAAGGTAAGCTTGCAGATCTGTTATTGTTGAATCACAAGTTGGATCTGAGCAGGATACCCCATTAAATTCCTTATGTAAAAAAGATCTTGCATTGATACAGACACTCTGAAAAGAAAAATGAATGTCTCCTATTTAAAATGCTAAATGCCAAAAAAATACCATGCTGTTATCATATAAATTTTATCTTTTTATTATCTTCCTGAATATAAATCAAATCTTCATTATTTTTGTTGAAAAACAAAGATCTGGTGATAGTGAATGTGTATATATATTTACTTTGCCATTAATTGCTTTATCTTCTTAATTTCCTCCGGACATACATACACACACTGCCCTTTATATATGTATAGATTTATAATTCACACTCCCATTATATAGTCATGTGATGAGTATATATTGATCAAAGTATCCACACTCAGACCAGCAGCCAATCAGAGCCCAGAGAATAGACTTGCCCAAGCTGCATAATGGAACATCCCAGCCTGCTATATAAACCTCCTACCAACTCACAAGTAAAAAAAATAAAAAATTAAATTAAATGGCTTAACACTTAATCTATAAGCCTTAATTTCATGACTGTGGAGTCAGAGTTGGAAGCAATTAAGGGATCACTGGAGTCGGAGTTGGTAAAACTATATGACTCTAGTTAAATTTACACATTAGTCAGAGGTGCAAAAAATTGAGGAGTCGGAGTCAAAGGTTTTGTGTTCTGACTCCATAGCCTTAGTGAGTTTGATTATCACTAAATAACTTCAAGTGGTGCAACCGTACAACAGTATTGACATGGCTACAACTTGGAAGAATTCCAGTTTTATCTTACCAATTAAATCAGATTTCCATCACAAAAACATAATACGTTCATTGATGTAATAAGAAGTGGGATCAATAAATTTAGGGTCAGTTTATGTAAATTAAAATCAGGGCTATGAAATTGTAGTCGAAAGCAATTAAGGGGTCACTGGATTCAGATTTGGTAATACTATACAGACTCCAACTCTTATTTAATTTACACTTTATATGGCCCTAGTTTAATCTATAAAATTATTCAGTGCACACTCCTTATAAAAAGAGTTATTAAAAATTCATGGTTTTATATCAATTTGTTTGTTTATTGATTCTAACGGCATATCAACCTGTCCAGGGTTATGTCATGACTACCGGTTATGATGTAATACATATTGTGTATTTATATATATACTTTTAGAAATTGGTTTTAACAATGTGTTAGCATTATTGGGGGTTATGTTGTATGGTATTGGTTTGTTTCATGTCTATATTCCATGGTATAATTTTATTTCTCTCAAAAAAAAGAGAATATCCTCCATGTTGACATTTTCAAACAGATCTTTCATATTGTTTGCTTTAAAATAACAGTTTCTGATGTGAGCAAAAAACCTGCATTCCATGAATAAGTGTTTGACATGTTTCACCCTGTGGTTGTTGTTCTTGCTTGAGTATATAGGAGTGCATTAGTTTTGTATGACCAATGCACAATCGGGACACAATGACTTGTTCCTTTCTAGACTTCCTTAAAGTTGGTCTCCAGCCTCCCAAGATGTATATCAATTTGTAGGCCATAATTACTTAATTACATAAAGAGGAGTTGGAGTCCAAGGTGCCAAAAATAGAGGAATCAGAATCGGAGTTAAAGGTTTTTGTGTTCCACTCTATATGTCCCTAGATTAGCATATAAAGTTATACAGTGCACATCCCTTATAAACAGATTATGAAAAATCATAGTTTTATATTTATTTGCAGGCCATAATTACTTAATTACATAAAGAGGAATTGGAGTTGGAGGTGACAAAAATAGAGGAGTCAGAGTCAGAGTTAAAGGATTTATGTCCCGATTCCACAGCCCTTCTTAATTCTTTTTGCCTATCAAATTTTCCCCATGGCTGTACCAAATTATTCCATTCAACTGGTTCCCTATTGCAAAAGGATCAAGTACCTTCTCAGTTCACAGACAAAACAAAAGATGGCAGAGGTGTTCACATAGTGATTTTTCAGTGCAAACAAGTGACATATGTAAGAGTCACTGCCAGCGGTTTACAGTAGGTTTTCAGTGGGGAGAGAGCCGCTGTGAGTGGATTAAAGTAAGAAAAGTGTTAATTTAGGTTCGGCACTATTTTACTATACACTGTAAGCCAGTGGTGCATTTTATAAAAATTATGCTGGGGTAAGCAACTAACAGTGTCATGACCTTGCAAGTTGAATTAAAACTATTAATTAACAGTCATTAAAGAATTAAATTAAATGCATCACCTTTGACCTCCGAATATTAACCAAATTTCTTTAAGTGTTTCTATTTACAATTAACCTCCGAGTGTAAATTTCAAAACAAAATTCAATTCAAAAGTTTATACCATCTGTACATATATAAAAAAAGGGCAGTTGGTGGCATGTATGTCCAGATGAAACTATGAAAATAAAACAATTAACAACAAAGTAAATATATATAAACATTAAATATCACCAGGGTTTGGTTTTTGAGCAAAAATAATGAAGATTTGAGTTATATTTGGGAAGATATTTAAAAATTAAAATTTGAAAAGTAACAGAAGGGAAAGTCATTTGCATGTTATTTTTTATTTTTTTTATTTTATTTTAGCTTTGAAATATAATATTGATTGAATTAATTGCATCATTTATATCTTCTTTTTTTAAAAAATTGAATGGAAATTTCTTACTATATTGTTATATAAGTAAATATATATATATATATATATATATATTATATATATATATATATATATATAAGGGCAGTTGGTGTGTATGTATGTCCAGATGAAACTACGAAAATAAAACAATTAACAACAAAGTAAATATATATATATCTATCTATACATATATAAAGGGCATTTGGTGTGTATGTATGTCCGGATGAAACAAGAAAATAAAATAATTAATGACAAAGTAAATATATATATATATATATATATATATATATAGGCATTTGGTGTGTATGTCCGGATGAAACTAAGAAAATAAAACAATTAACGACAGTAAATATATATACACATTAAATATCACCGGTTCTTGCTTTTTGTGCAAAAATTATGAAGATTTGATTTATATTCAATGATATTTAAAAAATCAAAATATACGTAGAAATAGCATTGAAATTCTACTTAAAATGTTCAGCATTTGTAAATCTCAAAAATAAAACAATACATCAATACACCAGGGTTGTTTGTCCCCCTCTGCTCTGACCAGTTGATGCTGGGTAGTCGCTTCTAGTTGAATTATAATTTCTACTTGAATTATTGTCATTCTTATGGATATTATCCAAACTTACTTCTTGCTCATCTATTAATAATGGAGATTCGCTTCCGGTTTTTGTCTGTAACAAAAATTACGTCACTGCTTACATCACATTACCCCAAATCATCATAACATAGAATAAATACACTCAAAATTTGAACATGCAACATTAGACAGTCCAATTGTTTTTTAAAACAAGTTTTAATAAATACATGACTGGTATTACATATTTATATATAGTTTGTTTTATTTTAATACATACTTAAAGTTTACATTTCAAATTGTTTTATTTTTTAATCCTTTAATGAATTTGATGATTTTACTTACTTAGGGTACAAACTCGCTGACATTGAATTTTTTACTCCCACCCCTCAGGCAATATGTTTCAAAAATCTATTTTTACATCGCCTGGAGGGTGTTTTTTATTTTGTACTAATAAGTCTAAAGACTTTAGGAATTTTGGTTTCCTTTTAACCTCACCAAAAGTAATAAATGGTCAGGGGTTGTCATATCTTTCTTTCTTTTTAGGATTTTATGGCATGTAAACCCTTGTTGGGCTATTAATCTATGACAAATACGTTTTATTCTATTCATTCTTGAAAATTCTTTTCTTTTAAACACATTTTTGTCAACTCATTTTCTTCTATTTCAGCCCATAGATGGGACCCTAACAGGTACTACCACTCCAGATCAGGATGGACCTGGGAGTAATAGCGATGATGCTCCACACTACCCAGAGCTCCACAACTGGAACTTCACCATTAGATGCAGTTTAACGTTATACCCAGGACAATAAACCTTTGAACTCGGTAACCTTCTTGTCGAGTTCGAAAAGGCTCCAGAGTCTGACAAGAAATACCTGAAGAAGGCCGGGGAACTTCTAGCACTCATATGATAAAAAGGGTTGGGGGGTTTACCATAAGGGCAATAGGGTTAGGACAATCATATAGGTGCTAGGGCTTGACATGACCAGCCGATTGATTGGAGGGGCATCCTAATTGCAATGAAAGGGTTGGATAAATACCAATAAATTCAATTATTACAACGTTTGATATGTTTACTTAAGAGCTATTGCTAAATAGTTCAATATGTAAAAAATATAATAATCTTGATTTAACTCTCACTTTCTTTCTTTCTTTTCATCTTTTCAATATATTCAATTGACGCAGATTAGTGTTATCACTTCCGCATGCTCACCTCCTCTGTCTATCTACTTTTTCTTATTATATTTTTTCTGTGTAGCATGTCCTTTTTCTTCCCTTTATTTCTTTATAATAAAAATGGAATGATCCATTATTTAGCTGAGGTGACGACACTCATAAGAAATAAGAATTCGGCAGATAAGCAACAACAGATAATCAGGATTTACATTTTTGCATTTCATCTTGGATGATTTGGACAGTCTCATTTTTAACCAGAGGGTGTTGCCAGATGATAACAGCCGTACAATTAAGGAATACGAGTATTAGGTGACCAAAATTACTATCAAAGTAGTGGTTTACAAGATGAGCGCATTAACCATTACTCCCAGGCAGATCTTCTATGAAATACCAGACTGTAATTTGGGACATTTCCCAAATTGTGACCAGAATTCTTTTTTTCTCTTTTTCTTCACATTTTCATTCTTTTGAATTATGGAGGGAGAAAAAAAGGAAAAAAGATTTCATTAGTCCTTTTGTTATCCACAAAAAAAAAAAAAACAACAACGAAACTCATCAATGAAGGCTACACATTCATTAAATACCAAAAAACCAAATCCAGTAGTAATTAATTACTACAATCATTATACACACATCCACACACACACATCCACATATATCTATATACACACATATGCATGCATATATATATATATATATATATATATATATATATATATATATATACACACACACAAGTGTGACAGTATTAAAATCTGGGTGTGTCCATCACTTCACCATCAGCACTACTTATCTACATAATTAAGTTCATATCTACTAAGAGATTTTTTTTGTGTGTGGGTGGAATAGTATATTTATATATATATATATATAATAAGTAAAGTTGGAAGAGTGACTTATTGTCAGTATTAGCCAGACAGTGTTGGAGTCTATCCCTTTTTCAATAGCATTAGACCTGGGAGATTGTGCTGAGGTGGAGCACCACACAGACCATCAACTCCTCACTTTATCACACAGATCCCTCATATGCTAAGTTGGCGAGGACTGGTATCAAACCTGAAACCTTGTGGTTCCTAGGTGGATGCTTTAGTGACTAAGCTAAACTAGTCCATATGTATGTGTATATATATATATATATATATTATATAGATATAGATAGATAGATAGATAATATGGAGGTTATATTTATAAGTAAACAGTGCCCCATATCATTGATAGAGCATTTATATTTAAGTTAAGGTAGCATGAACAATTCAATAGCCAAACCACACTGTGAGATATCAAACTCACCTGATACTCTCCAAGTGCTACTGGCTTTAGTTGAGTCAAAAGTTTTGCAATATTTGGTAACATAGGATACAATTCAGCAGCCAAACCCCACTGTGAGATGCTGAGCTCACCTGATACTCTCCAAGTGCTACTGGCCTCAAGTGAGTCAAAAGTTTTGCAATATTTTGGTAACATGAAAGACAATTCAGCAGTTCTGAATGCTTTTGCTGAGGCGGTGAAGTTGATGAACCACACTGGACTGTCAGATACTGAACTCGCCTGATACTCTCTGAGTACAACTCAATGGATTTCTCTCTATTCTCAGAATCCACAGTTTTAGCTGTACCTGACCTTGCCTGATTGTCAAAGGTGTTGGTTTGGTTTCTTTGTTTAATGGCATATCAACCTTCAGGAGTTATTTAATGCCAAAGCCATCTTTATAGAAGAACAGTAGTGGTACTAAATACAAAATTTCTGGCCACTGTATGCATATATATATATATATATATATATATATATATATATATATATATATATATATATATATATATATATGTAAACACGGTTTGTTTGGAATGGCTTTTTGCCGATAATTTTTGGGAGAATAAGTGCTTAATTGGAGTCGTACCTAATTTTGAAAATTAATTAATTAATAATGAATTAGGCGGGAATACCTATTTAAATGTATGGCTAAACAAATCGAGAAAAATCAATCTCTGTATGTACATTTCGGCCTATTAGGCCTCATCAGCAGAGCTATAGATCGGAAGACCGCCCTGTGCGTGATTTGAAACCGGACTGCCAAGCTGACAGGCCGATAACATAACCCCTACACCAAACGGACTTCTTAGATTTTACGATCTGTTTCGAGTAGGTTAATATTCCTCTTCTAGTGACTTTTATTACATGACGATATGATAAGTTGTAAACATGGTTTGTTTGGAATGGCTTTTTGCTGATAATTTTTGGGAGAATAAGTGCTTAATTGGAGTCGTACCTAATTTTGAAAATTAATTAATTAATAATTCTTTTCTTATTCTCCCAAAAATTATCGGCAAAAAGCCATTACAAACAAACCGTGTTTACAACTTATCATATCGTCGTGTAATAAAAGTCACTAGAAGAGGAATATTAACCGGTTTCAAATCACGCACAGGGCGGTCTTCTGATCTATAGCTCTGCTGATGAGGCCTAATAGGCCGAAATGTACATACAGAGATTGATTTTTCTTGATTTGTTTAGCCATACATTTAAATAGGTATTCCCGCCTAATTCATTATTAATTAATTAATTTTCAAAATTAGGTACAACTCCAATTAAGCACTTATATATATATATATATATATTAGGGGTGGCCAAACCCCAAATCACATATGGTTTTTTGTCATTCAGTGGAAATTGTGAAAAGATGTTGCTATTTTTTCTTCTTTCAGCAGGGTGACATATGATGGTGGAATTTAGGTCCATTAAGTTCGATTTAACCAGAATGTTTATAAATAATTTTGTTTCATTTCTGCAGATTTCTCATAAGTTGTTCTGCATGAAAAGACAAGACATTAAAAATCTTTCTGTTTTGTCGTAAAACGTTCTGCATGAAGTAGAATCTTCTGATATAAATTCTAAACCTGAGGGAATCCATCTGCAAATGAAATGAGATTTTTCCTTTTACAAGAATAATTCCATTTTCTGCCAGACTTGGGGGGGGGGGGAATTGAGCTTTGCTCCATCCATTCTATTTTAATATTTAATATTTGTTTTTGTGAGTTATCTAATGCCAAAGCCATCCTTGTAGAATAACAGTAATGGTACTAAATAGCTGGGAATATGAGGTGGGTTCATACCTTTTACAATGTACAGTGTACAGCCACTTACCCATTCAGAAGTATGATGAGCCAAGCTTGGAACTGTTGGAGAAGTAAGGATGAACCCATAGGTTCATTCTCATAAAGGCTATAGAAAGTGCAGGTCAGAAATATTTGAACAAGCACAAAATGTATTAGAGAACATTTTCAGATTGTAGTTTTTGAGCAAAGAAAGATCTAAATTAAACCAACTAGTTTGGCAATATGAGTTTTCTCTTCAATCTTTTTTGATCAATTCTGAACAAAAATTAAGAGTGAATGTAATAGCACGATTGGAGTTTGAAATCGCTTACTCCAATGTCACAGTCCAGCACATTCGCCACCACACCACAGTGTTACATACTCATACACATATACCCATGTTGGGTACATACACAAGTGTTCTTTTACTGGAAAGAGGGGAAGAGATAGATACAGGTAGACAGAGAGATTCATAACTTACTTCCTTGGCCATTGGTCATCTCTAGTCGTTTCTATTCTTTCTCTATGACTTCTATTTCTCTGTTCTTGCTGGCTGGTCGTCCTTGATTCATTTCTTCTTATAGGTCAGTCTTGTTGCCAAGACATTCATCAACCACAAAACCATATTATTTATTTAAACTTTTATTTACTTAACATCTTCCTCTAACTAAACACAGCGCATGTGTGCAAGTGAGCCCCAGCTAAGGCTTCTCTGCCTGACGTCCAAGCTGGAACTGAGACCCAACCAGGTCCCACATGATTTCACGGGCTTTCTGTAATATTCCATGGAAAGTACCGCCCGTGGCATGAAAAGGGCCATCCCTTCAGAAATACCGGGGATTGACAATAATCTTATGCAACCGCATAGATTATGCAATAACAGAGCCCCCCCATCTAATATTTAAAAAGAACCTTTTTATATATATTAGGGGTGGCCAAACCACAAGTCACATGTGGTTCTTTGTCATTCAATAGAAATTGTGGAAAGATTTTGGCCAAACCTTTCCTCATTAAAATTAAATTGAAAAGATAAATAAAAAAAAAAATTCAAATTTTATAATTAGTTATGAATTTTGACCTCAAAGGATTAAAACAAATTTATGGTTAATAAAAATACAGAATTTAAATCTCAAAGTTATCATCTGACTATGACTTTAGTCTAAGGTAAATACGAAACATCTAAACATGGCCGGACATTACAGAAGCCTAAACTTTTTGTTTATACAAAGATGAGGACAACAGTCCGAAACTTCAAAATTATTCTCACCAAGCCTGATGAGGACTTTAGTCCAAGGTAAATAAGAAACACATAAACAAGGTCCAAGGATACAGTGGCTTGAACATTGTGTTTATACATAATAAAGATGAATTTGAAATCACTTACTCCAATGTTGCAGTCCAGCACATTCACCACCACACCACAGAACCCCCCCCCCCCAGATAAGCTGGTCACAGTCCAGCATATTCGCCACCACACCACAGAACCCCCCCCATCTAATATTCAAAAAGAACTTTTTTATATATATATTAGAGGTGGCCAAACCACAAGTCACGTGTGGTTCTTTGTCATTCAATAGAAATTGTGGAAAGATAAGCTAACTAAAGATGAGGACAAGAGTCCGAAACATCAAAATTATTCCCATCAAGCCTCATCACAAAAATATAGACAAATAAAAAAGATTTGGTTTAGTTTGTTTTGTTTTACGGCATATCAACCTCAGTTGGTTATTTAATGCCGATAAAGTTTTGAAATAAATCAATTCTTAATCGATAATAGAATTTTTTTATAAATACATTTTTCTATTTAACCCATAGATGGGACCCTAACAGGTACTATCACTCCGGGTCAGAGTGGACCAGGGAGAAATGGTGATGAAGGGGTGCTCCACATTCCCCAAACCTCCAAAACTGGAACCTCACCATCAGATAGAGTTCAACGTCATTCCCAGGACATGTAGACCCGCAGCCACCGCCTTCTAGCACCCATATGATAAAAAGGAGTCGGGGCTTGCCATAAGGGCAATAGGGTTGGGAAAATCATATAGGTGCTAGGGCTTGAAAATAAAAAAGAATGTCTATTGAATGCCCCCAACTCTTGAAGTAGGCCAACCCAATTCAGTTATTAAAAAGAAAGAAAAGAAAAAAAACAACAAATAAATCACATGGTCGTTACATAGTTACTTATGATTTAAACAGGCTTTCATCTCAAAAGTATTACAGATTGTATCAACTTAATCACTCTGAGGAATAATTAAGATCTTATTGGTTTAATGACGGCTAAAACAAACAACCAGGGTAGAGAAATATTTGGTTATTTTGTTGAGGGGGGGGTAAGGAAATCACGTTGAAGTGGATAAACAGTTTTGTTTAGAAAATACAACCGTCCTCCATTATAACTCGGGTGTTTGGGGTCCAAGAAAGCCAAATGGCATTTATAACACCCGAGACTTGATAACTGCCAGGGGTGATGGGGGTGGGAGCGGAATTGGGTGTGGGCGACAATAAGTGGAAAGATTGGCGGACTAACATTGTCTATAAAAACGAAGTGAGATTTGTACAAATAATAGCCATGATCATACACTTCTTGACAAAAAAAAAAAATACTAATGTAGAATAGCACGCAAATGATAAAAGCATTATAATCACATATTACATATAAAAAACCATTAGATGACAGAAGGTCCCAAAGTAGAAAAGCGCTATGATTTATTTTTATAAATAGAACGCTAGGAAAACGGTCTTTAAAAAAAAAAAAAAATGAATTTCTCAGAGTTGGTATTTAAATGACCACATACTTCTTGACACACAAAAAAAAAAAAAAAAAAAAAAAAAAAAAGGACCATATGACCTTTAGGCACCCCTTCCGTGATCTCGACTCACAATGACACTTATCATTTACACCGTCAAAATCCGGTTAGGGGTTAGGGGTTAGTTTTATAATAAAAAAAAAAAAAGAACTCTAAAAATTGTTAACAATTAACTGGATTTTGACAGTGTAAATAGAAAAAATGTTCCCACGAATTGAGAGCGCCACACCTACCATCAGCTACTCACTTTATCGTACAGATCCCTGTGCTACTCATACGCTGTTGACGAGGGTTGGTATCGAACCAGGAACCTTGTGATTCCTTGCCAAACGCTCTATTGACTGAGCTAAACCGGCCCTATGTAATGCTTTTTTATATGTAATCTAATGATATTATCTCTTGCGCGCTATTCCGCATTAGTACCAAGAAGAAAAAGACAGTACAAATTAATATTATGGAACCTATAATTTAAATCAGTTTTAATGTTTTAGATGATAAAAATGAAAAAAAAAAAAAAAAAAAAAAAAAAAAAGTTTTGCCTACGAAGACACATTCTCACAGAAAAATTTAGAGTATGATTAACATTCTTCCATTGGAATGTAAAAAATATTAACTATTAAAAATATTTTCTTAGGTACCACCAAAATTGTGACGTCATAGATGTATTTTACAAAATAAATGTAACCCCGATTGAAAAGAATTTACCAAAAATCAGGGAATTATCTGATTTTAATGAAATTTACAGTGTTGATTTATCAATGAATGCATTTTATAATGCATCAGTTATTCTATTTCAACACTTACTGATTTTTTTCAGGTCACTTAAATTTGACCCACCCACTTTATTTTTGAGGCACAAAATATCAGAGGGGTTATATAAAAGTGAAACTAATTACAGTTACAGTATAAAATAAAAAGACAAAAGACCAAAGGTGGAAATAGAAAAAAAAGATTTTAAAGGAGCCATTTTGGTAGAAAATAAGTACTGAAAATTAAATGTAAAAATAAAAAATAAAGAAATAATTTTTGGACTTTTCTCTGTTGTATATGAAATATAATTTTCTTTTAGATTATCAGTGAAAAACTTATACATCAATATTTGTTCCATTTAAAAGGGTGTGGGCCCAACTTTTCAATTGAGTTTTCTCCAAAAATTATTAGAAAACCATACTAAAGTAGGCTTGTTATTAAATAATATTTGTTTTTATAATCTAAAAATATGAAATTTAAAACTTAAAATTAAGCGATTTATATTCTAAATTAATTTTATCTATTAATTAGCTCTCAAGGCGCATATGGATGGCACAAACAGTAATATTTATTTTAAACCACAGTTTGAAACAATTCAGAAATTTAACAGAAGAATTCATTGATTAATAGGTCAACACTGAAAATTTTATTAAATCAAATAATTCACTGATTTTTGGTAATTTTTTTGCTTATCAATCTGGGCATTTATTTTTTTAACAGCTTTTTCACTGACTTATCAAATTTAAACGGATCAGCTTTTTCACTGATTTTTGGTAATTTTTTTGCTTATCAATCATTTAACGCAACTGATCTGGATTTAAACCAGCTGATTTTTGGTAATTTTTTTGCTTATCAATCTGGGCATTTATTGTTTTTTAACAGCTTTTTCGCTGACTTTTGTAACAAAAATCAGCAAGATTATTTTTTTTTTGCATTCTTAGTTTTTCTGAGTGTTTAGAACAAAAAAAAGAAGATATTTCATTTAAAATGAAATATCAAAAAGTTAGTAATTTTTCTGTACATAGTTTACTTAATGTTTTTTGTTATTGATATCTAAGAAGAAACTGTTACAAAATCTTAAATAACATGTTTGTTTTAGTACGTAATTCACTTCACACAAAGTGCCCATTTTGGTCAAATTTTTGGCAGAATTTAATGTTTTAAATGTATCAAAAATTAATTACATATGTAATATTATTTTGCTTTTTTTTTTTTTTTTTTTACTGATGCACATTATGTAACTACGTTAGCGACTAAAACAAAAATTTGACCTTAGATAATCAATTTGATTAATTTTAATTCTTTTTTAAAGTGAAAATCTGCACACATTTTTTTAGTACATAATATAATATCAATTTATATAAAACACACTGGAATGCACCCCAATAGATCACAATTTTTCATCCACACAAAAACACAAATAGAAACAAAATGGATTGTCCACTTCTGCATACACACACACATGGGTTAAACTTAGTTCTAGGTAACTTAAATGCTAATAAATATTTCAACCCTCCACACTACCAATGACTTACATCCCCTCCCACCCCAGCCAATGAATAACAAGAGGGCTGCAGACAAAGCTGAACATCAAAGATTGATTGAGACATGAAAACCTCTTTTTACATATAAAACACCAGAGACAAAAAAAAAAAAAAAAAACCTAGTTAAAGAAAGATGGAATCTTTCGAAATATTGGTATAATAAATGGAACTTTGTACATAATATCCAACACAGTTTTTTTTATTTACTTTACACTTTGCATTAAAACCTAAAAAAATCATTTTTCCATAAATATATATTATAGACACACAACATTGTTTTTTCATTTTTCCTAATATACTACATACTGTCGGATTCACTTCCTTTCTTCACACACACACACACATATACATATATATATATATACACACATACACACAGAAAATTAGATTCATCAAAGAAGCATACATGAACTCACAACATTATATAATATATATATATATATATATATATATATATATATCCCCCTTCTTGAAACTCCAATTGCCATCTTATCCCTTTTACTTAAAGTATATACATACTGACACTATATATATATATATATATATATATATATATATATATATATATACCCTACTGAAAGGGGAGGGAGGTTTATATGCTATCAAATAGTTTGTACTTTAATCCTAAGATATTATACCCTATGGAGGGTAAAGGGTTTTTTTTTTTAAAAGAGAGAGAGAGAGAGAGAGGGTTGTGGTATAAAGCTGAACATTGGGAAGATGAGAAGAGTTAGATAAGAGGTGGCAATGAGTGCAAATGAATCTGTCTGCTAGTGGGAAACACAAGAATAACAAACAGGAAAGATTTTCAGTCAAAATCTGGAAATGGAGTGTTTTTTCTGAAACCAGACACTTCACTAGAGAATTAGAAATGAAGGTCTAAGAGGTGCAAAGTTCCTTCTGGAGAAAGAGGGACACTTCTATTGGCTATGATGAACTGTCAGTGAGTACTGCAGACGGATGGGTCAATAAAGCGATCATTAGAAAATAAAAAATGAATGGTAATTTGTTATATATATATGTATAATTTAATATACCAAACTTGTTGGTAAACCCGTGCGGTAAGAAAAAATTCGGCAAATAGTTTGATTGTAAAAATATTCTACCAAACATCACCTGGGGAAAAAAAAAAAATTTTTTTGAGAAAAAAAAAGAAAAAGAAAAGAAAAGACCAAGATGGTCGTACTAACCAAAAATAATTGGTTGATACTATAATACTTGGCCAAAAGAAAAAACAATTTATATATATCTGGAATCAGATATACCTACTAAAAGTTTTGCTTAGTGCTCTTCAGGACAAAGATCTGAAAAACAATGTGGTACGCAGGCCCCAACATTAACTTTTTTCATGACCGTCCCGAACAAAAATTATCAACCGTCCCAATTGGGGTTTGGACTGTCCCAAAATCAAAATATTTTTGTTTAATTCATTAGCATCATCTATACTTGTCAGTCATCAGTAGCATAATCACATGTAATAAAACATTAAGAAAAGCTGAAGCAGTAATAATTCTGGATATTTGGACAAAAAATCCATTTCCTAGTGTGTTTTGAGCTAAAAAATATTTTTTTTACTTTAAGTTACCCTGAGAAGGGTTAATAGTACATAATTCGATGCTTTTAAACTATCTCCCTCCACCATTATTCATTACATGGCTTTGAGAATAGACCTGTGGTGCCGTAGCCTCATTTTGAGGTCAGCAATCACTGGACGGCCATTATTGGAATGTAGTACTAACTTTTAGGAAATAATTTTTACCGTCCCCGGCAAACTGTCCCGGATGATGTATTGATCGTCCCGGATGTAATTTTTATCGTCCCCGGGATGGCGTTAATGTCGAGCCCTGGTGGTACGGTAATTACATTTCCCTAATACCTTTGGGAAAGGTATGAATCCTACTCTCCCTACAGCTATGGATAAATAGTAGGGCAGGCTGGGCTCTTTAACCTTGGTTAGGCAACCAGCCAAGGAGAAGGAAAACTCTGAATTCAAACCTGTTAAACTTTGCTTAAAAATGAACTTGTGTCACATCCTATTTGTGAGGAGGGGTTGGTAAATATATATATATATATATATATATATATATATATAAAATACTAATAATATTATAGTTAGATGGAAAATAAAGGGTCTACCATGGTTTCAATCAAAAAATGATTTCCTCAGGACCCTACTCTACGTCAACTAAGTCGATGTAATTCCTTAGTTAAATTGAAGATATTTATCAGATAATAATGGTTGAAATCATTTTTTGATTGAAACCATGGTAGACCCTTTATTTTTCCTCTAACAATAATATTATTAGTATTATTACTGCTCTATATTTTTAATATATTGAGCACTTTTGGATTATTTAGCGACGCTAATGCAATGGAAAAGTTAAAGTGGGAATTGGATACTATATATATATATATATATATATATATATATATATAAAAACAAAAGAAATGTATGTATATTTTTTTATCATCAAGTCCCAGAATTATCTTTATTATAATGGAGATTCAGTGTCAGTGTCTGTAACCAAAACTAGGTCATTGCTTACATCACAATACCTTCAGCAATTGTACAAGGTTATCAATAAGTATCTAATTTATTATCAGAGTCAAAATCAATAATAAATAGAATAAATCTCTTATGGGCTTCTGTAAAATTGTTTTATCATCAAGTCCCGGAATTATGTCCGTTTTAGCTCAGTCGATAGAGCATCCAACTAAGAATTACAAGGTTCTGGGTTTGATACTGGCCCTTTCCAACTCAGCGTATGAGTAGCACAGAAATCTGCACGGTAATGTGAGGAGCTGATGGTAGGTGTGGCAGTTCACTTCAGGTGCCAAAAACAATCTCCTTGGTTTATCGCGAGTGAAAAGGGGATAGACTCCCTCGCAGTCTGGTTGATACTGACTTTGATGGCTTTACTTACCTTATATATGTGTGTGTGTGTGTGTGTTTATATGCGATGTGTGTCTGTGTATGCAATATGTATATATATGTACATGCCCCCCCCCCCAACGAAATACTGAATGTCCACAGGAAATTTAGTACAAACTAGATTTGTCTTGTAAAAAATTAGGATAAAAATAAAATTGGGCCCATCAAGTTGGTATATAATACCACTAACACATGGTACAATGGTTAGAGTCATAGGAAATGAACAAAATATTTACCAACAATCTATTCCCTTAAAAAGAAATAATGGAGGTGCGTGGTGTAATGGTTATCATCTCAGGAAATGGACATGGTGATCCAAGTTCAAATCCTGGACGAAGCTGTTTGCATTTCACATAGTGCTAATAACTTTGGGAAAGGTATGCATCCAACTACTCTTTCCAGCTATGGGTAAATAGTAGGGCAGACTGGGCTCTTTAAGCTTGGCGAGGTAACCTGTCTAGCAGAAGAAAAAATCTGAATTCAAACCTGTTGAACTCTAGTTAAGAATTTGACCTTGTGTCACATCCTGCTCCTGTGGAGCGATTGGTGTGTGTGTGTGTGTACACACACACACACACACACACATTATATATATATATATATATATATATATTATATATATATATAAAATCACCACTAACTCAAAAAAAAAATATTCTTTAAAAATGCCCAATTCTGATTATTTGGATTTTTCTGACTATTATCCTCATCTTTATTGTTATATATATGGAGAAATGAGGCTGTTCCAAAAGTCTGTCACGCCCGCATATTGTTTTAATTTTCATTATGTTTTGTTTTAATAATACATTACTAGCAGGACCTGTGGATATACGACAGTATGATAATTTAATTATTACAATGTTTGATAATTTACTTAAGAGCTATTGAAATAGTTAAATATGTAAAAAGTATAATAATCTTGATTTAACTCTCTCTCACTCTTTTTTTCTTTCTTTCCTTCTTTTTATCTCTTTCTTATGTTTGATTGAAACAGATTAGCATTATTGCTTCCGCACGTACATCCCCTCTCTCTATTTTTCCCCTACTCTTTCTTTCTTTCTTATTGTATTTTTTCTGTGTAGCATATCTTTTTTGTTCACTTTCTTTCTTTATAACAAAAAATGGAATGGTCCATTTTTTAGCTGAGGTGTCAACACTAATAATAAATAAGAATTCGATGGATAAGCGACACCAGATAACCACGATTTACTTTTTTGTATTTCATCTTGGATGATTTGTATGGTCTCATTTCTAACAACAGGGTGTTGCAAAATGATAACGGTTGTAATATTAGGGAACAAGAGTATTGATGTATAGATATAAGTTATGCAATTATTTTATCTCTAAAAACATCTTTAAAAATTAAATTATTTTCTAGAATTTTGGTTGGTTGGTTGGATTTTACGGCATGTCAACTCTTGGGTTATTTTATGCCAAATACTTTTTGTATTAACTCAATGCCTATATCCATTGCACCATGTGTCCAAACGTTGTGTATATAACAATAAAGATAAGGACAATAGTCCAAATAAGCCAAATTATCAGCAGACAGGGCTGTAAAAGGTTTGCAAAAGTTGTTCAAAATTATCTTCCACAGACCAAAATTTTGAAAACCCTTAGTAGCGATTGTCTGCCCCTGTTTGGGCTGGAAGAGTTATCTTCCCTTGTTTCAAGATTTGTTTCAGGAACCCCTGACTATTTAATCAGGGAAGAGCCAGTTTTGAACTCTCTTTTTCTCCGGCACTGCAACCAACATAGATGGGTTAGACGTTTACATCTACACCCTTTCCTGTGGGTGGTGAAAGCCACCCATCCTGTCTTTAGTAAGTGACATTACTTTATTGAGTCTCCATATTCTTCCTTATACACCATTACTTCTACAGGACACAGTCCTACTTTCTGTATGATTCTAACTTCTCTATTGTACTTCTATTCATATATGTGTTGCTTATGTATCTTATCTCATATATGTATTCCTGTTATATGTATTTTCTCCACGTGCTCATTAAATTCCGTTGTTACATTTCACACCTTCATCGGAGTATTGTTTGTACTTATATGTACCCACATTGGGAGGACTCTAAGCCAACCAACCATCAATAACTAACTGTAATACCTTTTATATCAAACACCTTTATTCAATCCATGAGAGTAGACTGTTCTCATTCCGTTAACCATGACTGGGTATAAGTGTTAAGCTATTTTAATTATTCTATGTTATTGAACCTGCAACCCAGAGATGACTGTCACACAGAACTGTATTAACTCAATGCCTATATCCATTGCACCATGTGTCCAAACGTTGTGTATATAACAATAAAGATAAGGACAATAGTCCAAATAATCCAAATTATCAAACCTCATCCCAAAAATTTAGAGAAATTGACAGTAGGTTCACCTTGGCAGAAGTTGTTCAAAATTATTTTCCACCAACCAAAATTTTGAAAAATCAGCCATTAGAATTATGACGGTTTCTTTCTCAACCTTTGCAGAACACATGTTACTGTTTATTTCCATTAAATAATAAAAACAAAAAGGCAAGCAGTTTTTAGCACCACCCCTAACCTGGAC
>CM042163.1:60740332-60747832 GCA_023376005.1 Doryteuthis pealeii
GGGCCAAAGCCCCAATGAGAAAGGAATGACAATTGTCTAACCCATGTGGGTACCAACGAGGAGAGGTAGAAAAGAGGAAGAGAAATTCGAATCAGCCGCTTAAATACAAGAGGCCCCTAGCGGGAACCAGCGACATCAAACGCGCAGACAACTCCTCAGGCAAATGCGAAATTAACCCCTACAGAATTAAGTTGCTATTTCTAGGCATATTTCAATTTTTAGATATCATCGAATATAAATCAAATCTTCATAATTTTTGCACAAAAATCAAGAACTGGTGATATTTAATGTGTATATATTTTCATATACTGGAAATCAAAAGGAAGAATTGAGACCATACAGACAACAGCATAGTTGAAATCGGCTAGAATACTTAGAAGAGTCTTGAAGAAGAAAACATAAAATCACTACCTTGCCCTCACCCTAGGTCTTGGGTAAAGACCCAGTAAAGGATCATAAGAAACCGAAAGATAAACTGAAATTTGATGATATAAATAATATCAAAAACAATATCAAGAAATTTATCTGTTTGCCATAATTCTGATTAAAAAATCTTTAACATTGACCTCATACAAGATTTACATATGTAGAAACATCAACACAATTTGCATATGTAGAAATATTATATTAACAAGATTGAAAAAAAAAAAAAAGAAGAATTTTCAATATCATTTCTCATCAGGAAAAAAAATTAAAGCAAAGATAAATTTTTTTTTTTTCTTTTGCTACATTAGCAAATATGGATATCACACTGGCAATGACTGTATCTGAGATATTGAGTATTGGAGAAGAAAAAAAAGAAAAAAAACTTGTATTATTGGATATTTTGGACTATTGCCCAAATCTTAATTGTTATCTACATAACGTTTTGGATGACGTGTCCTCCGGCTTTCTTAGAGTCATATTTCTTAATGGACTTGGGAACCTTCCACCGTGGATTGAATAAAGAGTTCGGTTCAAAGTGCCAAGAAGGTTCCTGAGTTCAAAGATAAGGTTCCAGAGTCTAAGAAGAAATACCTGAAAAAGTCTGTAGGACTGAAACAATAAATAGATAACATGTAGATAACAATAAAAACGAGGACAATAGTTTGAACCTAACCCTTTCTTCAGTCCACAGGGGTATCCCATTCTCATTCCGCTAACCACAGCAAGGGTACAGGCGTTAAGCTGTGTTAATTATTATTCTATGTTACTGCTGCCCCTGACCAGGATTGAACCTGCAGTCTAAAGATAACTGTCACTTAGAACTGTCTTAACCTAACTCTTTTATGCACTATGCTATGTGTCTAATTATGTGTGACGAAAAGAAGGTTCCCGAGTCCGAGAAGGTTCCTGAGTCCAACAAGAAATACCTGAAAAAAGGCTGGAAGGCACATCGGGCAAAACATTGTACAAATAACAATGAAGATGAGGACAATAGTCCGAATATTCCAAATAATACAAATTATCAAGCCTCATCTAAAAAATTCAGAGAAAAAACAAGTTTGTTATATTTCACCTTCTGATACAAAATCAACAAGTTTATTGCCAGTACAGCTGTTTGTTTTGTTTTTTGTTGTTGTTTTTCTTTTCTTTTTGAGTAATTCAAGACAGGGAGAAATGGCTCAGGATGTTGGGGTATGCAGTTGCTTAGGAACTAAGATGTAGGATAATTTCGAAGAGTGGACGATTGAATGGGTGATGCCTCAAGTAGGCAAACAAATAAGCCCATTGTATCAATTGAGTTAATTAATAGCATATATATATATATATATATATATATATATATATTATATATATATATATATATATGTGTGTGTGTGTGTGTGTGTATGTGTGCATTCATATGTATTTTTATTTAACTAAATGGTTGCCTAACCAAATATATTAAGTTAATTTAGAATTTTTATCTGTATATCCATAGATAACAACTTGAATAAAAAAAAAAAAAGGTATGAATGATATATCTGTGTTGATAAGATTGCTAAGGAAATTAGTAACAGCACACACAATATATATATATATATATATATATATATATATATATATATATATGAATGAGAAAGAAAGAGAGGACCATGGGTTTAGAATAGATTCTAAAAATGTCTAAAACCGGCTGGCCAGGACAAACTGACCAGCCAGTTTGAGACATTTAAAAAAAAAAAAAAAAAAAAAAAAAAAAAAAAGATTTTTAACCAGTCTGGGTATGACACTGTGTGTGCGTGTATATGTATGTATATATATATATATATATATATATATATATATATATATATATATACACACACACAACACACACACACACACACACATATTGGAAATGCAAATGGCATAATGGTTAGTCATAGGATACATGTATATTTTTCATACACACACACACACACATGTGTGTGTGTGTGTGTGTGTATATACCAATACATAGACACATACTAGAATCGGTTACCTGGCATTGGGTGGGTAAAGGAGAATAATAAAAAGTTAGTCTTGCAGATCCATTGATTGGTTTGATCTTACATAATTGATTTGTTTATGTTTTAATCATGAATTCAACCAATAACTTTCTCTTCTCTTACTATTCAAACCCTGATTTTTAAATATCTTCACAAATATAAATCAAATCTTGCACAAAAAGCAAGCTCTGGTAATAGTGAATGTGTGCATATATTTACATTGTTTTATTTTCAGAGTTTCCTCTGGATATATACACACATACACACTGTCCTTTATATATGTATAGATAGAATGTGTGTATATATATAATATATATATATATATATATATATATGATAGAAATATTGCAGTTCACACACAAATACATTGTTTCACTTGATGTGTGTAATCTGAAAGCCATACAGATGAATGTGAATGTTCTAACTGGACCATTACACCATGGATGCAACCTAAAAATTTTACTCAGGTTACAAGAACCGATTCCCATGACTCTCCAACCATTCCTATTGGTAATCACCTCAAGGAGGTCCCTAACATGGCATCAAGAATCCGTAAAGAGCTGATGTAGGTTTTTTGTTGGTTAGCCTACATTGGTGTGTCCCTGTGTGGGTTTACACAAGAGAATATCACTCATGAGTTCGTCCTTGCTTCTCTAGCAATGTCCAGTATTGATTGTATGATGGGGGGGGGGCAGTGGCCATACAACTGCTTTTTTGTGATGTGCTGTTGCCAAAATATGTTCATGGCAACACACAGCATCCTTGTGTAGCTCCCAGACTGGGCTCTTTAACCATGGCCAGGTAACCAGTCTAGGAGAAGGAAAACTCTGAATTCAAACCTGTTAAACTCTGCTTAAAAAATTGACCTTGTGTTGCATCCTGCTCGTGTGGAGGGGTTGGTAAATATATATAGCTTGGAAGAATGTTTGCTTTATCTTATCAGTGAGATCAGAAATGACTATCATTAAATGGAAATGCATACTCAATCATTTTAAGTTAACATAATGGAGCACCACACCTACCATTAGCTCCACACTTTACTGCACAGATCCAAGCAGTAATACTCATGCACTGATTTGTCAGAGTGGCCTATTGTCATTATCAGCCATCTATAGCACTTTTCCTAGTACTATACCAATGAGATTGTTATTGCACCTGAGGTGGAATGCCACACCTATCTTCAACTTCCCACTTTGCCACACAGATCCAAAATGTGCTATTCATGCACTGAGTTGGCAAGGTCCAGTATCAAACGCAGAACCTCATGGCTCCTAGGTAGATGTTCTAACAACTGAGCTAAACCATCCGTAATTATTGGTATTAGATAGGAATACTTGAAACCATACAACTGTGTACAAATTATTTGTGTTATATAGGAATACTTGATATATATATTTACCAACTCCTCCACACGAGCAGGATACGACACAAGGTCAATTTCTTAAGCGGAGTTTAACAGGTTTGAATTCAGAGTTTTCCTTCTCCTAGACTGGTTACCTAGCCATGGTTAAAGAACCCAGTCTGCCCTGCTATTTACCCATAGCTGGAGGGAGAGTAGGATTCATACCTTTCCCAAGGGTATTAGCGCTAAGTGAAATGCAGTTACCATGTCCAGGATTTGAACTCGGGGCGACGAGTCCATTTCCCATGACTTTAACCATTACACCACGGGCTTCCTACTTGAATACTTGATATAACTCATAAGAAAGAACTACACAAAAAGAGTAAATATGAATATACAATCAACACAATTCCCTAACCTCAAGGCATGAAAATAATCCTAGATGGGTTGATATGCCATTAAAATCAATCAATCAATCAGGAATGCATGCAACAACAAGAAAAAAAACCTGTTGTGTTAACTTTCACCAAAACATATCTAACTCTTTGCCTAACAAATTTCCCCTATGGCTGTACCAAACTTTCTTGGTATTTTTTACCTGAATGATGGGAGATTTCAAAAGTTCACTATCTATTCACCTTACAATTCATTCTATTCAAATAAAGTCCTATTATTATTCTAATCCAAATCCTTCTGCTCAATTATAATTAACTAACCAATAGTTTTTGTACTTTGCTTGGTTGTGGTGGGAGAGCCACTGTAAGTGGCTTTAAGTAGGCAAGGAGTTAAACTTATTCTCCAGGAAGCAATATTTCACAAAGGTCACTTTATCTTGAGGCATTCAGGGTATTTTATCTATTTATTTTTTCAGTTCTGTTATCTGATTGGTGGACAGGTCATTACTGTCCCAGAATCCAAAGAACTTGTAATCAGATAGTAATGGAAGCTAGAGAGAGAGAAAGATATAGATAGAGAGAAAGAGAAAAAAAGTGAGAGAAAGATAGAGAGAAAGAGAAAAAGTGAGAGAAAGATATAGATAGAGAGAAAGAGAAAAGGTGAGGGAGGGGAGAAAGATAGCAGAAAACTGAAAAGTGTGTGAGATAGATAGATAAAAGGATAGATAGGGAGAAAGATAGATAGATAAAAGGATAGATAGGGAGAAAGATAGATAGATAAAAGGATAGATAGGGAGAAAGATAGATAAAGAGAGAGGGATATATATATATATATATATATATAAGAGAGAGAGATAGAGAGAAGAGAGAGAGAGAGAGAGAGAGAGAGAGAGAGAGAAGAAGAAGAAAACAAGTAATTATAAAAGAGGCGCAAAGAAAAAAAAAGAGAAAGGAAAATTGTTTTTTTGTAAATTGTGACGCAAATTAAGAAATTGAGAAAAAAGTAGAAGTATCAAACTGCCTACTAAATCCTTCCAATTTATTTATGAACAGAACTTCAACCATCTGCTTATGAAGCCAGAGAAGAATAACACTACCATAAGATAATGGGAGGGGGGGGATATGCTACTTAAGACTTGGAACAGTTAGCGGTGAAAATAAATTTATAAACTATATACATGTTAAAAAAAATGAAATAATAAAACAGACTGATGATATGATGTATTTATACATGTGGCAACGTTTCAGTCTAACTGGGCATTATCATCTTAAAAAAACTTTTCAATGGAAAATTGTTTGGGTTTTTTTTTTTTTTTGCAATCAAAAATATTTTAATGAAATACTAAATAACAAAGTACTGTCCCGATGATGGTCAGTTAGAACAAAACATTGACACATAAAATACATCAAATTAATATTTTTTCTTTTTTATAAACCAGATGGATCAGGTCACCAATAGGCACCCTAGCTGTGAGCCAGATTCAAAAGTACAGGTTTTGCTTTTCACCGTCAACTTCCGGTTGTTTGTTAACAGACGATTGTTCTACATTAGAATTTCACTGTAAGATTTTTAAAAAGATAGTTCATGTTTATTAACAAACCAAAAACACGTTTTTATATTAAAATAGTTTTTTGATTTTAATAAAAAAAAAAATTTACTTATTTCATGTTGTTGTTAATTTAATAGTATTTTTTTTTAAATTATAAAACATTAATCGAAAGACACGTTTTTTAGTTATTTAATGTTGTTGTTGTTACTTCACTAGCAATTTTTTTCAATTATCTAACTATAAACGAAAGACATGTTTTTATATTAAACACACATTTTTAGTTATTTCATGTTGTTGTAGTTTATTCAATAGCATTTTTTTTTTTTTAATTATAAAACTTTAAACAAAAGACATGTTTAACACGGGAATGGTTAACAGTTTTATGGAAAAAACCCAAATCACTGTAGCGTTAGTTTTGTATTTACCTGGGAGAGTTGTCGGCCCGTTTAGTTTGCTAGTGCCCGCTAGGGGCTATAGTATTTAAGCGCCAGGTTCAAACGCTTCTGTCTCTTTTCCTGTTCCAGTAACCACGAGACACATGGGGTAGACACGGTCTACCCCTTCTCGTTGGGGCTTTTGGCCCCCCTTACATTACTGTAAGTTATTAACACAGCATGGACTATCCCTAGTCCATGTCTGTGGCTTTTATGTATATTCTTGTACCATTCATGAATGTGTATTTATCTTTCTATATGTAACTTTGTTATACCTATGTATTATGTATCTTGTTATATCCATGTGCTGTACCATATTAAATGTCAACCTTCGTCGGAGTCCTGTATTCAAGTATTTATAACTTTGAACCTTTTCTTACATCACGCTTAATCGCTCTGGCATTGAGCAATATTCCAGCAATTTTTAAAAAATCATAAAACTTTAAATGAAAGACGCGTTTTTATATTAAAATAGATTTTATTTAAAAAATATTTTTTAAATATTTAAAAAAAAAAAAAAAATTGCTATTGAATTAACATCAACATGAAATAACTAAAAATTGTGTCTTCAATATAAAAATGTTTATAGTTTTGTAGTTTTATAATTTTAAAAAATTGCTACTTAAGTAACAACAACATGAAAGAAGTAACAACAACAATATAAAATAACTAAAAACGTGTCAAAAAATTGTCTGTTAAACAACTGGAGGTAGACAGTGAAAAGCAAAACCTGTCCTTTTGAATCTGGCTCACAGCCGGGGTGCCTATTGGTGGCCTAATCCAACCAGATTTATCATCCAAACACTTTAATATATATGAGTTTGGAAGAGAATTTAGCTGACAGTCACCATGTATGCTTAAACAAGGATGTCCTGTTAACAGATACAAGTTCTCTGGTGACCTTGACATATATACCTATCTATGTATTTATCAGTTAAAATTCTGCTCCTTGCTTGTAGGTGCTGACAGCCAAGGGACTGACTGATGAAATATTGGTCAGGTTTCAATCCTGGCTAGATGTTGTCAGCTAAGTTTAGCCACACTAAGGAGACATAATACATCATAACACAATGTCTGTGGATGACTAATATATATATATATATATATATATATATATATATATGAGAAAAAAAAGGATTGGAATAAATCCGACAGAATGTAGTAGAGATATGAGGAACACAAGGACAAAACCCAGACAAACGTATGTAGGATATATTTCGCTAGAGCTTTCAGCTGGGCATCATCAGTCTTTTTATCAATAAAAAGACTGACGATGCCGAGCTTAAAGCTCTAGCGAAATATATCCTACATACGTTTGTCTGGGTTTTGTCCCTGCGTTCCTCATATCTC
>CM042163.1:60750332-60787832 GCA_023376005.1 Doryteuthis pealeii
ACACATCCTCATGGAAAGACAGGCTGATGATAGCTGTAAGAAGTATGAGGTAAGTTGACTAGAGCCCTCCATTCTGAAGCAACACATGACGGACACCATGGAAACATTTCCTACATTGAACTCTGACCTGTGTGGCAGGGCCTGTATGTCAAGGGTCTCACATGTGTGACAGGGTACATAAAAGAAAAAAAACAATAAGCTGGACCCGTGGGCCATCTGCGCACTCACAACTGCTCACAACTGAACTACTTGTAGAAATGACCTTATTCTGTTAAGAAGCGGCAATCACCATATATATATATATATATATATATATATATATATATATATATATATATATAAATGTAAGGTATCCAAAACTGGTAGTAAGGGATGATTCTACATGGGATCTTCAAAATCTCACTGTATAATTATATTGCATGTTTTAGTAGGTGCAAATGCAAGGATTTTAATATCCCTAGAAATTCTTTAAATTTCTAAAAGCTTTTGATCGAAATAAACTTATTACAGAATGATGATTTGTTGAGTTTTTCCTCTCTTTCAAATATATATATATATATCTTATTATAATGGAGATTGTGGGTTTGTCTATCTGTAACCGAAACTATATTACTATACAAGTCACAATTCCTTTAGTTATTTACATCATATTCTCCATGATTTTATTTTTATTTAAACCTTAATTATTAATAAAATTGTTTTACATTACTTACACTGTTGACCATATCTACATACTAATAACATGCAATTGTATTTATATATACAACAAAATAGAGGTTTACAGTGTGAAAGGGAAGGCTAATTTGCATATTGATCTTAAAAAATTGATTTTAATAAATATATGCTTAGTATTATTGATTTCTAATTGTTTGGTTTTATCTTATTGAATATGAGCAAAAATCTCTTCAATAAATCTTAAAAGAAATCCCTTAACAAGAAGAAATAATTGTAATATTATTCTTTACTTCCTATTTTAACTAAACAGTTTAAATTAGGAAAATTTACCAATGAAAGACGGGAGTAACGGAAAATGATGGAAGTGTTAGTTTCAAAGTTGTTCTATTTTTCAATCATACCCCCTCTGTTCAAAATCTTTTTATCTACATTCTTATTCAGTTTCATTAGACTTTCTAATTTAATATCATATTTTATTATAAAATTTAACTAAAATACTTGCACCCAGAGGGTGCATATATTTGCTAGTATATAAAAAGATGAACAAAAGTGATAGGACAAAAAGGAATATTTCTTTCTTGTTATTTTTAATTGTTCTCAACTAGAAAGAAAAAAAACTTTGTTTTTGGAAAGTTTTCAAAATATTTGATAAACCACAAAAGAAGGGACAGAAAATTTACTAGTGTTACATATTAATTGGATCCCTATTACTTTTTAAGGTAGTATAGAAATCCTTATGGCAATCAGTACAGCTGATGGCCTTGAGAGTGAGTGACAATGCTTGACCTCACTCTCACCTTGCTTTCTGGGGATAGAATCGTGAGAACGGAACCCCGATAGAAAGCCCTTTCCGGTTTAAGGTGGGCAACGCAGTAAGTCAGTTGCAGTAGTTAGTTGCAGTTAGTCAGTTGAGAGTTAGGACTGAAGCTAGCAAGATGTGACTCTCCGCGCGCATTTGTCTGGTCCTGGGGTTCCAGAATAAAATAACATCAAAGGTAAATCGAAGTCTTGTTGTTATTACTAAAAGCTAACAATGACACAAGGCTTCTGATAAGAAATGATCCCCAGCAGAACCAGACACAGAATCCCCAGATAAGAAAGACCAGACGAGACCATTAGAAGACCAAGATAGAAGACTAGACGATCAGAAGACGGCCGGAAGAATAGACCAGAGTAAGACGTAACAAGTATATCTATATGGTACCGTGACGAACGGCTACGTAACACTAGTGAAGTGGCATATCCATTTGTTGAGCAAGTGAGAATAAATAATTTGTTTAAAAAAGTTTTTTAAAAAAGTTCAACAAAAACAAGAGTCTTATGTTTCATCTAATAAAAGTTTAAGTAATGAAATTGACATAAAGAGGTAAATTAAAGATACACAGGATGATTGAAAAGTAACTCCCTATTTTAAACTATAATTTTTTTAATATCCAGTTACATTTTTCTCAATTCTTTAATGTATGTTCTTTAATATAGTGAAGACATGATTCTTATACAAGACTATAAGTGGCTACCCGGCGTCGCTTGGGTAGAGGGTGGATTTTTAAAAAGTTAGTCTCGCAGATCCATTATTACTTACCACACTGGATGCCCCATAAAATCTCCACGTAAATATATAACAATATAGTAAGAAATTTTAATTCAATAATTATACAATTTTAAAAAAATACAATATAAATGAGGCGATTAATTCAATCAATCAACATCATATTTCAATTACCTTCTGTTACTATACAAATTCTAATTTTTAAATATCTTCCCAAATATAAAATCTTCATTATTTTTGCTCAAAAACCAAGCCCTGGTGATAGTGAATGTATATATATATATATTTACTTTGTCATTAATTGTTTTTTTTTTCAAAGTTTCCTCCGTCAATACACATATACACAACTGCCGTTTATATATGTGTAGATGGTACTCCTCCACATTTTGTTATTGTTGTTTGTGAATGGCTAAATCAACATTTTCCTGGGAGATGGATGGGTAGACGTGGTCCGCATGAGTGGTCGGTTAGAAGCCCTAACTTAACACTCAGTGACTTTTTTCTTTAGGTTGGTTGAAGGAGCCAGTCTACCCTACGAAATCAACAACTTTGCAAGAACTTGAAGAACAAATACGAGAATTTATATCTGCCCATATAGAATTTTAAATAAAACTCCAGGTTATTTTTGCTAAAAAATAATGATTCAGAATAAATCATAAGGTTTTTAAAATAGGGAATTACTTTACAATCAACCTGTATTCATTTTTGTAAAAATAATGATTCAGAAATAAATCATAAGGTTTTTAAAATAGGGAATTACTTTACAATCAACCTGTATTCATTTTTTGTAAAAATAATGATTCAGAAATAAATCATAAGGTTTTAAAATAGGGAATTACTTTACAATCAACCTGTATTCATTTTTTGTAAAAATAATGATTCAGAAATAAATCATAAGGTTTTTAAAATAGGGAATTACTTTACAATCAACCTGTATTCATTTTTTGTAAAAATAATGATTCAGAAATAAATTATAAGGTTTTTAAAATAGGGAATTACTTTACTATCAACCTGTATTCATTTTTTGTAAAAATAATGATTCAAAATAAATTATAAGGTTTTTAAAATAGGGAATTACTTTACAATCAACCTGTATTCATTTTTTGTAAAAATAATGATTCAGAAATAAATTATAAGGTTTTTAAAATAGGGAATTACTTTACAATCAACCTGTATTCATTTTTTGTAAAAATAATGATTCAAAATAAATTATAAGGTTTTTAAAATAGGGAATTACTTTACAATCAACCTGTATTCATTTTTTGTAAAAATAATGATTCAGAAATAAATTATAAGGTTTTTAAAATAGGGAGTTACTTTACAATCACTGTGTGTGTGTGTGTGTGTGTGTGTGTGTGTGATTCAAATTCAAACTTTTTAAAATTTTTAAAATTAACATACTCTATCCTTAAAGAAAATAAAGTTGGTACTCACCAAAAAATACTCGTCTTTTCTCAAAATATTAGGTTAATGCAAAAGTTTCCAATATTTTGTACAATGTGAGAGAAATCTTAGAAGCATCTTTAAAATTTAATCAACTCACTACTTCTGGTGCATATAATCTTTGGTGAATTGATTGAAAAACTGAGAATAAGTAGAGTAGGAGTTGAGCTAGAGATTGGTGGGTGTTGAGCTAGGGATCGGTGGGAGTTGAGCTAGAGATCGGTGGGAGTTGAGCTAGGGATCGGTGGGAGTTGAGCTAGGGATCACCAGAACTTTGCTGGAACACATCTTAGAATAAGGAGAGTAGGAATTTATTTTTAAAAAATTGTCCAAAAATCACTAAAAATCTTTTGCATCAACATAATATTCAAAAAACTGATTTTTTTTTTCAGTCTTAAATAAGACTTACCTGAAAATAGAAAAATACAAAACATGTTAGTCTATATCAATATATGTATTACATATTATACGCTCCCCAAATGCACACATATTACATATTATACAACCCACACATATCACATATGAGTTTCATTGAAATGCATTATTATTAGCTGACCGGTTTTTAATTTATTCCTTAATATAATATATATATATATATATATATATATATATATGTATGTGTGTGTGTGTGTGTGTGTGTGAAGAAAAAGTGGAGGTGAATCTGACAGTATGTAATATTGAAAAAAATTGAAAAACACAAGTTTATAAATGAGTAATGTTTATTTCGCCTACGCTGCAGTGTTTTGATCTGTTTCGATAGAGTTTCATTAGTTTAAGGAAAAATAAATTATTATTGAAGATAAGAAGTCTTCAAGCCTCTGTTTTTTCATAGTTGATCTTCAAATGTGAGAGAAAATAAAATAAAATAAAATAAATAAATAAATATATATATATATATATATATATATATATATATATATATATATACACACACACACACACACACACACACACACAGAGAGTGTTGTAAAGAAGAGAATGAAGGGTGAAAGTAAGAGACAGCAGTAGGGAGCTTGAGAGAGATAGAGAAAGGGGGGATGAGGAGTTGGAAAGAGAAGAGAGGGGGAGCTTGATAGAGGTGAGAGGGGGAGTTTGATAGAGGTGAGAGTGAAAGAGCAGAAAGTGGGGAGCTTGTGAGAGAGAGGTTGAGGAGTTTGAGAGAAAAGAAAGAGACTTCTTGAGTCGCCATCTTGATTCATATGTGCAAACATGACAAATCTTTTTCCTTTTCTTTGGAATAAACTAATTATTGCGACAAACCCCTAATCAAACTTGACTTACAATTATAAGAGAATGATTTTATCGGTAATTAAAAAAGTAAATTACCCCCTATACATAAATTGCAAATAAAAATACTTCTGAAAAAAAAAAAAAAAAAAAAAAAAAAAAAGACAAGTTTTATTCTACCTTCAAGATACCATTTACTTTTTCAATATAGAATTCCACAGATACCTTCCTCTGATTGGTCCTCCTATCAGCATAAAACTAACTTTCAGCTGCACTTGGTAATACATTTCTCCAGGCCAAATGAGCAGGTGGGTAATGGGTTGGTTGGATGTTACGGCATGTCAACCCTTGTTGGGTTATTTTATGCCAAAGACATTTTGTTTTATTCATTCTTGGACATTCAACATTTATTTCAAACACAATTTCTTTTTCAAAACATACTTTTTTTTTAAAAATTGGACACATAGTGTAGTGGATATAAGCGTTGAGTTAATACAGTTCTAAGTGACAGTTATCTCTAGGCTGCAGGTTCAATCCTGTTCAAGGGCGACAGTAACATAGAATAATAATTAACACAGCTTAACACTTGTAACTAGCTATGGTTAGCGGAATGAGAACAGGATACACCCATGGATTGAATACAGCATTGGGTTCAAAGTTACGGGATGGCTCCTGATTACGAAAAGAAGGTTCCCAAGTTCAACAAGGCTCCCGAGTCCGACAAGAAATTCCTGAAGAAGGCTGGAGGGCACATCAGCAGAAATGTTGTACAGATAACAATAAAGATGAGGACAATAGTCCGAATAATCAAAATAATACATTTTTTTTTTAAACTCATTCTTTTCTATTTAACCCATAGATGGGACCATAACAGGTACTACCACTCCAGGTCAGAGTGAAAGAAGGAGTAATGATGATCAAAGGTTACTCCACATTCCCTAGAGCTCCAAAATTGGAACCTCACTATCAGATAGAGTTTAACATCATACTCAGGACACTAAAACCCTGAGCCACCACCTTCTAGCACATATGATAAAAAGGGTTGGGGGCTTGACATAAAGGCAATAGGGTTGGGATTATTGATCTTTTCATTATGATCAATTGGAACAGATTAGCATTATCATTTCCACATGCTCACACCCTCTCTTTATCCCCTACTCTTTTTCTTTCTTTCTATATTTTTTCTGTGTAGCATATCCTTGTTCTTCCCTTTCTTTCTTCATGATAGAAACTGAACAACAGAATCAGGATTTATATTTTTGTATTTCATCTTGCAGGATTCAGACTGTCTCATTTTTAACCAGAGGGTGTTGCAAGATGATAACAGTTGTGCAATTAAGGTATACAAGTATTAGGTGGTTTTCTGGAGAAAAACAGTGAAAAACTTTTTTGCCTCTGTTCTGTAAAATGCCTGAGATTTTAAATAAAACTCTCACTCTGAATTCTTTGAAAAAAAATTAAATAAAAAAAAAAATTACCCCCCCCCCGAGATCTGCTGTTCAAAATAGTAATATTTTTCCTCCTTATCTTTGGGCCTCAATACCCAATTTATTTAATGCACACACACACACACACACATATATACATATGTACACACACACACACACACACATACATATACACACACACATACATACATATACACACACACATACATACATGCATACATACACACACACATACATACATATACACACACACATACATACATATACACACACACACTCACATACGTACACACACACATACACACACACACACATATACACACACACATATATATACACACACACTGAATGCACAATTGAGAATTGGTAATGTAATTCTCTGACCTTGGTTGCCTAGAAAATAAGAAAAGTCGGCTGTTTTTTTTTTTCTTTTTTCTTTTACTGATTTTGTCTTCATCTTCTTCTTTGTCCAAAATCCAAACCTCATGTTTCATTTTTCTTTCTCCTTCCAGCTTCTCTCCACCCCTTCGCTCAACTGTGCTCATATTAAAGACACAGAGTTTCACTCTCCTTAAAAAAAAAAAAAAAAAAAAAAAAAAAAAAAAAGTTTTTGTTTCAAGGGGTCAGCCAAGAAATTAATTCCAGAAGTGACCTTGAAAATGGCTTTGTGATTTTTTTTTTTTTCAGTTGACTCCATTTTGTTTTGATTAACTTACTTTAATTCAAGATGGAGTGTGCAACCAGAGAATGGCTATTATCTACCCAGGAAAAATGTTACCCACATCAAAATGGTTGCCCTCCTCTACCTGTTGCACGTCATTCAAACCCTTCTCCCCCATACACACCTCTCTCCATTTATTTTTTCTCGATTCTGGTGTTAAATTTATGCTTAGCAAACCAAAGAAAATTTTGTTCCAATTTTAATCACCAATTTACTGAGTGACAATTTAATATATATATATATATATATAGTCCAAAAAATCTAAATACAAGTTAGTTATCAAGCATTATCTCAAAAATTCAGACAAAGAAAATAATCTTCTTTGTAGGAGACAAAAGGGGCTTGATTGAATTTTTTAAAAAAAAAAAAAAAAAAAAAAAACTTTCGGGGCCCTGTAACCAGTGGTATTTCACCCTGGACCAGTTAAGTAATTAACAGTGTAGATCCCAGGGAGCTATCCCCCCAGGCAATACCTGCCCTCTTGATTTAAAAGGGCAAATCTGGGTTTATTGCCCAGTGGCTGAGGCACCCCCTTGAATGGGAATGCCAATGGGATCAATGCATTTTTTGCACCTAGCATCCCATGAGTCTTAAGGGTTGTCCCACATTAAAAAGACCTTGTGGTGTCACACCTGCATACATGGGATGCAAGGTAAATATCTATTTTATAAGTTGCTAACCTGAATTTGTAACTTGTCAGTGGGGTTTATAATAAGATGTTCCCACCCCGCAAGAGAGTCCTGGTTATGACACTAAACTGCATATTGTGGTGCAATTATTTCCAGGTCCACTTTTACCTATATCGGTAGGTAATACCTGTTAGGGTATTTGCCTGCTCATCCCACTTATGAGGGCTGGACACAAGGTCTCGTTTTTACGTGGGCACATAAAAATTGCATCGATCCAGGGGGATGGTCCCCCTGGAACGATGCCATTAATTGTACTCTACCGGTCCAGAGGCCGAAGCACACTGAACCCCCAGCCGAGGCCGGGTACAGAAGGCAAGTCTCAAAGCATAGAATCTGGAACAGATACTACACCTGGAACAGATACTACACTTTGATCCCCGCCGACATGTTAGGGTGTTGTCTATGGGTCAAATCTGAAAATTATTAGTATTAAATAAGAATACTTGAAACCATATAGATGTATGCATTTTATTTGTATTAAGGTAGTTACTTAAAACTATAATTGTTTACAAAGGATTATTATTATTAGTTGCTTAAGAATATATAATTACTTGAAATCATATAATTGTGTACTAATTATTAGTATTAGATAGGAACACTTGAAAACATAACTGTATGCTAATTATTTGTATTAAGAGTACTTGAAGCTATAATTGTTTACAATTAATTATTATCATTAATTACTTCATCATTATCAGGTTGTGCTGACAGCATGGATTCCCATGATTCTCTTGCCAACTGTCCCTATTGTTCATCACTCCTGGCAGGTTTTCTACATGGCATCTAGTATACACACAAAGCTGATCAATGTATGTTTTTGCTGGTCAGTCTATACTGGTGTGTCCACAGGAGAGTGGACCTTATTAGATAGGAATACTTGAAAGCATATAACTGTGTGCTAATTATTTGTATTAAGGGTTTTTACTTGAAGCCATAATTGTTTACAAAGGATTATTATTAAATTACTTGAAAGAATATAATTGTTTGCAAAAATAATAAGGTAAAAAAAGGAGAAAAAGAATGAAAAAAAAGGAGAAAAAGAATGAAAAAAAAAGGAAAAAAAGGGAAAAAGAATGAAAAAAAAGGAGAAAAAGAATTTTAAAAAAAGGTGGAAAAAAGGAGAAAAAAAAAGGAGAAAAAAGGAGAAAAAAAAAGGAGAAAAAAAGGGGAAAAAGGGGGGGAAGGGGGGGAGAGAAAAAAGGGAAAAAAAAGGAAAAAACAAAAGGAAAAAAAAGTAGGAAAAATAGGGGGAAAAAAGGAAAAATAGAGAAAGAAAGGGGGGAAAAAGGGAAAAAAGAAAGAGAAAAAGGGGGCAAAAGGAGAAAAAATAGAAAAAGGAAAAAAGACCCCCCCCCCGATTTTGGCATTGAATAACCCATCAATAGTTTAAAATCATTTTAAACATTATCTCAAATAAATTTATTTGATCCATAAATGAGAATCAGTTCAAAGTGGACATGAGAGTAATGATAAAGTCGTGACTCCACACTTCCCCAGAGTTCCAGAATTGGAGTCACACACACCGGATGTAATTTAATGTCATATCCGGGACGTGATTTTTGGGTTTGGTTTACTCATATCATTATTCTTTACTCATCAAATAAATCAAACATTTATTACCTATTTCTCTAATGAATAGACAAATATTAATAAAATTGTTAAATATGAAAGATTAGCTTGAAACAAGGCCATTTGTGGGGCACCTTTTAAAGACGAAATACTCTGATATTTCAACATTTCAACATTCCTTCAACATTCCATTTCAGATACTGAACTAAACTTGCAAATCAGTCGGAAAATTAAAAAATATTACAGGGTGACCCAGAAAAAACAGAACCCAAATTATTTATTTATTTTCCCATTAAACTAACCCTAAATCCCAACCCCTAAACCCCCTGGTT
Organism: Doryteuthis pealeii; assembly: GCA_023376005.1. Lineage (NCBI taxonomy): Eukaryota > Metazoa > Mollusca > Cephalopoda > Myopsida > Loliginidae > Doryteuthis > Doryteuthis pealeii. The sequence goes on from CM042163.1 coordinate 60,759,986, forward strand.
ATAATTAACAGTTTTATTACCAAATTTGTGGGTTCTGTTTTTTCTGGGTCAACCTAATTTTCCGACCGATTTGCAAGTTTAGCCAGATACTGTTATTAAAAGGCATGTAGTTGTTATTGAAAATATGGTATTCTTCAGGATAAGCACTCCCGAATTATTCAGCTTTAAAAAAAATTTTTTTTTAAAGAAATGCCAGTCTTATATGTTCTTTTGGTCTCCTTTTTTTCAGGAAAATAAACTTCTTGTTTTTCATCTGAATTCATAAATAATCTTGTTTTACAATAAATTATTTTCGGCAAATGAACAAAATTTTTTTACTAGATTATTTGCCAAAGTTATTTGTGTATAAGATGCACTATTCTTCCAAATTTTTCAGACCAAAAATTAGGGGGTTCATATGATAATAAATGACCCCCTGGTGTTTTTCTTGTGGTGAAAAATTGTTTTTAAAAAGTCATTCATTATATGAGTGCACAGGGTATCTTGAGAAGAGGATCCAGTTGAGTGGGTTTAATTATATTCTCATGAAGACGAGGAGACATTGCAACAAAAAGGTTGCAATGGTGGAAGGGGCATTTGGGAAATCTTTTCTTTGATCAAATAATGTCAAAAAAAGGTCTGAAGACAAGTCCTGCTGTTTCTATTTCAGACCTACAGACTCCAAGCATTTGGTGAAATATATATATATATATATATATATATATATATATATATATATATATAATATATATATATATATATGTGCGTGTGTATACATACATATATACATACATATATATACACATATGTGTGTATGTATATATATATATTTTATATTGAATTTTCTCCTGTTGGAACCAGAACAACACATACATATATATATATATATATATATATATATATATATATATATATATATATATATATATATATATATACACACACACACATACATGTGTGTGTGTGTAAATATTAATATATTTTCTTTTCATTATATATATATATATATATATATATATATATATATATATAATGATGATAATGAAAATAAAATTAAGAAAGAAAGTGCAAAGGTTGTGCACCTTATGTTTTCAGAGGCAGACATATCTCAGCTCTTTCCACTGGCTGCTTATGAATTGGTGAGAGGGGGAGACACAACGGTAGAGGAATATTTGGGGGAGGGAGGTAGCTCCAGTCAGGAAGCTGCAATGTCCTGTTGAGATGAAAATTATAAATACATACACAGAGATGATGATAGGTACACGTCCTACATCCATGATGCATAAAAATCTAAAAGGACGCAGTAAAATCATATGTATGGCATATCAATCTGTCTAAAGTTATTTTGTGCCAAGAGGTTAGGGAATTGCATTCATTGTACATTTATATTTTTTATGTAGTTGGGTTATTTTTTTCGTTTTTTTGCATAGTTACATAATATCAAATATTCCTATCAAATACAAATAATTTGTATGGTTCTAAGTATTCTTATCTAATACTAATTGTTTTTTTTTTTGTTTTTTTGCACAGATATATATCAAATATTCCTATCAAATACAAATATAGATATATATCAAATATTCATATATATATATATATATATATATATATATATAAATATTCCTATCAAATACAAATAATTTGTATGGTTTTAAGTATTCTTATCTAATACAAATAATTTGTATGGTTTTAAAGTATTCTTATCTAATACAAATAATTTGTATGGTTTTAAATATTCTTATCTAATACTAATAATTATATGGTTTTAAGTATTCTTATCTAATACTAATAATTATATGGTTTTAAGTATTCTTATCTAATACTAATAATTATATGGTTTTAAGCATTCTTATCTAATACTAATAATTATATGGTTTCATCTAATTATTCCCATTTAACAATATCTAATATAATGGGAGATGGGGGAGATCTTAGGCATATGTAGAGGATACGGTTATTATATTCTTAGGTCGGCTGACAGGGCGTTCAATAATCAGGTGGAAGCCATGTTGCTGCAGCATGTAAATAATTGTAGAGAATTTTAATTTCAAAATTTCAAAGGAAAAAAAAAAAAAAAAAAAAAAACAATTAACAAATTAATTGAGTTATTGAAATAATTATTCACATTTAATTAATCATTGCTAATTAGGTTTATATTTTGAGATGTAAAATAATTACTTTTAATAATATTTTATAGTCAATAGTAAAAATGGGAAGTCTGCGGTCAGAATCGAGGCCACCCGGCTACATGGAATTCTATTCAGTGGCACGAATATTGGCCAATTGGGTTTTAAGGGTTAAAATCCTGGTGATCCTTATAACAGACCTATCAAACCATGCAACTGGTTTAGTTTTTGTGGCATATCAACCTCAGTGGGTCATTTAATGCCGATAAAGTTTTGAAATAAAGTCATTCTTAATGGATACTCAATTTTTTTATAAATACATTTTTCTATTTAACCCATAGATGGGACCCTAACAGGTACTACCACTCCAAGTCAGAGTGGACCAGGGAGCAATGGTGATGAAGGGGTGCTCCACATTCCCCAAACCTCCAAAACTGGAACCTCACCATCGCCATGTGACTGGAGTCCGTGACTGGGGGCATAAATGTGGAGACCTAAATTACTACTAAATAACAATTGCAGAGAAAATTTTTAATAAGGAATTTGTAATGTCCAGTAATTAGCAAATATTAGGAAGCAGCTTACAATTATTAATTTATTTCCGTAAGATTATTATCGTTGCAGGAAATGGACTTGTCAATCCGAATTCATATCCTGGACATGGTTGATTTCACTTCACATAGCACTAATACCATTGTGAAAGGTATGAATCCAACTTGTCTCCCTCCAGCTATGGGTAAATACTAGTGCTACTTTTTTTAAACTCATTCTTTTCTATTTAACCCATAGAAGGGACCCTAACAGGTACTACCACTCTAGGTCATGATAGACCTGCAAGTAATGGCAATGAACTAGAAAGTAAAAGTCGTCGGGCAGCCTAAAGTCGGTATCAGCCAGACAGCGAGGGAGTCTATCCCCTTTTCACTAGCGCTAGACCAAGGAGATCGTTTTTTGCATCTGAGGTTGAGCGCCACACCTACCATCAGCTCCTTAATTTACCACACATATCCCTGTGCTGCTCATACGCTGAGTTGGTGAGGGCCGGTATTGAACTAGGAACCTTGTGGTTTCTAGCCGAACGCTCTACCGACTGAGCTAACCCGGCGTACTCCATATTCCTCAGAGCTACAGGATTGGAACTTCACCACTAGATGCAGTTTAACGTCCGACCCAGGACATACAAATTATCAAGGCTCATCTAAAAAATTCTGACAAATAATACTTCCAAAATATTCCTATAAAAAATTTTTTTAAAGTTTTTACCAAGTCAGGAACTTTTGAAGATTTTAATTATTTCCTTATTTCTAATCTTGCAAAAAAAATTCTTTTGATCTTTGTTAAAAGATTTAAAAAAAAAAAAAAAAAAAAAAAAAAAAAGTCCCAATGACAGTCATACATCATTGTGAGCGTCTCTTACAAGATTTAAAGGTCTCATATATCAGCAGAATGTATTTCCTTATAGACATATTTCCCACCATAGAGAAACATTATTTGCCAAAAATCCATTAAAATTTCCCCCAAGACATTCTTGGGTTTCCAAACGCCAGACAGACAAAGTCCTCTAATCCATCTTGTCTCTTTCGACAAAATACTGGTATCTCCATCATGCAAAATGGAGGTCTGGTGTGGGTTACAATATTAGATCCATATGAGATAAAAACATTTGACTGCCTGATATATATGGGATGGGGGGGGGTCTTTTAAACTCCTGCAGCAGATTTAAAATGTGACAACAAAAATGGCAGTCTTGTTGAAATGCAATAATCAAAATGTACATAAAAAATAAAAGTACAAGAGTTGAAATTTAAAATTTTTTAATTTTACCAAATAATTCTATCATTTGTATAACATGAGTTATTGAATTTTAAAACTGCTTGCAAAATGTGTATATATATATATATATATATATATATATATATATATATATATATATATATATATATATATATATATATATATAGCCGGTTTAGCTCATTTGGTAGAGTGTCTGCCTAGAAATTACAAGATTCCTGGTTTGATACCAGACCTCACCAACTCAGCATATCCATAGTGCAGGGATCTGTAGGGTAAAGTAAGGAGCTGATAGTAGGTGTGTGACACTAGTGGAAAGGGGATAGACTCCCTCTCTGTCTGGCTGATACCAACTTTAGGCCATCCTGACAACTTCCCTTTCCACTAGTGCTAGACCAAGGAGTTTTTTTGCTTCTGAGGTGGAGTGCCACACCTACTATCAGCTCCCTATTTATACAGATCCTTGCACTATATATATATTACTGCTTGTGTTCCAAAAAGTATAACCCTTATCATCTTGCAATTCTGGTTAAGAATGAAACTGTCCAAATCATCCAAGATGAAATGCAAAAATGTAAATTCTGATTATCTGGTGTTGCTTATCAGCCAAATTCTTATTTCTTATGAGTGTCGTCACCTCAGCTAAATAATGAACCATTCTGTTTTCATTATGAATAAAGAAAGGGAAGAAAAAGGATATGCTATAGAGAAAAATATAATAAGAAAGAGAGAAGGGGTGAACATGGTAACATTAAACTGTTTCAATTGAACATAATTAAAAGATGAAAAGAAATAAAGAAAAAAAATAGAAAGAAAGTTAAATCAAGATTATCATCATCATCATCATGTCGTACATACAGCACGGGTATCCATGACAATCTTTCGCCAACCTTCCTTATCATTCATTGCACTTGGGAGCTGCTCTGCAGAGCAGCCAGCATCTTCACATAGCTGGTCAATGTAGGTCCTTGCTGGGCGCCCCACACTTGCATGTCCATGTGTTGGCTTCCACAGGAGAACGTCACTTATGAGTTCATCCTTGCTTACTTTTTACATATTAAACTATTTAGCAATAGCTCTTAAGTAGACATATCAAACATTGTAATAATTAAATTATCATTCTGTGGTATATCCACAGGTCCTGCTAATAGAGAGAGAATAAATCAAGATTATTATACTTTTTACATATTGAACTATTTTGTGATAACTTGCAAGTAAACATTTCCCATGCGCCTCCATATATATATATATATATATATATATATATTGTATGTATATACATTTTTATGCATACATAAGTTTGAAAACCTAAATGTAATTTAATAAAAATAATTAGTTTCAGCATAAAACCCGTTTGATGTTAACTAGAGCAATTTTATGCCATTTAAGAAAAGAAAAATAGTTTTACTGATTAAATCTTTTAATGAGGACAATGACCCTTTTGGTTTTTTGTCAAAGCAAGAACCCACACACACCCACCCACACACATACAAATATTATATTTTTCCCTAATTCATGGATGTTCCACTAGAATCCAACCTTGGGTAGACTGTGAATTCAGTAGCGTAATTTTTTTACCATAGTCCACCGAACAGATAAGTGGATAAATGAAGTCCAATGTATATTCTTATTATAATGGAGATAGTGTGTTTGTCTGTCTGTAACCAAAACTATATCACTACTCAAGTCACAATTCCCTTTATTATCTAAGTCACATTCTCTATGATTTCATTTTTATTTAAGCCTGTGAATTCAGGGGCATAAATTTTTACCCTAGTCTACTGGACAGATGTTAGTGGAATATGAAATAAAGTCCAATGTATATCATTTTAATTTCTCAACATTAAAAAATAAAAATAAAATTTAAAAAAAAAGGAAACTCTAAAGAAAACATAATTTAATACGTTAATTCGGTTTTTTTATAGATTTAAAGTTGCTGCATAGTGATTCAGTTATACAGGGTTTTTTGGGGTTTTTTTTACCTCAGAACTGCAAAAGTGGACTCTTAATTTTTTAAAATTTTATTGTTACTCTGAAATAAAAAATATTGTTAAATACTCAGCAAATTAAATTATCAGCAAATATTAATTTTCAGTTTATTTCAGGATAGGACTTGATAAGTTTATAATCTCAGTTCCATTCAAATAACAACACTAAGGTAAAAAAAAAGTGTATACATACATACATACATACATACATACATAAACACATATTTTCCAGACATACAGGGTGGAGCAGAAGTAACAGGGAAGTCATTATTGTCTACCCTATTACTTTTGTCCCACCATATATGTGTGTGTGTGTGTGTATATATATATATATATATATATATGTATATACATACATGTGTGTGTGTGTGTGTGTGTGTGCACACGCCCACATGCACATTTCATTTACATTAACAATCTGCACCCACTGATGATACCCCCCAGACTAAACCACACCTATTTAATTGCCACATGCCAACCGACTATTTGAATAGTGCCAGGTGTTCAACCCAACGTATTCATTCATCAGCCGTTTTCATTGCAGAGCTTTAAAGAAATCTGAAAATGGTTGGCACCTTTTTTGCTGCCAAAGTTGCTGCCACTTCCTAAATGCATAAAGAACTCGCAACACCTTGCAGATGGTCAGGAGGATGTTCTTCTCAAATCAATGTTTACGCAGACTGTAGAAAAAACAGTTGCTATAGTCAGATTCAGGTTGACTTTGAAGATAGAAAGAAAAAACAAAGCACTTTTTTATGTATTTAGCAGTTAATTCGGATTTCTTTTTTTTCTTTGCCTAAATTTTTTTAGATGAGGTTTGATAATTTGTATTATTTGGACTAGCAAGAATATGCACCCTCCGGGCATAAGTATTTAAGTTTTAATGTAATGAAATATATTAAATCAGAAAGACTAAGGAAATTAAGAACACATAAAAAGATTACCCTTATTTTAATTATATTTTAATTGGTTTCTATATAAAATCATTCATAGGATTGATTTTAATACGCTAGAGAATAAAATAATTTTACAGATCAATAAATCCAATTATTTGTTTTGTTAAAACCAGCATGCAAATTAACCAAACCGTATATTATGCAATCCTTTATTTCTTAGTGATATATAAGACACATTGCAAGATTTTAAACACACTAATAACATGGGCTGTTTTGAGGCAAATCTAACTTAGATTTTCATATCTTTGTGGTAGCTGAGAAGTCTGTGACCCAATTACTAAGTGATTCCATGACATGCAACACTTTATTTCGGCTAGATTTTTCAAATTGATCTTATGGCAAACACCCACCCCTTTTTATCATATATACTTGTTTGCAACAAAATAAATTAAAAAAAGATGAGAAAATAACATTAGCTTTTAACGTTATGTTTTAGTCACTTTCAATAGAAACCCTTTTCATGATCAGGTCATCAACCCTGGCAGGTCTTCCACATGGCATCCAGAATCCTAATGATGTAGCTAATTGATGTAAGTTTTTGCTGGTCAGTCTACTCTGGTGTGCCCATGTGTAGATGTCCACAGGATAATGTCATATATGACGAGATTAAGTATGTGTCAGATACACGTGACTTTGTCACCAACCATCTGTATTTGTCATCAACCTTAGCAGGTCTTCTGCATGGTATCCAGAACCCATGAAGAGCTAATTGATTTAGGTTTTTGCTGGTTGGCCTACTCTGGTGTGTCCATGTATAGGTGTCCACAAAGAATGTCACTTGTGAGTTTATCCTTGTTTCTTCAGCATGTCTTGTTCATCTTACTTAAATGGTTTGTGTGATAGGATGTAAATAGCCATACAATTGCTTTATTGTAGAGTATTGCTTCCAGGATTTGTTCAAGACAACACACAGCATCCCTGTGTAGTTCCCATCTAGTCTTTTTATATACTGCACTGGTGTGTCCATGTGTAGTTGTCCACAGAAGAATTTCATTTATGATGAGATCAAGTATGCGAGTTTCATGTACTTATGTGTATCCAAGTTCGTGTATATGAATTTATATAGATATGTATGTGAGTTTATATATTTGGCCTAATCTGGTGTGTCCATGTCCACAGAAGAATGTCATTTGTGACGAGATCAAGTATCTATCAGATACCCATGACTATCACCAACCATCCCTATTTGTCATCACCTGTATCAGGTCTTCCACATGGTATCCAGAATCCATGCAGAGCTGTAGATTTTTGCTGGTTGGCCTACTCTGGTGTGTCCATGTGTAGGTATCCACAGAGAATTTCACTTACGACAAGATCAAGTATAAACATGTAGGTATGTGTATGCTAGTTTATGTATATGAATTTATGTAGATATGTATGTGAGTTTATATATTTGGTCTAATCTGGTGTGTCCATGTGTAGATGTCCACAGGATGATGTCATTTATGATGAGATCAAGTATGTGTCAGATACCCATGACTTTTTCACCAACCATCCCTATTTGTCTTGTTCATCTTACTGGTATGGTTTGTGTGATAGGAGGTAAGTAGCCATACAGCTGCATTTTTGTGAGGTGCAGCTTCCAAGATTTGTTCAAGAAACCACACAGCATCCTTCTGTATATTTCCCATCTAGCTTTTTCTCAAGCATTTCAAGTCCAAGTGGTGCAGCTATACAGTAGGACTGACATGGTTACAGCTTGGAAAAATTCTCGCTTTATCAGAGAAATCAGATTTCCATATAACTTAGAATCTATCTATAGCAATCCATGCCTTTCCTATGTATATATTGATATCGCTAATGGTTAAAGTTGTAGGAAATGGACTCGTTGATCCGAGTTCAATTCCTGGACAAAGCTGTTTGCATTTCACATGGCACTAATACCTTGGGAAAGGTGTGAATCCAATCCTCGCTTCAGCTATGAGTAAATAGTAGGGCAGACTGGGGTCTTTAAACTTGACTAGGTAACTACTCAATTCAAACCTGTTAAACTCTGCTTAATAAATTGACCTTGTGTCGCATTCTGCTCATGTGGAGGGGTTGGTAAATATATATATATATATATTGATATCGCTTTCTGTAGAGAAGATATCATTACCTAGGTATGGAAACTGGTCTACGAATTTGAGAGGCTCACCATCAACTGTGGAGAGTTGTCCATCTTGTTTAAAACACATGAACACTGTTACTTCTCTAAAAATATTCCTTCCATTTGATATTTCCAGTTTCTGATAATAAGAGATAAAAGAATGTCTGTTAGGAAAGCTGGATTCTGATTGGTTGAAAACTTTTGGGCTAATCAGTTATGTGAAACTGAATAAGACAGAAAACAGATCTCAACATCCTTTCATCTAAATTTCTTTTCCACATTTAGAAATTAGGGTTCCAAAACCTCAATTTATTTCCTCAAAGTCAAAAATTGTAAAAAAAAAAAAAAAAATAAGATAAAATAAAATGATGTGAATAGAATTTGTCAAGGAATTGGTAACCGAAGAAAGAGAAAATGATAAACAATCTTTTCTTTGATTCTTATGGTCGTACGGAATCTCAAATGTCTTGCAATGTTAAGGTGTAGACACTTTCTTGCATACACATGTCTACATAAATTCATATACAGGATCTCGCATGTACATACATAGACAAATTCATAGAGGAGTAGACATTTTCTTGCATACACATATCTACATAAATTCCTATATACATGATCTCGCATACACATATCTACATAATACACATATCACACATATCTACATATATACCGATATACATATCACACATACATAATCACACATACACACACATACACACATCACATACTCACACACACACACACACACACACACACACACACACACACACACATACACACACACACATACACATCATACATCACACACACACACACACACACACACACACACACACACACACACACACACACGATTTTTCACACACACACACACAACACACACACACACATTTTTCACGATTTTTCACACACACACACACACACACACACACACACACACGCACACACACACGCACATACACACACACACACATTCACATACACACGCAAACTCACATACACCACCTCGCCCACATGCAAACTCACATACACCACCTTGCCCACATACACACGCAAACTCACATACACCACCTCACACATACACCACCTTGCACATACACACACAAACTCACATACACCACCTTTCTGCCATAGTTGTAATAGTTGTGTATTTTTTTAAACAGCACCTGTGGTCTGTATCTAAAAAGCCAAAGGTTTTCAAATACTAGTTTTCCTGAGGGGGGTAGGGGAACAAGCCTCACCCACCTGCCACTTGAAAGATTAACATAAATCAAACTCAGAATTACTTGCTCCCACCATGCCATTCTCCTTAGCACACACATCCAGGCTATTCAAAAAAGGGATCTACTATGGAATATTTTAAGCCAAATGTCTGCTAGTGTCATTCCACCTTCTGGTTCCTCTACACTGTTGCCCTACAATTTTGGATTGGCTTCAATATCTGTTAAAACCATGGGCCCGCTAATATATACGACCCCACATGTCACAAAGCTGGTAGGATTCTAATAGGCAGATTTGTTTTATAGTCAGTTTATGTTAGGTACTGCCAAAATATTGTCTGCTTTTCATTTTAAAAACGAATTAAAGTTAATTAAATCAATTATTAAAGATCAAATTTTTGTCTAAGTCGAAAAGTAGTAACATAATGAGCATCAGTAAAAAAAAAAGTAAAATAATATTACATATGTAATTTATTTTTAATACATTTCAAACTATTTTTTCAGTCAATTTTGGTGAAATATATTGTAAACATAGCCGTAAACGCTGTCTAATATGATGTAAAATCTGTATTTTACAAAATAAATGTTTGGAAAATTGGAAATTGGAAAAATATTACCAAACATCAGGAAACTATCCAATTTTAATTAAATTTTCAGTGTTGATTTATCAACAAATGAATTTTATAATGCATCAGTTATTTTATGGGAACTTTGGCAGTGCCGAGTTTATGTCAGTTTCGAAAAATGTTAAAAATACAAAAACTGGTTGCTTTTTTTATTTGTTATTCTTCAGAAATCTATCTATACATATATAAAGGGCAGTTGTGTGGATATGTATGTCCAGAGAAAACTTCGAAAATAAATCAATTAACGACAAAGTAAATATATATACACATTAAATATCTACAGGGTTTGGTTTTTGAGCAAAAATAATGAAGATTTGAGTTATATTTGGGAAGATATTTAAAAATTCAAATTTGTAAAGAACAGAAAGGAAAGTCATTTACATGTTATTTTGTTTATCTTGATTTGTTTTTTTCTGAAATATAATTTTGATTGAATTAATTGCATCATTTATACCTTTTTTTTTTTAAATTGTAAATCATTGAATGGAAATTTCTTACTATATTGTTATATATATCCGTGGGGATTTTTATGGGGCAACCAGCGAGGTCTCACTTACAATAAGTAATAATGGATCTGCGAGACTAACTTTTAAAAAATCCCCCCTCTACCCAGGCGACACCAGGTAGCCACTTCTAGTGTAATAATAAAAGATTGTAAACAAACAAAATATACTATTATCTACATTATTCAGACTATTGTCCTCATCTTCATTGTTATCTGTACAACGTTTCAGCCGATATGCCCTCCAGCCTTCTTCAGGTATTTCTTCATTGTACAGATAACAATGAAGATGAGGACAATAGAATCATCAAGCCTCATCTCAAACATTCAGAGAAATAGTAAAACAAAATATAGTTATTAAAAAATTAGGCAGTAATACCTTGATCACTATAAAGAAAATTTAGTTTGATCTTAGCCTTTTTTTTTTTTTTTAAACAGCTTACCGGATGTTTTCGAATTTCATTCTGTGCAAAATTTTGTTGTGAAATATATTCACAATTTTTGCTGCAAATTTAAGTCACTTTTTTAAGTCACAAATTTTTCACTGTGTTATTCACAATTAAAAATATATTTTGGAGAATAAGTTTTCCAAAATTCTTTCAGCAAAATCCCTTATAGAGGATTCTTTATGATTTGCAATAAATTTATCTGCATAATCAAACATTTCATGAATACAGATGATTATGAATTTATTTTTAAATATATTTGTGCATGTATTTATATATAATTATTGTAGTTGGTTGTGTCACAAGCATTTCATGGTGCTTTAATTTTAATTTTATTTTTAAATTAATTGTTCACTCTGACTGGAGTTTGTATAACTTTCTGGACCTTAACAAAAACACTCCCTAAAGGTTTCCATCAATTAAATATATAGAATCCTTTTGTGTCAATAATTTCAGTGGGATCACATTCTCTACAACAGCTCTACTTGTGTCCCGGCTGAATGTATATGACCCATGGTATGTGTACACAACATACTTCAAACCTTTCTTTTTACCATAAAAGACAATTGTAAACTCAACACTTAGAGTAAGGTCCGTGCACACATTTGGCTAGATGGAACCGTAAGTCCTCCTCGAGAAATACTATTTCTCTGTAGTATCATCAATATCACTGTCTACCATGACCAGGGAATATATTTCACATTGAAAAGGTTTGATTTTTTTGTGATATAACGTGGAATTATAGAGAAATAGATAGGGCCGGTTTAGCTCAGTCGGTAGAGTGTTCAGCAGGGAATCTCAAGGTTCCTGGTTTGATACTGGCACTCGCCAACTAAGCGTATGAGTAGCACAAGGGTCTGTGCGGTAAAGTGAGGAGCTGACGTTAGGTGTGGCACTCCGCCTCAGATGCTAAAAAAAAAAAAATCTCCTTAGTGAAAAGGGGATAGGCTCCCTTGTTGTATGGCTGACACGGACTCTAGGCCTCTCCGACGACTTTTTTTTATAGAGAAATAGTTGGTAAGTATGTTAGTTTTTTGGGTTTTTTTTTAGTTTGTTTACTATCTTTTATTATTACATTTGTGAAGAAAAATAATAAAAACAAAAGATAACTAGTTTGTGTATTTTTGAAGAGTTAACCTTTTTCAAAACAGACATAAATTAACTATAAAACGAATCTGTCTGTTAGAATTCTTCTGGTTTATGTTACATGTGAGGCCATATATATTAGTGGGCTGTGGTTAACATACCTCTTTAAACTTCTTTCTCAATTTTGAAGAAAATCCTGAATACAAAGTTTAATATATCTTACCCTCACAGAATGTAGAATTTTACTAGGAATAATATGAGCTAATTTATGTGTTTCTATGCTTCTTGGTATTAATACTGGTAACATTTAAGTAACCCGTCATGTTGTCGTTTTCAAATCATTGGCCATCTTTAAAGATGGTCGCTGTTCTCACAAGTGAACAACATTTACGCTTGGGAAAAACAGTTTATTATTTCTGAGTGTATAGGCTTCCATTTGCTACTCTCAGATTTGAGCTGGATGACATAGCTGACAAAATCAAAAAATCTAAATGGTTTTTGGGGGTCTGGGATCATAGCCTATATCTGTTTAACACAGTCTTTCCCAACAGGTTCCATATCAACATTATGCTGTCAAATTTGATTAGGTTGGCGTACATTTTTTGAACTTCTTTTACTACATGGTAAGTGCGGAAAACAAGAGTCCCAATAGATATGATCATAGACTTGATAGCAAGAAAGCTATCTGTATGGGGGAGGGGTTGCTTAGAGAGCTGTGGTCTTGGAGGCAAATTGGTAAAGTTTGGGAACCACTGATTTAACAGCTTGATTTGCAGGTTTTGTTTTGGGGGGGAGGTGAGCCTCAAGACATGTCCCAACAAATGGAGACTGTCTGAAAACAGGCAGTTTGACACAAGGAGTTCTAGATCTCTCTCTCTCTCTTCCTCCCTCTTTATGTAACTATCTTACTCACTCTTCCTCTCTCTCTCCCTCTCTCTCTCTCTGACCTTTTTTTCCGGCTGACATATAGCATTTCCCTTTGGTAACCAAGATTTTATAGGCATCTATATCAAAAGTGTCCAATTTCGTCTCAAGGGTGGTCTTATGTTGCCAGATCTTTCAGGCACAAAGCATTGTGGGTAAGATGCTGAAATCCAAGAAGCACAATTTGGTTTCTCAGGGAAAACTTCAAGCTGTTCCATACTTTTTGCTCAGCAGGTTGTAATGTCACAGTTTTCTGCTTCCAATTCAATTAATGGTTAGTGTCGTAATTTACTGTTGATAATGGAACTACAAAAATATAAGACTTACTGCATAGGCATTGAAAACACTGGTTGGTGCTATTGGCAGAATTGTGTCCCAGCCTCCTGCTTTAAAAAATGCTAGGCGGTGATAGCTAAAAAAAAAAAAAAAAAAAAAAAAAAAAGAACAAACAACCTGCTCTATGAATGGAGTCACTAGCTAAAGCTGATCATATTTATTGTACAATTGCGATACCATAAAATAAATTTTTTTATTAAAATATAAAAGAATATCTAAATATTCAGATTTTTAAAATTATTTATGTTTGTTTAATGTCTTGTTTTTAGTTCAAATAAAAAAGAATATCTAAATATTTTGATTTTTTATTTGTAATTGTTTGTTGACATTAAACAAACAAATAAAATGAAGAATAAGTTCCAATTACCGTCGAACTGGGAAGACAAGGTAGCAAGCGATTGTAACTGAAATACAAACTCGAGTGCTACAAAGTCAACTGCAATCAATATGGCGCTGCGAACAGGATTCGAACCTGTGAGGGCATTGCCCATTGGATTCGAAATCCAATGGGATATTCTCTCACAGGTTCGAATCCTGTTCACAGCGCCATATTGAAGTCAGTTCTACTTAGCTGCTGTTATTAAAACCAACAGTAGACTAACTGACTTCAATATAAAAAAAATCTTATATTTTAATAAAAAGAAATGTCAGGTCATTTTCAATTAAAAAAAACAAAAAAAAAACTTTTATTTTATGGTATCGCAATTGTACAAGAGGTACTGCTTCGGCTAGGGACTTCATTCATAGAACGGTGTTTTTTTTTTTTTTCAGCTATCACTGCCTAGCGTTTTTTAAGGCATGAGGCCGGGACACAATTCTGCGAATAGCACCCACTGGTTCCCCACTAGATCACTGAAGTTAAGCAACAATGAACCTGTTCAATACATATATGAGTGACTACTTAAACAACAGTAGGTACTGTAAGGAACATGAAGCCTACGTGCCATATCTAAGCAAAGCTTAATAACAACAGACTAGGAAATTTTGATTTACATCAATAGAGGGGGTGAGTGCGTGGAAGCGATAGTGCTAATTTGTTTCAATTGAAGATAATGAAAAGATGAAAAGGGAACAGGAAAAAGAAAAAAAAGTGAGAGAGAGAGAGTTAAATGAAGATTATTATACTTTGTACATGCTGAACTATTTTGTAATAGCTCTTAAGTAAACACATCAAACGTAATAATTAAATTATCATACGGTGGTATATCCACAAGTTCTGCTAGTCTAAAAAAACAAAAACAAAAACACTCCCTTTCTCTATCTTTCTTTCTTATATTGTTTCTGTATAGCATGTCCTTTTTCTTCCTTTTCTTTCTTTATAATAAAAACGGAATAGTCCATTATTTAGCTGTGGTGACAAGATTCATAAAAATAAGAATTGTGGATAAGTAACACCAGATAATCAGGACTTAGATTTTTTGCATTTCATCTTGGATGATTTGGACGATCTCCAGAGGGTGTTTCGATATGATAAGTCATACTTCTGAGGAACACCAGTATTAATAAGTAGATATTTTCAATATAATAATAATAATCTTTAAAAATGGCCAGTTTAGCTCAGTCGGTAGAGTGTTGGGCTAGGAATCACAAGGTTCTTGGTTCAATACCGGCCCTCGCCAACTCAGCGTATGAGTAGCACAGGTATCTGTGCGGTAAAGTGAGAAGCTGATAGTAGGTGTGGTACTCCACCCCAGATGCTAAAATAATCTTCTTGGTCTAGCACTAGTGAAAAGGGGATAGACTCCCTGGTTATTTCCTAGTTGAGTAACATGAGTGACTCAGAAAAAACAGAACCCAAATCATTTATTTATTTTCCCATTAAACTAACCCTAAACCATAACCTTGTTGGACTTAAAAATTAACAGTTTTATTACAAAATTTGTGGGTTCTGTTTTTTCTGGGTCACCCTGTAATATTATGTTACTCAACTAGAGGGGGGTTAGGGTTAGGGTTAGTTTAATGGGAAAATAAATAATTTGGGTTCTGTTTTTTCTGGGTCACCCTGTAATATGTTACTCAACTAGGAAATAACCCTCCCTCGCTGTCTGGCTGATACTGACATTAAGCCGCTCCGACGACTTTACTTACTTAGTGAGGCACAAGGCTGAAAATTTTTAGCCTCCAATAAGAATAAAATTCCCTACAGTAGTGTAGTAATGGTCTGTGAGGCTAGTTTGCTAATCATTAACCCACAATGAGGGTGTTCAGGTTGCAAAAAGTGGAATAGACTGGTGGTAGCCGAGAAGGGGGTCTTATCAAGGGTAGAGACATCAATTCCCAAGAAATCTGAAATAGTATCTGTAATTAAAAGGAGGAGGGTGGTTTTTTTTAAAGAACTTTTTATGGGACCTTCGGGAATAGTTTCTTCTTTTAAATAAATACTTAGAGACATGGTTTTAAAACAAGATGGAGAAAAAAAAAAAACTTTCTACAGCAGTTCAAAAAAATGAATACTTAGAAACATGGTTTAAAACAAGGGGGAAAAAAAGTTTCTCTTTTATTCTCTAGTACAATATTATATTGAAAATAAGTTGTTACTTATTGAAGTCAGTCAGTATACTGTTGGTTTGGACAACAGCAACTGGCTAAGCACAACTGAACCAGTGCCCAAGACAGATGGTACTTATGGAACTCAGGAATACTCCATTCATGCATTTGGGTGATTCTATTCCTTGAGTCCTGATTTGCTGCTTAGTTTCTATGATGTTATGACGCCTCATAATTACTCTGGCATTCGGCAGTAGGATTGCAACAAGGTTAGATCTGTATTGAGTTACAGCTCAAAAAATCAGGGAATTATCAGATTTTAATTAAATTTTCAGTGTTGATTTATCAAGGAATGAATTTTATAATGCAGCAGTTAAGGTTTAACAGAAGTTAGGGAAATAATTATTAATTCACTCAGCCTTAGTATAATAATATATATATATATATATATATATATATATATATATATATATATATATATATATTATTTATATTTCTGCTTGAAGGCAATTATAAATGCATGTATCGAATAAGATTCGATAATTATAGAAAATAATCTTGACAAGAAAATCCCGCAAAGGATGGCTCGCTATGCAGAACACCGTACAGACTGTTTCGACTTTATTAAGTCTCTTCAGCGATGTATACTAACGACTCCCCTCCGACAGGAATCGAAACCGGGACTTCACAGGCATAGTCAGAGACCATATCCGTTCGGCCGCCGGTACATAGCGAACAATCCCTGCGAAATTAACCTTGTCAATGATGATACATTACACGCCCCTGCCATAGCAGGCAAGTAGACGGGATTTGCGGGATTTTCTTGTCAAGATTATTTTCTATAATTATCGAATCTTATTCGATACATGCATTTATAATTGCCTTCAAGCAGAAATATAAATAATAATTTATTCAACTTGCTTCTATAAAAAAAACAAACATCCAAAAATCTTATATATATATATATATATATATATAATCCAAAAATCCGGAGAAGAAATCTTCCTTACGACATAGGTTTTTTTTTTAAAAACGTGTCGCAGTTTGCATAGCTCAATGTGTACTCTTATTGTTAGAGTCACAGAGCAAATTTATGAGTAAAAATATAACAAAAGACTCAGAATTTTTGCATTATAGTCTATTTCAGGAAGTTTAGACACAGTGTCCAACATCCCCAAATCATCAGATGCGAATGACTGACAGATTCTTTATTTACCTACACAGCAAATGGCCAAATATCCATTTTTTATGACCCCACAGCAGAGGGAAACGGGACAATAAAAAAAATTTTTTTTTTTTTTAAAATCTGTTTTCAAATGCCTTAAAAGTAATAAAAAATTTGTCATTCGTGGCTGATGATTTGGGGTGTTAGACACTGTGTCTAAGCTTCCTGAAATAGACTATAAATGCAAAAAATCTGAGTCTTTTGTTATATTTTTACTTACCATTATTTATTTATATATATATATATATATATATATATATATATATATACATATATATGGTAAGTACATTCAAAGTTTACTAGAAGTTTGGTTTTGACATTGATAGATCGTTGATCTCATATGATAATTCCATTTGCAGCAATAAAATTATTATGTTTATATAAGTGTAGCAAAATTGTAAGTTCTGTCTAAAAAGCCCTTTCCTAGAATTACTTATAGTTTAACCCTTTTAAAACAAACAGTCAGGATCTAGCCAGTCTGACACGTGTCTGTTTACAAATGAATCTAATAAGACTAAATAGGGTAGGTATTTACCCAACCCAACGTAGAGTAGGATGTGACACAAGGTCAAAAGTATGGGGTATACAGCAGCGGTCCCCAACCTTTTTTGCGCCATGGAACGGTTTCATCTAAGACAATATTTTCACCGACCAGCCTTCATATGCTCCGACCTACATTTGCTCGATAATCGTTAATGATGTAATCTAATAATAAATCATCCGCAGTGGTCTTATGTCAAATGTAAACATCAACAGACAATAAACAACCTTTTGTTCATAGATTAATAATCAACAACATCTCTGTAAACGAAAATATTTATTTTAGAACGAAAATCCTTTCTAATAAGAAATAATCATAATAAAAACTCAATTCAAGTGACAATACTGATCATTTCTATATAAAAGAGTGAACAAGTGAATCAAATAATAATAATGTCAATTAGTGAGAGCGTGACCGAGACCTGTCAAGAGGCACAGAAGTCACTTTTCAAAATAAAACATCAACATTTAGACTGATAATCAATAAAAAAAATTTTTGAATTCAAATGTTCCATGCGGCCTGGTACCTAATGGCCCGTGACCCAGTGGTTGGGGACCGCTGGTATACAGTACATAAATTATACATAATTCTCTCTCTATCATGCTTTCTTGAAAGGGGGGGGGGTTTAAAAAATCTGGTGGTAGGTGTGTAAAATATCTACATTAATTTGCCGACAAAAAAGTGACAAAAACATGACTCGGAAAATATCTAAGTTGGGTCGGTAATTCGTCTGATGACAGAAGATCAAAATTACCAAAATGTATTCCGTAATTTCACAACTTCAATATTATAAATAAAACAAACCTTTAACTTCTTTTTTTTTTTCAATTCATTTTGATTTTACGCAGGGCATTTAAGCGACGCGAAAACCATCTGGAATATTTCATTTTTAAGATTGGGTGAAATAAAATGGAATAAATAAGGAATCTGTGATTAAGCAACACCAGATAATTTGGACTTATATTTTTGCATTGCATCTTGAACAATTTAGATGGTCTCATTTTTAACCAGAGGGTGTTGCAGGATGATAACGGACAAAAGATTTAGAAACATGCATATTAACATACATGTTTAAATAATAATGGGACCATATGACCTTTAGGTACCCCTTTTGCTTTGCTGATTCATAAGTACATTATTTTTATTTACACTGTCATCATCCAGTTATTTGTTAACAGACGATTTTTAGAGGGTTTTTTTAAAAAACTAACCCCTAACAAATAACCAGATGTTGACGGTGTAAATGAAAAAAAATGTACTTATGAATCAGCAAAGCAAAAGGGGTGCCTAGAGGTAATATGGTCCTAATATTTCAATAGATACAGATGAAATACCATATTCATTTCTTTTAAATCTAATTTAAATTTTGAAAAATATAAACATATCAAATTTAATTTAATTCAAATAAATTTAATTATTTCAAATAAAATGAATTCTTTTAAACTACCTTATACAAGGGTAGGCTGAAAAGTTCATATGACAGTCATATCTGCTATCGATTTTTCTTAACAATGGGATTTAAGCACTGACTGCAACCCCAATGGAATAAGTGTGTAGATCACAAGAGACACTAATTTGAAAAATACACCTCATTTGGTCACATTCCATTAGAGAATCTTGGTCAGCCTCTGAACTTTTCAGCCAACCCACATATAAACCTTATTTGGTCACATTCCATGAGAGTATCTTGGTCAGCCTCTGAACTTTTCAGCCGACCCTCATATAAACCTTATTTGGTCACATTCCATGAGAGTATCTTGGTCAGCCTCTGAACTTTTCAGCCAACCCTCTAATGATAAATACTTAGAGAGGCAGTTAATGGGACCTTAAATGACCTTATTAGTTGGGGTCCAATGGTATCAGAAAATTCATAGAAATCCTAAATTCAGAGATAATCCCTTTTTCATTTTACTCCCTAAAATGCCCCCAACTGCAACCAAGTGGAACACAGATGGTTGATTTCAAACTTGTTGCATTTCACAGGACAAGGAACGACAATAAAATTCTCAACAGATTCATTATTGGTTAATTATCTACAGTAAATTCATTGCTTGGTAATTTCATCATATCTTATTATAATGGAGATTCTGTGTCAGTAACCATGTCACTGCTTATGTCATAATACCCTTAGGAATTGCATAAGTTTAGCAATGAGTATTTAATTTATAGTCAAAATCATTAATACATAGAATAAATCTTATTCATTAATGAAGTCTCTATGAAAATCTGAGTTAGATTTTCCTCAAAACAGCTATTATTAGTGCTGTGTTTACCATGTACGAGTTAATGTGAGACCACGCACAAGCTATTACTCATGGGTGGCAGGTGCAAAAAATGCATTGATCCCGTCGCCATTCCCGCTCAAGGGGGGCACCTCAGGCACTGGGCAATAAACCAGGTTTACATAATATATGGCGTGGTTAATTTGCATACTGGTTTTAACAAAACCAGGTTTAATAAGTAATTACTTGGTGTTATTGATCTGTAATATTCTTGTTTTATTCTCCAGCATATTAAAATCAATCCTATGAATGATTTTATATAGAAACCAATTAAAATATAATTAAAATAAGTGTAATCTTTTTATGTGTTCTTATTTAATTTCATTAGTTTTTCTAATTTAATATACTTCATTACATTAAAACTTAAATACGTATGCCCAGAGGGTGCATATTCTTGCTAGTTATTATAACATCATATTATGAAATAATATTATTGTTGTTAAAATATTATCATTAATAAAATAATAATTAAAAAAATACTAGCAAGTCCTGTAGATATACCACAGTATGATAATTTAATTATTACATTTAATACGCTTACTTAAAAGCTATTGCTAAATAGTTCAGTATATAAAAAGTATAATAATCTTGATTTAATTCTCCCTCTCTCTCCCTCATTTTTCTCTTTCTTTTCTTCTTTTCTTTATGTTTGATTGAAACAGATTAACATTATCACTTCTCTCTATCTTTCCCCTACTTTTTCTTTCTTTATTTCTTTCTTATTGTATCTTTTCTGTGTAGCATGTCTTTTTTGTTCCTTTTTTTTTTTTTTATAATAAAAATGGAATGGTCCATTATTTAACTGAGGTGATGACACTCATCAGAAATAAGAATTTGGTGGATAAACAACATCAGATAAACAGGATTTACATTTTTGCATCCCATCTTGGATGATTTGGACGGTCTCATTTTTAATCAGAGGGTGTTGCAAGATGATAACGGTTGGAAGATTAAGGGATAAGAGTATTAATATATAGATAAAAATAGGGGTTATTTCCTATAACTCCAACATAAAAAAGGGGAACCACTCTGACTGATAAATAATTTATTTTCCCATTAAACTAACCCTAAACCCTAACCTCGTCTTTTTTCCTAGTAGATCAATAAATAAATAAATAATTTATCAGTCAATCAGAGTGGTTCCCCTTTTTTATTTTGGAGTTATAGGAAATAACCAAATAAGGATTTTATATAAAAGTATAAAAAATAAAATAAAAATATATGTACGTTAGTGGAAACTTATCAGTCATATGGAAATCCGATCTCACTGACAAGCTAAAGCGACAATTCTTCCAGGCTGTGGTCATATCAGTACTGCTGTATGGCTGCACCACCTGGACCCTAACAAAGCACCTTGAGAATAAGCAAGATGGGAGATGCACAAGAATGCTGCGTGCAGTCTTGAACAAGTCGTGGAAACAGCACCCCACAAGGAAGCAAATATATGGTCACCTCCCCCCCCCATCTCACAAACCATCCAAGTGAGACAGACTACTAGGCATGCAGGACAGTGCTGGAGAAGCGGGAACGAGCTCATAAGCTACATTCTCCAGTGGAAGCCAACACATCGACATGCTAACGTAGGATGCCCACTAAGGACCTACATTGACCAACTATGTGAGGATGCTGTTTGCTGCACAGAAGACTTCCCAGGAGCAATGAGTGATAGGGAAGGTTGGCGGGAGATTGTCATGGATATCTGTGCTACTTGCACGACATGATTATATATATATATATATCAGTAGGTTCATTATCTATGTATCTATATCTATCTATCTATCTCAGTCTGTTATCTATCTAACTGTTCACATCTATCTATTAATCTGTATCTATCTCATTTTGTTCATTATTTTTCAATCTGTTTGTTCACATCTATCTATTTATCTATCTATCTATTTCAGTCTGCTCATCTCTCTCTCTATATATATATATATCATTCTGTTAATATCTATCTATTTATCTATCTTTCAATCTGTTCATATCTATCTAATCATATCTCTCTATCCGTTGATATATGTTCATCAATATATCTATTTCACTCTGCACATCTATCTATCTATCTATCTATGTTACAATTTGTTCATATCCATCTCAATCTATCTATCTGTCTGTCTGTTCATATCCATCTCAATCTATCCATATCTATCTATCTATGTTTCAATTTGTTCATATCTCCTGATGATCCCATGCATTTGTAAATATCATTTGTTTTTTCAATATATCAAATTCACATTGTCGGATTAAATATCCTTTTATTTTACATATATATGTGTGTGTGTGTATATATATATCAGTAGGTTCATTATCTATGTATCTATCTATATCTATCTATCTCAGTCTGTTATCTATCTAACTGTTCACATCTATCTATTAATCTGTATCTATCTCATTTTGTTCATTATTTTTCGATCTCAGTTTGTGTTACATAATTGTTAGTACCCTAACACTTATTTACAGTAGTGTAGAAACCAAAATGGCTGTTATAAGTTGCAGCCAGCAGCCTTGAATGATTGGGTGACACTGCTTGACATCATCCTGATCCTCCTTCTGGTGGATACCATGAGAATCGGTGGAGAAGACCCTCTTCCAGTTTAGATTAGAAAGAGTTTAGTTCAGTATCGGCCAAACCACGAAGGTGGTAAGTCGTGTTAAGCGCACTGCCGACTCAATCTGCGCAGGTAATCTGGTGGGGATTTCGGAATAAAATATAATCTAAAGCAAATCGAAGTCTTGGGTTATTATCTAAAACTACCAATGACAAAGGGCTTCTGATAAAGAGAAATCCCCAATGGAAGACCAGACACGAAGTCCCAAGACGAAGTCCCCAAGACGAAGTCCAGATGCTAGAAGAAGAACGTAAGATACCAAAGATGAGCAGAAGAATAATAAAAGTAAAGAGAGTATACAACATTTGTTCATATCTATCTATTTATCAATCTATTTCAGTCTGTTATCTATCTAACTGTTCACATCTATCTATTAATCTGTATCTATCTCATTTTGTTCATTATTTTTCGATCTCAGTTTGTTCATATCTATCTATTTATCTATTTCAGTCTCATCTCTCTCTCTCTCATTCTCATCTCTCTCTCTCTGTGCTACTTGCAGGATATGATGATGATGAGTTGAAACTTATTTAAAACAATCAAATAATGTACTATAATCTCAACCCAAACAAAAAGTCATAAATACATGACTAAAGAAATTCAATGTCAATACTTTTTTTTTAAAGTGTCAACAGTATGAGCAATATTCCTGGGTTTTTTTTATGAGTATATAAATCTATACAGACATTGTCAACAACATATACTTAACCTTAACTAAGTCATTCATAACCTTAAGGTAAGTACTTACTACTTACCAAACGTTAGTAAACCATCTGTCCCAAGAAAATTGGTCACTTCACTTACCTAGAAAAGAAAAGAAAAAGAAAATTAATTTTATTCTTATTTATTTTGTACAGAAACAAAAAACAAAAAATAAAATAGAAACAAAAAATAAATATAAAATAAAACAGAGCTAAAAATCAAAAATTGAAAATTTCATAATTATTTACATTTTTTTTTTCCATTTTGAGTGCCGACTGGTTAATAAATTTTAAACTCTGTGAGCTTCACACTTGGCAGTAGCATCAATTGGGAGCTTCATCAGAAGGAATGCCAAGACAAAGTGAGGCAGGTGCATGCACAACAAACACAACAGTGTTGCCAATTAAAAGGTCAATTTTATTCTTATTTATTTTGTACAGAAACAAAAAATAAGACATGAAAATAAAACAGAGCTAAAATCAAAAATGGAAAATTTAGTAATTATTTAAACTAGCAAAAAATGCACCCACTAAGAACAAGTATTTAAGTTTTAATATAATTAAATATTATATTGAATTAGAAAGACTAATGAAATTAAATGCAAACACAAAAAAGATTAAACTTATTTTTACTTTATTCTAATTGATTTCTATATAAAATTATACATACAATTGATTTTAATACGTTTGAGAATAAAGCAATAATATTAGAAATCAATAACACCAAGTAATTATTTATCAAACATGGTTTTATTAAAACCGGTATGCAAATTATTCACACCATATACTGTGTAAACATTTATTTCTTAAGGATATATAACACACACAGGATTTTAAACACCTCAATAACACGGGCCGTTCTGGGCCTGTGTCTATTAATGAAATTAATGGCGGGATCCCATGGGCCTTCCCCGCAGACAACACCTATCCCCTTGATTTAAAGGGACAGGGCTGGGTTTATTGCCCAGTGACTGAGGCACCTCCCTTGAGGAGGAATGACAACGGATCTACAGATTTTTTGCACCCACCATTCCATGGGTGGTCCCACATTAAAAATACCTTGTGTCACACCCGCATACATAGGATGCAAGGTAAATAACTTAATAATATGGGCTGTTTTGAAGCAAATCTATCTAAGTTAGGCCTTAATAGTAGACATTGTTAATGAATAAAATGCTAATTAAGATTAAATAATGATTATTTGATATCCATTGAGAATATAATGTAAATAACTAAGGGAATTGTGACGTTGGTGGACATGTAGTTTCAGTTACAGACAGACAGAAACACAATCTCCATTATAAGATATTTTTTCCGTTTTTAGTGTTGACTTGTGATGAATTTGAATTGGTTTAATGTTTTTTGTGTTCTAAAACTGAATAAATGCGCAAAATTCACACTTGGCTGTTGCATCAATTGGGAGCTTCATCAGAAAGGAATGCCAAGTCAAGACAAAGTGAGGCAGGTGCGTGCACAACAAACACAACAGTGTTGCAAATAGCCACCTGAACAGTTTCCCTGTGTTCCCAGCGCTTTGGAGACCTTACTTTTGGAATTACCCTTGTATTATCAACCAGGATCTCCATTAGAAATGACTGCTAAGACAAGGTAGTGAGGTGTGCAGAGGAACAATATGTGCATGCAGTGCGTGTGCATATGTGCATGCACAACAAACACAACAGTGTTGCCAATAGCCACTGAACAGTTTCCCTGCATCTCCAAGTGCTTTGGAGACTCTTTTTTCAATTACCCTCATAATTATCATGAAAAGCCTAATCAGCTTTTTCTATCTCTTCCTCCTGTGTCCTGACTATGATGCTATCTGCAACTAAGGGTAAGGTTTCAATTTTGGAGCTTGGGGAATATAGACTACACTTCCATTGCCATTACTCCCAAGTCCACTCTGATCTGAAGTGGTTTTATCATTAATGGGTGAAATAGATCTGTTTGCAAATTAATGAAAATCATTTATACCAGTTTATAAAAATAAAACAAAATAAAATAGAGCTAAATTCAACAGTCAATTTCTTGAAAATTTAGTAATTACTTAATTATGTCTTTTTTTTCTTCTTTTTTTTTTTATTTTATGTTGTGTCAACCCCTGTTGGGTTATTTTATGCCGAAGATGGTTTTTAAAAAAAAAATTCATTTTTGATTGGTATCAAAAATTCTTTTATTTTTAACTCAATTTTTTTTAAACACATTTCTATTAACTCATTTTCTTCTATTTAACCCATAGATGGGACCCTAACAGGTACTACCACTCCAGGTCAGAGTGGACCTGGGAGTAATGGCGATGAATGGGCACTTCACACTCCCCAGAGCTCCAGAATTGGAAATTCACCATTAGATACAGTTTTATGTCATACCCAGGACACAAATATTCTTTTCCATTTTTTGTGTCCTGGGTATGACACTAAACTGTATCCAATGGTGAGACTCCAGTTCTGTAGATCTGGTAAATGTACAGTCACCTTTTCATTGCCATTACTCCCAGGTCCACTCTGATACAGTTTTATGTCATACCCAAGACACAAATATTCTTTTCCATTTTTAGTGTCCTGGGTATGACACTAAACTGTATCCAATGGTGAGACTCCAGTTCTGTAGATCTGGTAAGTGTACAGTCACCTCTTCATTGCCATTACTCCCAGGTCCACTCTAATACTATAAGAGTCCTATTTATGAATCAAATAGATCTATTCATGATAATGTTTAAAATAATTTTGAACTACAATTGCTCTTAAGTATGAAGTGCTTAACTGTTTAAAATGATTGTGAAGATACAATTTTGCACTGTATATAATTATAATAATTAGCATTCCCAGCAGTTTAGCTAATTTTAGTGGACATAGACAAATTTGCATCCTAATTGGTTCAACTTGGAATTTCTTGCATATTTCTGATCCAATCTTTAGAATATTTATATGGTTGAAAAGAAAAGAAAATCTTTGTAATTAAAGTCCAGCTGATACCGACAATAGGCCACACCGCCAACTGTACTTACGTCGAACTCAGATCACTATATCCATTACCTCTACCAGGTCTTGCACTAGCAAAAAGGGGATAGACTCCCCCACTGTTCGGCTGATACCGACAATAGGCCACTCAGCCAACTTTACTTATTTCTAAGATAATGACAAAGGTTGTGGTGTAATGGTTAGTCATAGGAAATGGACTCGTCAACCAGAGTTCAAATCCTGTCTGAAGATACAGTTCACATAGCATTAATACCCTTGTGAAAGATATGCATCTAACTATTCTCTCTCCAGCTATGGGTAAAAATAGTAGGGCAGATCAGTTAAACTCTACTTAAGAAATTGACCTTATGTTACCTCTGGCTGCAATGCAATATATATATATATATATATATATATCTCTTAGAAAGGAAGGAAAAACTCAACACCATAATTCCATAATAAATTTATTTCGACCAAAATTGGGGCCTTTATAAATCTAAGTTGATCAAATTTATTATGGAATTATGGTGTTGAGTTTTTCCTTCCTTTCTAAGATAAATATTGCTCTGTATATAATCTAAAAAGTTTATTATACATTGAACTCTTTAGTGATTTAAAGATTCACTGTATTTATACATACTGGATCATACATAATACAGTATATCTTAGAAATCACATATAGAATCATCCCTTACTACCAAGTTTCGGATATCTCTAATATATATATATATATATATATATATATATATATATATATATATATATATATATATATATATAATATCATGGTGTAAATACATCACAAACAACTGAGTTCAAATCCTGGATGAGGCTGTTTGCATTTCATATTATGCTTATACCTGTGGGAAAGGTATGTATCCAACTATCCTGCCACCAACTGTGGATAAATAGTAGGGCAGACTGGGCTCTTTAACCGTAGTTAGGCAACCAGTCTAGGAGAAGGAAAACTGAATTC
>CM042163.1:60792832-60823650 GCA_023376005.1 Doryteuthis pealeii
GGACTATTCCTGAGTTCCATAAATACCAGCTGTTTTGGGCACCAGTCAGTAGTGCTTAGTTGCTGTTGTTCAAACCAACAGCATACTCAGCTCACTTTAACATACTCAGCTTGCAATACAGCTGGATGCTAATCACCCAACAAATTTCTATAATTTTACAGCATGCCAAACCTTGTTGGGTTATTTTATGCCATTCATTCTTAATGAGTATCGAAAATTCTTTTTTTGAGCTCAATTTTTTTAAAACACATTTTTAGTATTATCTGCGTTATTCGGACTATTTTCCTCATCTTCATTCTTATCTGTACAACGTTTCAGACGATATGCCCTCCGGCCTTCTTCAGATATTTCTTGTTGGACTCGGGAACCTTTTCAGACTTGGGAACCTTCTTTTCGGACTCAGGAACTTTATTGTTATAATTGAGAGCCATCACAGAAGGTTCCCAATCCCGAAAAGAAGGATCCCAAATCTGAGAAGGTTCCCGAGTCCGGCAAGAAATAACTGAAGAAGGTCGGAGGGCATATCGGCCAAAACGTTGTACAAATAACAATGAAGATGAGGACAATAGTCCGAACAACGCAGATAATACTAATCATCAAGCCTCATCTCAAACATTCAGAGAAATAGTAAAACACATTTTTGTTAACTCATTTTTTTCTATTTAACCCATAGATGGGACCCTAACAGGTACTACCACTAAGGGTCAGGGTGGACCTGGGAAATGGTGAGAAAGGGCTACTCCATACTCTCCAGAATTGGAACTTCACCATCAGATGTAGTTTAACATTATACCCAGGACACTACAGTGAGAATGGTGAGAAAGGGCTACTCCATACTCTCCAGAATTGGAACTTCACCATCAGATGTAGTTTAACATTATACCCAGGACATTACAGTGTGTTTGTCATACAAGCTGGATCATAACCAACACCTTTCAACAACCAGATGGAGTTGAGATAACTTGGGTGTGTATCCCAAACTCCTAACGTTAACATTTCATTCGTAGCATCAACACCTTCAAATCTTGATGTAGAGGAGTTTTATTTCACTTTATTGCATCTTTGGTTTCTTTCCTTCTTTTTTGACTTGAATGCTAAAATGATAGACACACTCACGTGTCAAATAGGAGACCCTGAATTAACATATTTAGGGATTTGGACAAATAACCTTAGAAAGCTGTGAAGCTATGGGTTAAATAATACCACTATTATTCTGGATCCCAAGCCATATAGGAGTGAGGGGAATTGAAAGAGCTGACTCTGCAGCTAAATCGGCTCTAGATTTGATCCCCAACAAGTTCAAGATACTATACACTGACTTGAAACCTAAAATTAACAGATTTCTTCATACAAAATGGCAACAACAATGGAATAACAAGAATTGGCCTGCAGAGTCACTTGCACAGATGCAAATAATTTTCTTTCTTTTTTGGACACTACGCCAACATCCTTAGTGGACAAAAAAGATCCAATAATAATAATAATAATAATAATAATCATAATAATAAATAAATAAATAAATAAATATATAATATATATATATATATATATATAAATAAGTGTCGATTTTGTTTACATCTTATAGCATGATAATATCCAGCATCCCTTGCTTTCACTGATGCAAATTGGTCTAGGATGCGGTCAGAGTCTGTTTTTTGTTTTTTTTTTTTTTTCAGTTTCTTTTCTTTCTATATTCATCAGAACAAGATCTCAGTCTGCCTTGACCGATGCATGTTCTCAATTACAAAAATTGTTACTTTTAACTTGCTGAATGATCTCTCACAGCTGGCAATGGAAACTGTGATGATTTAGAATTATCTGAACAGAAATGCCAAGATTGGGGGGGGGGAACTCTTTCATCACCATACTGAACAATAAATTCAAGAAGCTCTAGACTACCTCCTTATTTTACACAGATGAATGGACCAACTGACAGTACCTCCCCAGGGTATGTGCCCTATCTGGCATACTGTAGATATGCCATTGTCTGTACATAGTTACAGGCCTTTCTCTCAAGCAATTTATAGAAATAAACAACTGCACAGATTGGATAATTAATGACTGTGTATACATAGACACCAACAAGTATCACAGTAGAAGCTCCTCCCATCAAAAAAAGTATTATATATATATATATATATATTAGTTACCAACCCTTCTGTATGAGGGGGATGTGGCACAAGGCCAATTTCATTAGCGAATTTTTGAATTCAGAGTTTTCCGTGTCCTAGACTAGTTGCCTAATCAAGGTTGAAGTGTCCAGTCTGCCCTACTATTTACCCATAGCTGTAGGTAGAGTAGTTGGATGCCTACATTTCTCAAGGGTATTAGTGCTATATAAAATGCAAACAGCCTCATTCAGGATGTGAACTCGCGGTGATGAGTCCATTTCCTATGAATAATCATACTAGTTCCAATTACCGTTGAATTGGTAAGACAAGGCAGCAAGCAGTTGTAACTTAATACGAACCTGATTTGCTGCAAAGACTACAGCAAAATGGCAAGTTATTTATGAAGCCTCAGAACATCATAGAAACCAAGCAGCCAATCAGGACTCAAGGAATGGAATCACCCAATGCATGAGTGGACTATTCTGAATTCCCATAAGTACCAGTTGTCTTGACACTGGTTCGGTTGTGCTTGGCCAGTTGCTGTTGTTAAAACCAATAGTAGACTGACTGACTTCAATACATTACACCACACACCTCCAATCATTCAATAAACTAGCAAATATATGCACCCTCCGGGTGCAAGTATTTAAGATTTAATGCAATAAGATATTGTATTAAATTAGAAAGGCTAATGAAACTAAATAAGAATGCAGATAAAAAGTTTTGAAACAGAGGGAGTATAATCGAAAAATAGAACAACTGAAACTTACTCTTCCATCACTCTCGTCTTTCATTGTTATTTTTTCTAATTTAAGTATTTAGTTAAAAAAGGAAGTAAAGAATAAAATGACAGTTATTTCTTCTTGTTAATGGATTTCATTTAAGATTCATTGAAGAGATTTTTGCTTATATTCATTAAAATAAAACCAAACAATTAGAAATCAATAATACTAAGCATATATTTATTAAAATCAAATTTTTAATATCAATATGCAAATTAGCCTTACCATTCACACTGTAAACCATTATTTTGTTGTATATATAAATACAATTGCATATTATTAATGTGTAGATATGGTCAACAGTATTAATAATGTTTAACAATTTTATTAATAATTAAGGTTTAAATAAAAATAAAATCATGAAGAATGTAGCGTAAATAACTAAGGGAATTGTGACTTGAGTAGTAATAGAGTTTCGGCTACAGACAGAAAAACACACAATCTCCATTATAATAAGAAGATAAGGTGAATTTTATCTAAGGAGTTAGAAATAGTAAGTACTGATTGTAACTGCCGCTAAACTGATCAGTTAATCATTTCTTATTTTTATATAAATATTTTTTGTTTATAAAAATTCACTACAACCAGAGTATTCAATTTAGGGTAGTTAATGGGTTTAATATCATTTGGTGTGGACCACTAGTTTCTGCGGTCTATGAACCCTACTGGAAAAAGGGTAAGGGGAAGTCAGTTAAGAGTTCTAAAGTCAACTGGTTGAATGCTGCAAAAAACAGTGAGGGTCTCTATTTCTTTAAGTGTTTATATTTCTTTGAGGATTTTCAAATTTCTTAAGATTATTTGCTGTATACGTCATTAAATGTATCTGTTTTTTCCTTGTACAGTTTCACGGTGTTTATTAGATAAACTTAATGACATCAGTAAACGAATCGTCATGCCGTCCCTTTGTTCGAGACCAGTTGACATTTAAACTGATTACAATTGCACTTTTTCTAAGAAATCAATAGTGATAGGTCCTTTCATGTCACAGAAGACTGTCAACATGAACTTCTTTACTGACCACTACACCCAGAACTTTTTCTTTACCTGAGAGTCAGTGTGTTTTCAGTCTATGGAGTGTCGTTTTGACTAAAGCTTGTACTGGAAAACCCACGGATTATTTTTGTATATAAGCCGTGCTGAAATCTACCACTTAAATTTATAGACTAAGCGAGGTCACATGCTTTAAACCTCAGCCAATCAACAGCCCAAACAAGTGGTTGGTTAACTACTTAATCGCTGATACTGGCAAACATCTATTCACAATCATTGACGAAGGACCTGCAAGACTGAGGAGCACCAAGGAACAACCAAAGGATCTTACACAATATTAAAAAACACTAAGGAGCAACCAAAGGATTCTTCACTAAGGATCGCACTCTGTTTAACACAAAGGATCTCCACTAGACAAGCATTCTTGCTTGAAGCCTAAAGGATGGCAATAAAAATCGTAACGCATATGTTAGTGCCCATATATTATTTTGAATAAAACTTCAATTTGCGTTTTTTCTCATATTCATTTTTTGTAAAAATAATGATTCAGAAAGAAATTATAAGACTTTTAAAATAGGGAATTACTTTACAATCATCCTATATATGTCATATTGACACAAACACATGGGAGGTAGATGCAAAAAATAGAGCGTCCTGGCACCTCAATGTTAAGCAAGGCACACAGAGGGGTGAGGCAGAGAGAGGAGAGTAGCCTTGACAGCAAAGAGATCCAGAAATTGTAACACACATTTTTCAAGATTTTTATGCATCACACATTTTTCTGTGAATTACAATATTTGTTGGCACATTTCTCTGTGGAACACACAGTTTGAATTGTTGCCATTTTAAACAGCCTCAAAACAAATATTTTTGTGAAATTAAAATCATTTTGGTAATTATGATCTTTAGTTGGCCAAATTCCTAGCATAAAATTGTGCGTGCGCATTATCTGAAATGAACTTAATTGTTATTAAGAGCACATTTTATGATATTTTTGTTGTGCACTGCCTTATCAACACTTTTTTGTTTGTTTGAGAAATAAAAATTTTATTTCTCAAACAAACAAAACAAAAATGTGTCAATAAGAATAAAATGTATTTTTATTCATTCAATTGTTTAAGAAAATTTCAAGAAAAACTACACAAGCAAAGTTGTTAAGGGAGATAATGAGCACGCACAATTTTATGCTAGGAATTTGGCCAACTAAAGTTCATAATTACCATCATTTTTCCATAAACCAATTTCAAACAATTCAGAGTATAAATTTATGGAAAAAGAAAATAAATGAATAGATTAATTGATAAACTTAAGCTCATTTACCCCCCCCCCAAAAAAAAACACCCACTATATTTAATGAATGACCCTCATAAATATATATGAGGTGATTGCTACTTCTTCACAGAAGAAGGCCATTTCTACAAAGTTTGGTTGTGAGCCCATAAGTGGCTCAGAAGCTCAGCTTTGCTTTTACATGTCCTGTCACATAAAAGACATGCAAGACCCCTGGCTTTCACTCGTGCACACATGTTTTTTTACATGGTCGACTATTACCACGGGACCACATATTACTCAAGAGACCAGCCTATAACAGGAAAGCCCTGCCACACACACTACATATATGGTCAGGTGTGAATGTAGGAAATGTATCCAAAAAGTCTGACTTGTGCCATTTATGTAGAGCCTATATGCACACACACACTCACACACACACACACACACATTATATATACACACACATATATATATACTTATACACACACACACATACACACACATTATATACTTATACACACACACACATACACACACATTATATACTTATACACACACACACATACACACACACATATACACACATTATATATACACACATACACACACATTATATACATACACACACACACATATACTTATACACACACACACACATACACACTATATACTTATACACACACACACACATACACACTATATACTTATACACACACACACATACACACACATTATATACTTATACACACACATTATATACTTATACACACACACACACATACACACACATTATATACTTATACACACACACACACATACACACACATTATATACTTATACACACACACACATACACACACATTATATACATACACACACACATACACACACATATATACTTATACACACACACACATACATTATATACTTATAAACACACACATTATATACACATATATACACACACACATACACATTATAATACATATACACACACATACACATTATATATATATATATATATATATATATATATATATATATATATTAATTCTTTTTTCTTTTTTTGTGTTAAATAGGAATACCTATTATAACCATATACAAATTAAACTAAGAAGTTCCAGGAAGGACAGCTTCCAACCATAAAACCAACAAAAACACAAAAAAATGTATGGAATGAGATATATATGTGTGTGTGTGTGTGCGTGCGTGCATGTGTGATTGACAAAGATCATGAGATAATTGTTACCAACACTCATTCAATATGATAAATAAGTTTCATTAAAAGACTTGCAATTTTTAAGCTATCAAATATTAACCATAAATTTTCTATTGGATTCAAGTCTTTGAGATGGCAATTCTAAGATAATTAATTCCTTTATTCTTAAGATATTTTTTTTGCAATTTTCTTAAGTGTGCTTTGGAATCATTGTCATGTTGAAAAATAA
Source organism: Doryteuthis pealeii (assembly GCA_023376005.1). NCBI lineage: Eukaryota > Metazoa > Mollusca > Cephalopoda > Myopsida > Loliginidae > Doryteuthis > Doryteuthis pealeii. The sequence goes on from CM042163.1 coordinate 60,799,436, forward strand.
AATTACCATCAAGGAAAATAATCACTTCCTATGTGTGTCTAAGCCATTGAGGTTTCATTAAAATTTGTGGCATTTGATAAAAAATGCTTCAGTTTTTTTTTTCAGTTTTTTTTTTTGTCCAATCCTGTATATTAGATAGACCATTTTTATTTATTTATTTATTTATTTATTTTTTTAAAAAAATTTAGTCACAACTTACCTTTGCCTCTTAATAACGGAAATAATTTCAATATCGTAGCAATAGTAATTGGGTGATTGCAGTCAATTAGAAATGGTGCCATGATGTATTTACATCATAGGTTTTTACTTATATTTACTTATTTATTTTACATATGGTGCGGAAATGGTTCTCATTCAAAATATTTAATTTTACACCAAACGGGTCCCATAACCTCAAACTTAGGGAGTACACACACACACACACACACATATGTGTCAGCTTGACATTTCAAACTGAAACTTAGTAATAAGTTATCATTTATAATCTTACTGATAGCAAAAAAAAAAATTTTTTAAAACTTTATTTAACGAAGACAGAATAAATATAATTCAATGTTTATGTTGAACAAATCTTTCTACACTGACTGCTTCCTTGGCTAAAGCAAACCTGACCTTACTAATATATATATATATATATATATATATATATAAGTGTTTAATATCGTATAATTTTGAAAATTAATAATTATAATGAATTAGCGGGAATACCTATTAAATTTATGTCGTGTATGTACATTTCGGTGGCCTCATCAGCAGAGCTGATCGTGTGCGTGATTTGAAACCGGACTGTGACAGGATGACTGATTTATGATTTGTTTAGAGTAGGTTAACATTCCTCTTCTAGTGACTTTATTACACGACGATGTGGTAAGTTGTAAACAAGGTTTGTTTAGAATGGCTTTTTGCCGATAATTTTTTGGAGAACAAGTGTTTAATTGGAGTCGTACCTAATTTTGAAAATTAATTAATTAATAATGAATTAGGCGGGAATACCTAATAAATGTATGGCTAAACAAATCGAGAAAACACGCACAGGGCGGTCTTCCGATCTATAGCTCTGCTGATGAGGCCTAATAGGCCGAAATGTACATACAGAGATTGATTTTTCTCGATTTGTTTAGCCATACATTTAATAGGTATTCCCGCCTAATTCATTATTAATTAATTAATTTTCAAAATTAGGTACGACTCCAATTAAACACTTATTCTCCAAAAAATTATCGGCAAAAAGCCATTCTAAACAAACCTTGTTTATATATATTATATATATATATATATATATATATATATATATATATATATGTGTGTGTGTGTGTGTGTGTGTGTAAGTTGAAAATTGAAGCAAACCCGACGCTATGTTGAAAAGAAAGAAAGTATTGAATGGATAAGATATTTTATCCATTCAACATTTTTTTCCTTTATTTCTTTTCAACACACATACACATATATATATATATATATATATATATATATATATATATATATGAAGTGTGGGTTCCACATCTATTTATATAGATAAATGACAATCGAATTGCCTATAAAGTAAATAAAAAGAAAATATTGAAAAAATTAAATATATTATAATCACTCTTTACTTATAAATATATCTCCATTATATATATATAAAAAAATATATATATATATATAAGAGAGAGAGAGAGAGAGAGAGATAGAGAGATGGATGGAACAACCTAATGGCCTATATTGGATATAGTTATTTGAGACAGCAATTCTTCACAACAGAAAAAATAAAAAGAATTCATTTGATTTTTGAATTGGCACCATCTGCAAAAACATGGGAGGGGGGTATGTGTGTGCGCGTGTGTGTGTGTGTGTGTGTGTGAACACATGTGCACACATCAAATCATTGGGTTCCATTATTTACTAAGTATTTCATTGATATCCAAGGATGAAATACCCTAGAAAAAAATGTTTTAAAATCGCATAAAAGATACAAAACAAAGTGTGCACATACCGGATATGCTAGTGATAAGAAACTTTTTTTCTGACAAAAGACTCAGTTTGTTAAATACAAAAAGTTACTTTTTTGTGTGAGATTGATACGCTAACTAGCAGGACCTGTGGATATACCACAGTATGATAATTTGATTATTATAATATTTGATATGTTTACTTAAGAGCTATTGTTAAATAGTTCAATATGTAAAAAGTATAATCATGATTTAACTCTCTCGCTCACTCTTTCTTTCCTTCTTTTCATCATTTTCAATTGAAACAGATTAGCATTATCACTTCCACACACTCCCCCCTCTCTATATCTTTCCCCCCTCTCTCTCTCTCTCTCTCATATTTTTCTCTGTAGCATGTCCTTTTTCTTCCCTTTCTTCATAATAAAAACTGAATGGTCCATTATTTAGCTGAAGTGACGACACTCATAAGAAATAAGAATTCTGCTGATAGGCAACACCAGATAATCAGGATTTACATTTTTGCATTTCATCTTGGATAATTTGGACAGTTTCATTTTTAACCAGAGGGTGTCGTAAGATGATAACAGTCATACAATTAAGGATATCATGTTTTTCTATTCAACCCATAGATAGGACCCTAACAGGTACTACCACTCTGGGTCAGAGTGGTCCATGGAGCAATGGTGATGAAGGGGTGCTCCACATTCCCCAAACCTCCAGAACTGGAACCTCACCATCAAATAGAGTTTAACGTCATTCCCAGGACATGTAGACCCTCAGCCACCGCCTTCTAGCACCCATATGATAAGAAGGATTGGGGGTTGCTATAAGGGCAATAGGGTTGGGGCAATCGTATAGGTGCTAGGGCTTGATGTGGCTAGCTGATTGATCGGAGGGGGCTTCTCGGACTGCCAGTCTTGCCCAAGAAAAGCCTAAAGTGGAATATTGCAAGTCATGGACTGCTCAGCCACCTGGGTTCTAACCCTAAGCATCATGGGTCGCCACCCATGGCCAACAGGTGGCCCTATTGAGGAAGTCTTACCCCTCTACAGAGGTGCAGTCGTTGCATTCTAATGCCCTAGCCGATAGGGCGGGCGCTTTTGCTTGAAGGCCAAAGGATGGACCATAAAAACTTAACATATACAAAAGGTAAAGACTCCGAAAGTCTCCAAAGCATTGGCAAGACTGTTGTGTCTGCCTCAGTGACATGCTCAGTCTTGGCTTGGCAGTTGTTTCTGATGGTGCTCCTGATTGACATTACCACCAAGTTTGTACAGTTATTCAGTTTTTAGAATGCAAAACGTATTAAACCGATTGAAATTCATCACCAATTCATGAAAAATAGCAAGGATTAGTCCCTAGCTTGCCTTAAATCCAAAATTTGTTATACCAAAATCTGTTAAATAGACAGTTTGTTGTATGACCAAAATTTTGGTAAAAAGAGAAGAAGGTTGGTATTTGACATATTTTCTGAGAAAGCTGATGCGCTTATGGTACCATGAACGTTAGTGCCAAAGATAACATGGATCCCATTGCGATATACCCTTGGTTTATAAAGCTAAAGAATATGACTGACGAAAGGATGAGACAATTGAGTGGGGGAAGGAGGCATTCTTTTATTATTCTAAATTCTTGCCTACCTGCCAACTAATTTGTCACCAGGGATTTAAACAGTCTCCAAGAGCTCCAATCTTAAGATCAGAGAGAGAGAAGAGAAGAGGGAGAAAAAGAGAAGAGAAGAGAAGAGAGAAAAGAGAAGAGGAGAGAGAGAGAGAAAAAGAGAAAAAAAAAAGAGAAGAGAGAGAAAAGAGAAGAGAGAGAAGAGAGAAAAAGAGGAGAAGAGAGAGGAGAGAGAAGAGAAAGAGGAGAGAGAAGAGAAAGAAATAAGAGAGAGAGAGGAGAGCGAGAGAGAGAGGAGAGGAGAGAGAGAAGAGAAAGAGAGAGAGAGAGAGAGAGAGAGAGAGAGAGAGAGAGAGAGAGAGAGAGAGAAAGCGAGAGAGAGAGAAAAGCAATAATGAAAAAGTAAAAAAAGTCTTAAATAAATAGACAGTCATGGAAATTTGAAGAAGAAAAAAAAAAGGAATTCCTACCAAATTTCTGCTGTCATTACCATTATATAAAATGGAATTTTGTATCTTGGTAAATTCTTTGTCAAAGAACATTCACTCACAGACACACACACACACACACACACACATAGGACAAGTCACAAAACACCTATATTATCACACACACACACAGTATTTTCAACTATAAAACAAAAAAATATGTTTTGTTACAAATAGGTTTCATTTGGTTTCTTTGTTTAATTGCATATCAACCTACATGGGTTATCTAATGCCATACCCATCCTTGTAGAAGAACAGTAGTGATACTATTTAACCCGTGGCTGGAAAGATGAGGGGATTCATACCATACCCAAGGATATTAGTCTGAAAGTGAATGTAATAGTGCAACTGGAATTTGAACTCACTATGATATCCCGGTTCCGGATGTTTGGTTTCTTTGTTTAATGGCAATCAACTTACATGGGTTATTTAATGCTAAAGCCATCCTTGTAGAATAACTGTGTGTGTGTGTGTGTTGGCAGCCTTCCATCTACAACAGATGATGGAGGAGTGTCAGAGGATGAGCTCTTGCCCATGCAGCAAATCTCCACACTACCACTGTTATCCAAAGAAAAGGTAACGAACCAATGCAGTTTGGCAATGGAAGTGATACTGGTTGGCATCCGTCCATCTACTGAAGACGATGGCGTAGTGTCCACTTTTTTTTTTTCTTCATTACAATTTAACTGCAGCTGCAGGATGGCTAATCAGACCAATTTTTGAATGGCAATCTCTGGTGCAGTGACCAAACAAACATACAGTAATGCTTGCTGGAGTTGTTGTCTCTCCTTCCTTTTGGCTCTCTTTTCTTGTGGCAGCTACTTTCCTCTTTTTCTCACTCCTCATTCCTTGTTTGACGCGGAGTCGCCAGGTTGCATGGTCTTTTGCACAAGTCTCCCATGTGTTGGTGTCGATGTGGCATGTCTTCATGTCCCTCTTGCAGACATCTTTAGAGCGCAGGCATGGTCTCCCTACCGGTCGGGTGCCCTCCACTAATTTACCTACAGTAGGTCTTTGGGAATGCAGCCTTTGTCCATCCTCCTGACGTGACCGAGCCAATCCAAGCGTCTCATATGGAGTGATACTATTTAATCCATATCTAAGAGGATGAAGGGGTTAGTACCTTTCCCAAGGGTATCAATCTGAAAGTGAATCTAATAACAAAATTGGAGTTTGAAGTCGCTAACTAAATTTTCACAGGCCAGTGTGTTAGCAACCAAACCACAGGGGTTCCCCCTTCCTAACAGAGGTGTGTAAAACCTTAAAATTCTTGATATAAATGTTGAGGACTGGAAGAGGATGGTCACGAATCATGTGGTTTGGAGGACACTTGTTTATGGTGGCTGCAAGGGGTTTGAGGTAATGAGGCTTTAGCACTCCCTCCTGAAGTGGGCTTTACAAAAGCAGCACATGTCAGATGTCCTAGATACATTTCCTCCATTTAAGCCTGACCATATATGTGATGTGTGTGGCAGGGCATGCCAGCTGATGGCTGGGCTTCTCAGTCAAGTACAGTCCCATATAAGTGGAAGCCGGGGGTCTCATGTGTCATTTGTGCAACAGGGCACGTAAAAGCAAAGCTTAACTCCTCAACCATCTGCGTGCTTACAACCAAACTGCTTGTAGAAATAGCCTTCTTCTGTAAAGAAGTGGCAATCACCATTTTATATATATATATTAAAAATAAAATTCATTTTATTTTTAATACAGACAACGCATTTTTTCAAAAAATCCAACATTGACTAACAGCGTTCTGATTGCGCATTCTTCTTCTAACGGTCATTTCATCCTGTTTTACTTTTGTTGAAGACCGATCTATTACATACGGTCGATACAGATATTCCGAGGGACCTCACATCAGTGAGAGGGGCCGATGTGTAGTTAAAACCGTTGAGAGGAAGGCCCCGAAACGGTGCACATTCTCTCCTGATGAACCCATGCATTTGTAAACATCATTTGTTTTTTCAATATATCAAATTCACACTGTCGGATTAATTTCCTTTTATTTCACACACACATTATATATATATATATATATATATATATATATATATATAATATATATATATATATATATCATCTCTGCTTAACTTCAGGGATCATTTAATGTTAACAGTCCACACCTGGAAAAAATTTCAGAAAAATTGAAGAGGGTGGGTGACAATTTTAATTTTGTCTGGATGATTTGACATGGAATTACCCATATGATAAAAAGGGTTTGGGGTTGCCATAATGACAGAAGGGTCGGGACAATAATTCTAAGGGTGGCTATTTTACTTCAAACTAATGCTCTTGGGGAAAGCCATGAATCCATCTCTCCTCCCTCTAGCTATGGGAAAATATTAGGGCAGACTGGGTTATTCAGCCTTGGTTAGGCAACCAGTTTAAGAAATCTCTGAATTCAAACCAGTCCTACACCTCTTAAAAACTGACCTTGTGTCACATCCTGTTCATAGTGGACGGGTTGGGTAGATTCATGCACAACTTTTAGCACACCTAGAGTTATCATTTACAAAGCCTAACTTAGTTATAAATAAGGTCCTAATTATGGAACACTCAGTGAGAATCGAACTCACTAACAATGGTACGCTAGTCTAGCTCATTAAACAGTGCTTTCAGTATGACTTAACTTTGTTATTTAATGCCAAATCCACCAAAATTGTTTTATTTTGTTTTGTTTTACGGCATATCAACCTCAGTGGGTCATTTAATGCCAATAAAGTTTTGAAATAAATCAATTCTTAATGGATAATACAATTTTTTTATAAATACATTTTTCTATTTAACCCATAGATGGGACCCTAACAGGTACTACCACTCCGGGTCAGAGTAGACCAAGGAGCAATGGTGATGAAGGGGTGCTCCACATTCCCCAAACCTCCAAAACTGGAACCTCACTATCAGATAGAGTTTAACGTCATTCCCAGGACATGTAGACCTGCAGCCACCGTCTTCTAGCACCCATATGATAAAAAGGGGTTGGGGCTTGCCATAAGGGCAATAGGGTTGGGAAAATCATATAGGTGCTAGGGCTTGACGTGACCAGCCGATTGATCGGAGGGGGCTTCTCCGACTGCCCCCCAAAATTGTAACGTGTAGACTAGAGATTAAAAAAGACAAAAAGTTAATAATAAGTGGAACAAAGAGGAAACAGAAAAAAATTAATCTGCAATCTGTAATGAAAATATCTGTACATGTAGATTGGCACACATACACGTCTTAAATATAGTGGTGTACATTAATACCTACATAGAGAAAGAGAGAAAGATACATTTACATAAGAACTAACTCACAAGCAAACATACACTTTAAATAAATACACAGTAAACAAGATGATAGATAAAAATCGCAGCTTAACAAACAAACACACCTACTGTGGAACACGCACACTCACAATTGTTTTTTCTTTGTTATGCACATGTCTAGATGACAGGATCAAATAGCAGAAATGGCGGATCCTGGTGGCATATCTCAGCATGTGTCAACTGCCACGGGAATGAAGGAACCATCCGCACAGAATTCCTCACAGACAAAAGAATTGTTTGTCTTTTGGTTTTCTTTTGGTTTTTGGTTGTTCTTTTTTAAATTTTTTTCTTTTTTTTTTTTTTTTTTTTTTTGGGGGGGGGTCTTTTGTTTTTTTTTTTTTGGGGGGGGTCTTTTGTTTTGTCTCGTTTTTTTTTTGGGGGGGAGGGGGTAATGAATGTGTGCAATTCTAATTACATCATAGAATTTCATGAGGTATCCACAGTTAGCAAAAAAAACAAAAAAAATAAACAAATTAAAAAAAAACGGTGTTGAGTACAAAAGGTAGATAACTAAAGAAACTGAAGAATCTGACTTTTGAGTGTGTGTGTGTGTCTGCGAGTATGTGTGTCTCGTGTGTGCGTGTGTGTGTGTGTGTGTGTAAGATAAGTCATTTGATACCAAAGGGAGTGATTTCTCATATTAAGCTGAAATTTTTCTGTTTGGTTTATGGCACTTAAGGGAAGCGGATTAAAATAAATAAATAAATAAATAAAAAAGAGAAAAACTCCAATGTGTGGAATTTTAACTTTTGTTCTACATTAGATCTTGTTTCTATAATGACAATTAAACATTAACCAAAATGAGGGTGTCACTGTCTCATTTGAATGTTCAGTGCTTTTCCCAGAATAGATTACCAATCTATATAATAATACTGGTGTTCCTAAAAAAAAAAAATCCGATATATTAAAATCTTAGAGGTTAGGGAAAGAAAATACTAAAGAAATATAGCTGATGGTAGAACTGTAGCTAGTTGAAATGATAATTTTGGAACATAACTCTTCAGTAAAAAAAAAAAAATTTTTTTAAAGAAATGAAGCCAAATACATATGGCTGAAATACATACAGCAGAATTGTATCTAGTTAAAATGGTCATTTTGGAACTAAACAATTCAGTAAAAAAAAAAAAAAGCAAATAACTGAAATACATATGGCAGAATTATATCCAGATGAAAATGTAATTTTGGAACTTAACTCTTCTTTAAAAAAACAAAACGAAGCAAATAACTGAAATACATTTTTGATAGATTCGTTTCAGCAGCACTAGACTCACAGATAAAAGCAGATCATCCCCCTTGTACTGAGGTGGTTCTGTTTCTGTGACAGCATTTACCCTGGCTCAAGGGAATTCATGGAAGGAGTAATAAGGGAATAGGAAATTCACAAGAGGTCCCCAAACCCCACATCCATATCCCAGTCAGGGGAAGGAGATGCCTATGTTTGCCACAGACTTTACCCAGATGCAGTGACAATTACACCAAAAACCGTTGATTCCTGACGATGATGGAAATACCCTTTGGATTTTCGCCAGAGACCCCTTTAGACGGGTTGTGGCCCTAATACTTCTTGGTGTCAGACAAATATGCCTTGGGAGGCCCTACAAGGAACTTGAGTTCTGGACGGCTTAGCTCTGATACTACCAAATCTACACAGCCCTGCCGCAATGAGGAGGGGGTGGACTTTCGAAATAATGTACTATGAGAGAGAATATTAATGAACTTTAACTTAATAGAAGTTAGTGATGATCAAGTTCGTTATATAAATAATTTCTGTTGGATGTTAACCATTTCTTTAAAACGTTTGGTTTCAATAGATAAATGAATATCAATAGATATAAAATAGATAGATAGATAGATAGATGAGCCGACTGAGATAGATAGATGAACAGGAACATTAAGATAGATATGTAAATAGATAGGTGTGAACCAACTGAAATAGAACTATAGATAAATAGATAATATGTTAGCCAACTTGGATAGACAGGCAGGCATCGATAGATAGATAGATAGGCAGGCAGGCAGGCATCGTTAGATAGATAGGCAGGCAGGCATCGTTAGATAGATAGGCAGGCAGGCAGGCAGGCAGGCATCGTTAGATAGATAGGCAGGCAGGCAGGCATCGCAGGCAGGCATCGTTAGATAGATAGGCAGGCAGGCAGGCATCGTTAGATAGATAGCAGCAGGCAGGCATCGTTAGATAGATAGGCAGGATAGGCAGGCAGGCAGGCATCGTTAGATAGATAGGCAGGCAGGCAGGCATCGTTAGATAGATAGGCAGGCAGGCACAGGCAGCATCGTTAGATAGATAGGCAGGCAGGCAGGCAGGCAGGAATCGTTAGATAGGCAGGCAGGCATCGTTAGACAGGCAGACAGGCATCGTTAGACAGACAGACAGGATCGTTAGACAGATAGATAGATAGATAGATAGATAAACAGGCATTGTTAGATAGATAGACAGACAGGCATAGATAGACAGACAATTAATAGAGTGATAACCTTCATGTATATTTGCATTCATTCAACCTCATTCCTCCTCTCCACTGTTGCAAACAAGATCTCTCTTAAGCAAAGTGTAAAAACAAAAAAAAAATAATTTAACTGCAGGACTTAATTGAGACTGATATGTGGGTGTGTCTCTCTAAAATTGTCCCTAAAACTTTAGTACTTGTTGGAAAGAGCCAAACTCATCCATCTTCCCATTCACTTAAATCCCGACTAATACACATTACAAAGTCGGGTTGTAAAAAATATCAAGATCTCAGTTGCATTTACCAAAACAGAAAATAACAATGAATGCAAAAAAAAAAAAAAAAAAAAAAATGCATCTAAAAAAATTCAGACAAATAACACTGCTCAGTCTGAACTTTTTAAATGAGGCTTGATAATTTGTATATATTTGGATTTTTCAGACTGTTGTCCTCATCTTTATTATTATATACACAACATTTCAGTCGATGTGCTCTGTGACATTCTTCAGGTGTTTCTTGTCCAATTCAGGAACCTTCTCTTCAGACTTAGGAACCTTCTTGTCGAACTCGGGAAGAAGGTTTCCGAGTTTGAAGAGAAGTTCCAAAATTTCAACAAGAAACATCCGAAGAAAGTCGGAGGGGCACATTGGCCAAAATATAGTGTATAGAACAATAAAACAATAAAGATGAGGACAACAGTCAAAAAATCCAAATAATACAAATACCACTCAGGTTTTGAATTCAGAATTTTTCCTTCTCCTAGACTGGTTGCCTCATCATAGCTAAAGAGTCTGTCCTACTATTTTACTAGATAGTTGAGAGGAGAAGAGAAGGAATCATGCTTTTTGTTGTACCGGCCGTTCCTACAGTTGAGAATATACACCGGTTCTCACTATAAATAGTGAGACACCGAGTGAAAAGGTTGTACTGTTACCGTTTAGCGGCAAGCTAGCCGTTCTTGTACCTTATTGTAAATACACTTGTCTCATTTTACCCTACCTCGACTTGACTTCTTTTTTTTACTGTTGAACTAACATCACAACACTTTTACTTTGAAAAGAGAAATGCTAACTGCCTTATCCAGGATTTGAACTCTGCTTGTTGAATCCATTTCCTTAAAACAATAACCGTTACACCATATGTGTCTCTTACATTTTGTTATGCATAAAGATAGAAGAACTTTCAAGCGGGTGGTGCAGGGCGATACGTGAAAGAATGAAGACGGCAGGGAGGGTAGGAATAGAAGCGTGTTTGCTGCAAGACGAGGTGCATTTTAAAATTTGAAATGCCGCTAACAGCGCACATACCAATTCTTTGAATTGAGTTCTTCTGAAAAGGTTGAAAAAGGAGGAATAGGGGACTGTTGAAAATTCTTTCCCCGCAATTTTCGCTGAAGACAAGAATGTAAAATGTAGTGGCGCCGTATATTGAGATTTTCTAACGGTTAAAAATCAACCGTTAATTCGAGATGATGTGCCAATTATCTTTCAAAAAGGCATGAACTTTAAAACTCCCATGTTAACACATGACTAGATAGCAAGAATTCACTAATACTTACACTGACTTGGAGAGAAGAGTCAAGTTTGCTCTAGTGATCAGAAAACATTCATCGTGTAATTAGCAAGTGGACTTTCTCTTAATTTGCTTAGTCTACAGAGCAGGGGTTCTCAAGATTTCCCCACCCCTCCAGAGTATTCATTTGTCCTGTCAAAAATATTTGCATACTCCTAGTAAAGACTATAGTGTAAAATATATGGTTGGTTAGTTGATTTTTATGGCATGTCAACTCTTGTTGGGTTATGTTCTGTTGAGATCAGTCATTTTTTTTTTTTTTTTTTTTTATTTCAAGTAACTGTTCTTACTTGATAATAATAATCATTTGTTTGCACACAGTTGTTTATCTATGTGTTTTGGCTGGTTCTACACAATTCTTCACCACTATAAACAAATCACCCAAGTAAGTAGTTTTTAACTTAACTGTTTGGGGTTCATAGGCGGGATGTGAGAGTATTAATGCAGAATAGTGTGCAAGAGATAATATCATTAGATTACGTATAAAAAAGCATTATATTTCATTACACAGAAATACCTTTGAAGCACTAGGATTAGGGTAGGCCCTGACACTAACTTTTTCATGACCGTCCCAAACAAAATTATCAACCATCCCAAATGGGGGGTTTTGGACCGTCCCGAAATCAAAATATTTTTGTTTAATTCATTAGCATCATCTATACTTGTCAGTCATCAGTAGCATGATAACATGTAATAAAATATTAAGAAAATCTGAAGCAGTTGACAGAAACATTTATTTATAATCAAGAATAATAAATAAAAATTTTTATAAACTAAAATTTATTCTATTTTCCATCTTTATGCGGACATTTTCCAATCATAAAAATATATACTGTGTGACTGTGTCTATTTCTTCTTCAATTGCCATTAGTAATTTTAAGTATAAGAACTAGACCGTTTTTGAGGTCAGCATTCGGGCAATCACTGGACAGCCAATATTGGAATATATTACTAATTTTAGGAAAAATTTTACCGTCCCTGGCAAACTGTCCCGGATGATGTATTGATCGTCCCGGATTGTAATTTTTATCGACCCCGGGACGTGTAATGTCAAACCCTGGGTTGGGGTAAAAAGCTACTTTGGGAGTTTCCGTGACCTAATGCTACTTTAAACGTAAAATGGGATCTTATTAAATTATCTCTTGTGCACTATTCTGGCATTAATACTGATGAGAAAGCTGCTAATACTACACTACATATACTATTACTTGGTACTAATGCAGAATAATGGCGCAAGAGATAATATCATTAGATTACATATAAAAGCATTACATTATTACATTTCACAGAAATACTCGAAACCTTTGAAAGTGCTAGGATTAGGGTAAGGGTTAGTTTTTAGGGTAATGGTTTAAGGTCAGGCTACTTCAAGAGTTTCTATAATCTAATGCTATTTATACATAAAATGTGATCGATTCTAATTAATTATCTCTTTGCGCACTATTCTGCATTTGTACCGATAAGAGAGCTACTACTTACTAACCTACTATAGTAAACCAAGATAGGTAGGTAGGCAAAGCAATTAAATAGGTTTTTTTTTATTACTTGGTACTAAAGCAGAATAGCACGCAAAAGATAATATCATTAGATTACCGTATAAAAAGCTTACATTCATTACTTGGTACTAATGCAGAAGAGCGCGCAAGAGATAATCTTCATTAGATTACATATAAAAAGCATTAAATTTCATTACCTGGAAATACCTGAAAACCTTGAAGCACTAAGGTTAGTTTCAGGGTTAGGGTTAAGATCAGGCTACATCAGGAGTTTCTATAATCTAATGCTATTTATACATAAATTGGATTCTTATGATATTACTCTCTTGCGCACTATTCTGCATTTTGTACCCGATAAGAAGTTGCTAATACTACTACTACTACTTACATCTACTACTATTACTACTATAGTAAACTGATTTGTAAGTAGATAGGCAAACAGTTAAACTAGTTATGGTAAGCAGATATAGCTAACCAAAATAACTGTCACTGACTACGAAGTACTGGGCCTCTTTTTTTGGTAACCAGATGGCGCTTCCTTTCTTCTGAGGATTCCATTCTTCCAATTTTACGCATTCTTTCTTTGCTCGCAGCTCAATAAAATGTCTGAGAGTAACATCAAAGTTAAAACAACAAAGCACTTTACATTGTCAGAGGAACAATAACTTGGTGGAGGGTGAGGGGCCACGTAATAGTTTGTTGCACACCCCCACAGAGTAGGACAACTTTGATTTTTTAAAGTGTTAAACACAAAGTCTAGTCTCTCTCTCTCTAAACACAGAACCATGTATCTACTCTAACAAGGATAAGCAAAAAGGGAGGAACTGCAATTATATATAGTTGGAATGCTTGAGTTCCTAACAAAGCAAACGACCCCAGACGACAATAGAAAAAGAGGGGTTATCTTGTACAAAAACATTTGTAAGTGCAAGATCCAATATACGATGGGACATTCAATGAATATAGATATGTTTTAATATATTTCTTGTTCCCCAATGAATACTTGCATCAGAAAAACACAGGCCTAAGAAAGTTTTGTTTTGGATTGTGTGTACCATGTTTTTTAATGAAGAGTTTAAGAAAAAAGAAACAATGAAAAGGAAAGGATAAAAAAAGGAAGAATAAAAAAAAAGAAAACATGAAGATAAAAAGGGGGTGAAAAAGAAAAGAAAAAAGGGAGAAAAGAAAAGGGAAAGGAAAAGAGAAAAAAGAAAAGAAAAAACTGAAGATAAAAGGGGGGGAAAGAAAAAAGAAAGAAAAAAAGAAAAAGAAAAAGAAAAAGAGAAAAAAGAAAAGAAAGAAAAAAAGAAGGAAGAAAAAAAGGAGAAAATAAAAGGGAAAGAAAGGAAAAAAGGGAAAGAAAAGAAAAAAGGGAAGAAAGAAAAAAGGGGAAAGAAAAGAAAAAAAGGGAAAAGAAAAAAGAACCATTGTTGTTGCTTGGGGCTTGTAACGGGGGGGGGGTGAACAAAAGATGATTAGAATTTCTTTTTCTGATGTTTCGTATTTGGAAGTCAGGAATCAGAAAACAAAATTCTTCATTCATTAAAAAGATTTTTTTTTCTTCCGAGATTGTTCTTTTTTCTTTCCCTTTTTTTCTTTCCTTCCTTTTTTTCTTTCTTTCCCGCTTTTTTCTTTCTTTTCCTTTTTTCCTTTCTTTCCTTTTATTTTTCTTCTTTTTTTTTCTCCTTTCTTTTTTTCTTTTGCTTTCTTTTTTTCTTTTTTCTTTCTTATATTTTTTTCTTTTTTTTTTTTTTCTTTCTTTTTTCTTCCCCCCCCTTTTATCTTACATGTTTTTTTTCCTTTTTTCTTTTTTCTCTTTTCCTTCCCTTTTCTTTTTCCTTTTTTTCTTTCTTTTTTTCCGCCCCTTTTTATCTTCATGTTTTATCTTTTTTTTTTTCTTCCTTTTTTTATCCTTATCCTTTTCATTGTTTCTTTTTTCTTAAACTTTCATTAAAAACATGGTTACACACAATCCAAAACAAAACTTTCTAGGCCTTGTTTTTCTGATGCAAGTATCATTGGGGAACAAAAATATTATTAAAACATATCTATATTCTTGAATGTCCCCTCGTATATTGGACTCTTTTTGACTTACAAATGTTTTTGTACAAGATAGCCTCTTTTTTCTATTGTCGTCTGGGTCGTTGCTTTGTTAGAGAACTCAAGTCATTCCAACTATATATAATTTCAGTTCCTCCCTTTTTTGCTTATCCTTTTAGAGTAGAATACATTGTTCTGTGTTTACGAGAGAAGAGAGACTAGACTTTTGTGTTTTAACGCACTTTCAAAAAGTCAAAGTTGGTCGCCTACTCTGTGGGGGTGTGCGCAACAACTATACGTGCCCCTCACCTTGCCACCAAGTTATTGTTCCTCTACAATGTAAAGTGCTTTGTTGTTTTAAACTTTGAATGTTACTTCTCAGACATTTTATTGAGTCTGCGGCAAACAGAAAGAATTGGTAAATTGGAAGAATGGAATTCGCTCAGAAAGAAGGAAGCGGCCATCTGGTTACGCAAAAAAGAGGCGCCAGTACTATCGTCAGTCAGTGAACAGTTATTTGGTTAGCTTATCTGCTTACCATAAACTAATTTAATGTTTTGCTACTAACTTAAAATCAGCTTTACACGTAGTAGTAATAGAGTAGAATGTAGTAGTAGTAGTAGTATTAGCAACTCTCTTATACGGTACAAATGCAGAATAGTTGTGGCAGAGATAATTCATAGAAATCCAATTTATGTATAAATGCATTAGATTTATAGAAACGTCCTGATGTAGGCCTGACATCTTAACCCTAACCCTGAAACTAAACCTTTACGTGCTTAAAGGTTTCAGGTTTTCCAGGTAAATGAAATTTAATGCTTTTTATATGTAATCCTAATGATATTATGCTCTTTGCGCGCTCTTCTGCATAAGTACCAAGTAATGAAATGTAATGCTTTTTATACGTAATCTATATGATATTATCTTTGCGTGCTATTTCCTGCTTTTAAGTACAAGTAATAAAAACTATTAATTGTTGGCCTACCTACCTATCTAGGTTACTATAGTAGTAGTTAGTAGTAGCTCTCTTATCGGTACAAATGCAGAATAAGTGCGCAAGAAGATAACTTTAATTAGAAATCGATCACATTTTTATGTATAAATAGGCATTAGATTATAGAAACTCTTGAAGTAGCCTGAAACCTTAACGCATTAACCCTAAAACTAACGCCTTACCCTAATCTAGCACTTCAAAGGTTCGAGTTATTTCTGTGAAATGTAATAAATGTAATGCTTTTTATATGTAATCTAATGATATATCTCTTGCGCATTATTCTGCATTAGTACTAGTAATGTATATGTAGTTTGAGTATTAGCTAGCTTTCTCATCAGTATAAATGCAGAATAGTGCACAAGAGATAATTTAATAAGAATATCCCATTTTACGTTTAAATAGCATTAGGTCACGGAAACTCCCCAAGTAGCTTTACCCAACCCAGGGTTTGACATTACACCGTCCGGGGTCGATAAATACATCCGGGACGATCAATACATCATCCGGGAACAGTTTTGCAAGGGACGGTAAAAAAATTTTTTTCCTAAATTTACGTACTATATTCCAATATTGGCTGTCCGTGATTGCCCGAATGCCTGACCTCCAACACGGTCCTAGTTCTACTTACTTAAAATTACTAATGGCAATTGAAGAAATAGACACAGTCACACAGTATATATTTTTTTATGATGGAAAATGTCCGCATAAAGATGGAATAGAATAAATTTTAGTTTATAAAATTTTTTTTTTATATTCTTGATTATTAAATAAATGTTTCTGTCAACTGCTTCAGATTTTCTTAATATTTTATTACTGTTATCATGCTACTGATGACTGACAAGTATAGATGATGCTAATGAATTAAACAAAATATTTTGATTTCGGGACGGTCCAAACCCATTTGCGGATGGTTGATATTTTTGTTTGGGGGTCATGAAAAAAGTTAGTGTCAGGGCCTACCCTAATCCTAGTGCTTCAAAAGGTATTTCTGTGTAATGAACAATAATGCTTTTTTTATACGTAATCTAATGATATTATCTCTTGCACACTATTCTGCATTAATACTTCTCACATCCCGCCTATGAACCCCAAACAGTTAAGTTAAAAACTACTTACTTGGGTGATTTGTTTTATAGTGGTGAAGAATTGTGTAGAACCAGCCAAACACATAGATAAACATTGTGTGCAAACAAATGATTATTATTATCAGTAAGAACAGTTACTTGAAATAAAAAACAAAAAAAAGAAATGACTGATCTCAACAGAACATAACCCAACAAGAGTTGACATGCCATAAAAATCAACCTAAACCCCATAATATTTTACACTATAGTCTTTACTAGGAGTATGCAAATATTTTTGACAGGACAAATGAATAACTCTGGAGGGGTGGGGAAATCTTGAGAACCCCTGCTCTGTAGACTAAGCAAATTAAGAGAAAGTCCACTTGCTAATTACACGATGAATGTTTTTCTGATCACTAGAGGCAAACTTGACTCTTCTCTCCAAGTCAGTGTAAGTATTAGTGAATTCTTGCTATCTAGTCATGTGTTAACATGGGAGTTTTTAAAAGTTCATGCCTTTTTTGAAAGATAATTGGCACATCATCTCGAATTAACGGTTGATTTTTAACCGTTAGAAATCTCAATATACGGCGCCACCTACATTTACATTCTTGTCTTCAGCGAAAATTGCGGGGAAAGAATTTTCAACAGTCCCCTATTCCTCCTTTTTCAACCTTTTCATGAAAGAACTCAATTCAAAGAATTGGTATGTGCGCTGTTAGCGGCATTTCAAATTTTTAAATGCACCTCGTCTTGCAGCAAACACGCTTCTATTTCCTACCCTCCTGCCGTCTTCATTCTTTCACGTATCGCCCTGCACCACCCGCTGAAAGTTCTTTCTATCTTTATGCATAACAAAATGTAAGAGACACATATGGTGTAACGGTTATTGTTTTTAAGGAAATGGATTCAACAGCAGAGTTCAAATCTGATAAGGCAGTTAGCATTTCTCTTTTCAAAGCAAAAGTGTTGTGATGTTAGTTCAACAGTAAAAAAAGAAGTCAAGTCGAGGGTAGGGTAAAATGAGACAAGTGTATTTACAATAAGGTACAAGAACGGCTAGCTTGCCGCTAACGGTAACAGTACAACCTTTTCACTCGGTGTCTCACTATTTATAGTGAGAACCGGTGTATATTCTCAACTGTAGGAACGGCCGGTACAACAAAAAGCATGATTCCTTCTCTTCTCCTCTCAACTATCTAGTAAATAGTAGGACAGACTCTTTTAGCTATGATGAAGGCAACCAGTCTAGGAGAAGGAAAAATTCTGAATTCAAAACCTGAGTGGTATTTGTATTATTTGGATTTTTTTTGACTGTTGTCCTCATCTTTATTGTTTTATTGTTCTATACACTTATTTTTGGCCAATGTGCCCCTCCGACTTTCTTCGATGTTTCTTGTTGAATTTTGAACTTCTCTTCAACTCGGAAACCTTCTTCCCGAGTTCGACAAGAGGTTCCTAAGTCTGAAGAGAAGGTTCCTGAATTGGACAAGAAACACCTGAAGAATGTCACAGAGCACATCGACTGAAATGTTGTGTATATAATAATAAAGATGAGGACAACAGTCTGAAAATCCAAATAATACAAATTATTCAAGCCTCATTTAAAAAAGTTCAGACTGAGCAGTGTTATTTGTCTGAATTTTTTTAGATGCATTTTTTTTTTTTTTTTTTTTTTTGCATTCATTGTTATTTTCTGTTTTGGTAAATGCAACTGAGGATCTTGATATTTTTTACAACCCGACTTTGTAATTGTGTATTAGTCGGGATTTAAGTGAATGGGAAGATGGATGAGTTTTGGCTCTTTTCCAACATAACTAAAGTTTTAGGGACAATTTTAGAGAGACACACCCCATATCAAGTCTCATTAAGTCCTGCAGTTAAATTATTTTTTTTTTGTTTTACACTTTGCTTAAGAGAGAAATCTTGTTTGCAACAGTGGAGAGGAGGAAAAGAGGTTGATGAATGCAAATATACATAAGTTATCACTCTATTAATTGTCTGTCTATCTATGCCTGTCTGTCTATTCTATCTATGCCTGTTTTATCTATCTATCTATCTATCTATCTATCTAACGACTGCCTGTCTGGTCTCTAACCGATGCCTGTCTGCCTGTCTAACGATGCTGCTGCCTATTCTAACGATTTCCTGCCTGCCTGCCCTGCCTGCCCTATCTATCTAACGATGCCTGCCTGCCTGCCCTGCCTGCTATCTATCTAACCGATGCTGCCTGCCTGCCTATCTTATCTAACGATGCTGCCTGCCTGCCATCTATCTTAACGATGCCCTGCCGCCTGCCTTCTTCTTAAGCGATGCTGCCTGCCTGCCTATTCTATGCCTACGATGCCTGCCTGCCGCTATCTATCTAACGATCGCCTGCCTGCTGCCTATCTATCTAAGATGCTGCCTGCCCTGCCTATGCTACTCTAACGATGCCTGCCTGCCTGCCTATCTATCTAAGACGATGCCTGCCTGCCTGCCTGCTGCCTATCTATCTAACGATGCTGCCTGCCTATCTATCTAAACGATGCTGCCTGCTGCGCTGCTATCTATCTAACGTGCTGTGCCTGCCTGCTATCTATCTATCTATCGATGCTGCCTGTCTATCCAAGTTGGCTAACATATTATCTATTATCTATTAGTCTTATTTCAGTTGGTTCACACCTATCTTATTTACATATCTAATCTTAACTGTTCCTGCTTCACTTATCTATCTCAGTCGGCTCATCTATCTATCTCATCTATCTATTTTATATCTATTGATATTCATTATTATTGAACCAACGTTTTAGAAATTGGTTTAACATCCAACAGAATTATTTATATAACGAACTTTGTCATCACTAACTTTCTATAGTTAAAGTCTTTCATTAATATTTCTCTCCCCTAGTAATTATTTCGAAAGTCCCACGACCCCCTCCCTCTTGCGGCAGGGCTGTGTAGATTTGTAAGTTATAGAGCTAAGCGTCAGACTCAAGTTCCTTGTAGGGCTCCCAAGCGCATATTTGTCTGCACCCAAGAAGTATTTAGGGCACAACCGTCTAAAGGGTCTCTGGCGAAAAATCCAAAGGGTATTTCCATCATCGTCAGGAAATCAACGGTTTTTTGGTGTCATTGTCCTGCCATCTGGGTAAAGTCCTGTGGCAAACATAAGGCATCTCCTTCCCCTGACTGGGAAAATGGATTGGGGTTTGGGGAACCTCTTGTGAATTTCCTATTCCTTATTCACTCTTCCATGAAATTCCCTTTGGCAGGGTAATGCTGTCACAAGAAACGAACCACATCAGTACAAGGGGAGATGAATCTGCTTTTACTCTGTGCGTCTATGCTGTGGAAACGAATCTATCAAATGTATTTTGCAGGTTTATTTGCTTCGTTTTGTTTTTCTTTAAAAGAGAGTTAAGTTCCAAAATTACATGTTTCAAATCTGGATATATTAAATGCCATATGTATTTCCAGTTATTTGCTTTTTTTTTTTTTACTGATTGTTTAGTTCCAAATGACCATTTTAAAACTAGATACATCCGCTGTAATGTATTTTCAGCCATATGTATTTGGGCTTCATTTTTTAAAAAATTTTTTTTTTTTTTACTGAAGAGTTTATGTTCCAAGAATTATCATTTCAACTTAGCTTACAGTTTTCTACCAATCAGCTATATTTCTTTAGTATTTTTCTTTCCCCTAACCTTAAGATTTTAATATATCGGATTTTTTTTTTTTAGGAACATACCAGTATATTATATAGATTGGTAATTCTATTCTGGGAAAAAGCACTGGAACATCTCAATGAGACAGTGACATCCTCATTTTGGTTAATGTTTAAATTCTGTCATTATAGAAACAAGATCTAATTGTAAACAAACGTTAAAAAATTTCCACACTTGGAGTTTTTTCTCTTTTTTATTTATTTATTTATTTATTTAATCCGCTTCCCTAAGTGCATAACGCAACAGAAAAATTTCAGCTTATATGAGAAATCACTCCTTTTGGTATAAATGACTTTCTGTACGCAACACACACACAACAACCACGCAACGCACAGACACACATACTCGCAGACACCCACACCTCACCAGTCAGATTCTTCAAGTTTCTTTAGTTAATCTACCTTTTGTACTCAACAACCGTTTTTTTTTTAATCTTGTTTATTTTTTTTTTTTTTTTGCTAACTGGTGGATCACCTCATGAAATCTATGATGTAATTAGAATTCACACATTCATTACCGCTCCCCCAAAAAAAAACGAGACAAAACAAAAGCCCCCCCCCCAAAAAAAAATAAAACAAAAGACCCCCCACAAAAAAAAAAAAAGAAAAAAAAAGAAGAAAATTTAATAAAAAGAACAACCAAAAAACCAAAAGAACACAAAAGACAAACAATTCTTTTGTCTGTGAGGTAATTCTGTGGCGATGGTTCCTTCTTCCGTGGCAGTTGACACATGCTGAGATTGCACCAGGATCCGCCATTTCTGCTATTTGAATCCTGTCATCTAGCATGTGCCTAACAAAGAAAAACAATTGTGAGTGTTGCGTGTTCCACAGTAGGTGTGTTATGGTTTGTTAAGACTTGCGTTTTTATCTTCATCTTGTTTACTGTGTAATTTATTTAAAGTGTAATGTTTGCTTTGTGAGTTAGTTTTCTGTTAAATGTAATTTTTCTTCTCTTTCTCTATCGTAGGTATTAATGTACACCAATATATTTACGACGTGTATGTGTGCAATCTACATGTACAAGATATTTTCATTCAGATTGCAGATTAATTTTTCTGTTTCTCTTTGTTCCCTTATTTATTAACTTTTGGTCTTTTTTAATCTCTAGTCTAGCCCGTTTAACAATTTGGGGGGCAGTCGAGAAGCCCCTCTCGATCAATCGCTGGTCACGTCAAGCCTAAGGCCACCTATAGATGATTTTCCAACCCTATTGCCCTTATGGCAAGCCCCAACGCCCTTTTTTATCATATGGGTGCTAGAAGACGGTGGCTGCAGGTCTACCATGTCTGGGAATGCGTTAAACTCTATCTGATAGTGAGGTTCCAGTTTTTGAGGTTTGGGGAATGTGGAGCACCCCTTCATACACCATTGCTCCTGGTCTACTCTGACGCGCGGAGTGGTAGTAACTGTTGGGTCCCATTCTATGGGTTAAATAGAAAAATGTATTTATAAAAAATTGTATTATCCATTAAGAATTGATTTATTAAAACTTTTATTGGCATTAAATCTGACGCCCACTGAGGTGATATGCGCGTAGAAACAAAAGCAAAATTAAAACAATTTTGGTGGATTTTGGCATTAAATAACAAAGTTAGTCATACTGAACAGCACTGTTTAATGAGCTAGAACTAGCTACCATTGTTTGTGGAGTTCGAATTCTCACTGAGTGTTCCATAATTAGACCTCTTATTTATAATAAGGTTAGGCTTTGTAAAATGATAACTCTAGGTGTGTAAAAGTTTTGTGCATGAATTCTACCCACCGTCCACTATGAAGCAGGATGTGACACAAGTCAGTTTTTACGAGGTGGTAGGCTGGTTTTGGAATTCAGAGATTTCTTAAACTGGTTGCCTAACCAAAGGCTGATACCCAGTTTCCCTAATTTTTCCATAGCTAGGAGGGAGGAGCAGATGGATTCATGGCTTTCCCAAAGAAGCATCTAGTTTGAAGTAAAATAGCCAACCCTTAGAATTATCTGTCCGACGCCTTCTGTCATTATGGCCCCCAACCCTTTTTATCATAATGGGTCAATTCACTGTCAATCATTCCAACAAAATTTAAAATTGTCACCGGCACCCTCTTCAATTTTTCTGAAATTTTTCCAGGTGGTGGACCTGTTTAACATCTTAAATGATCCCTGAGTTAAGCAGAGATGATTTAATATATATATATATATATATATATATATATATATATATATATATATCATATATATATATAATCGGTGTGTGTGAATAAAAGGAATTAATCCGA
This sequence comes from Doryteuthis pealeii, assembly GCA_023376005.1. Taxonomy (NCBI): domain Eukaryota; kingdom Metazoa; phylum Mollusca; class Cephalopoda; order Myopsida; family Loliginidae; genus Doryteuthis; species Doryteuthis pealeii. The sequence continues at coordinate 60,822,373 of CM042163.1, forward strand.
CAGGTGAATTTGTATATTTGAAAAAAAGCAAATGATGTTTACAAAATGCATGGTTTAATCAGGAGAGAAGTGCCCACCGTTTCGGGCCTTCCCTCATCTCAAACGGTTTGTAACTACACATCGCCCCTCTCACTGATGTGAGGTCCCTCGGAATATCTGTATGGCCGACCGTATGTAATGATCGGTCTTCAAACAAAAGTAAAACAGGAATGAATGACGCGTTAGACAGAAGATGCGCAATCAGAACGCTGTTAGTCAATGTTGGATTTTTGACACAATGCGTTGTCTGTATTAAAAATAAAAAATGAATTTTATTTAATCATATAAATATATATAAATGGTGATCTGCCACTTCTTTACAGAAGAAGGCTATTTCTACAGACATTTTGGTTGTAAGCACGCAAGATGGTTGAGGAGTTTAAGCTTTGCTTTTACGTGCCTGTTGCACCAAATGAACATGAGACCCCGGCTTCCACTTATATGCGGACTTGGTACTTGACTGAGAAGCCCAGCCATCAGCTGGCATCCTGCCACAACACATCAACATATATGGTCAGGCTTAAATGGCGGAATCGTATCTAGGACATGCGACATGTGGCTGCTTTTGTAAGCCACTTCAGGAGGGAGTGCTCAAGCTCATTACTCAAACCCTTGCCAGCCAACCATACCAAGTGTCCTCCCAAACCACATGTTCGTGAACCATCCTCTTCCAGTCCTGCAACATTTATATGCAAGAATTTTCAGGTTTTACAACACCTCTTGTTAGGACAGGGGGAACCCCTGTTGGTTTGGTTGCTAACACACTGGCGCTGTGAAAATTTAGTTCGCGACTTCAAACTCGCAATTTTGTTATTAGATTCACTTTCAGCTTGATACGCTCTTGGAGGTACTAACGCTTCAATCCTCTTAGATATGGATTAAATAGTATCACTCCCTAATGAAGACGCTTTGAATTGGCTCGTCACGTCAGGAGGATGGACAAAGGCTGGCATTCCAAAGACCTACTGTAGGTAAAATTAGTGGAGGGCACCCGACCGGTAGGGAGAACCATGCCTGCGCTCTAAGAAATGTCTGCAAGAGGGACAATGAAGACATGCCACACGACACACACATGGGAGACTTGTGCAAAAGACCATGCAACCTGGCGCTCCAGCGTCAAACAAGGAAATGAGGAAGTGAGAAAAAAGAGAAAGTAGCTGCCACAAAGAAACAGAGAGCCAAACAGGAAGGAGAGACAACAACTCCAGCAAGCATTTACTGTAAGTGTTTTGTTTTGTA
>CM042163.1:60823750-60888750 GCA_023376005.1 Doryteuthis pealeii
AACCCTGGGTAATCACTGGGTCACCTTGCTGTTGAAGATACTAATTTTCAAGGAAAAAACAGGAATCTAAATGCTGCTGGTCTAATTGCTTTTGGGTTTGACCTTAACCTTTGTAATTTGGACATTGACCTTTTGAACTCTTAGTCTTCCACTCATAATTGAAACTGTTTGCATTATTTTGGACATGTTGTCCTCATCTTATTGTGTATAAACACAACATTAAGCCACAGTAAACCTCCTGTTCTTTCTTGATGTTTCTTTGTTTAAATTACCTTAAAATAAAGCCATTCTTCCCAAGATTCAAACATGGTTTCAGAGCTCAAATCGCTGACCACTCACTTAGAGGGCGCTCCAAGGCAACATAATCCACCAGGACTTATTGAACAGGAAATGCGATTCGATATAGAAAAATAAAATAGAAGAAGTTAAACAGTTTGAATTCAATTTTCCTTCTCCTACGGCACTGGTTGTTTAACCAAATTAAAAGAGTTTAGTCTGCCCTACTATATCCCTGCATGGAGAGAATAGTTGGTAATTATGAACTTTTGTTTAGTAAATCTAGGGTGTCCCAGAAAAAACAAACCCACAAATTTTTGTAATAAAACCTTGGTTTAAATTAACTAGGGGGGTTTAGGGTTAGTTTATGGGAAAAGAAATAAAATAATTTGGGTTCTGTTTTTTTTTCTAGGTCACCCTGCTACAGGGTGACCAGAAAAACAGAACCCTAACCCAACCCCCTAGTAAAATTAAGTGTATTACAAAATTTGGCGGTTCTGTTTTTTTCTCTGGGACACCCTACATTTACTAAACAGAAGTTATTAATACCGATATTCTGTATATGCATACCTTTCCCAAGATATATTAGCGTATGTGTAATGCAAACAGCCTTGTGAGGATATTGAACTTGGGTTGCCAGTCCATTCCTCTATCTAGGTATACAAGCGCAAAAAGGTTAATGAGGCAACATAGAAACCCTTGCCCCCTAAATTTTTTTGAGCGGGGATAATGTCTGCTTGAAATCAGTATTCAATGTTCCGAGTTTAACCTGTGTTGTTCACACATTTGGTAAGAATAACAAAAAGGTGTCCCTCTAACCATGTCAAAAAGAAAAAAAAAAAAAAGGGAACCATTGTTGTTGCTTGGGGATCTGTAAGGGGTGGGGTGAAACAAAAGATGATAGAATTTCTTTTTCTGCATGTTTCGTATTTGAAGTCAGAAATCAAGAAAAACAAAATTCTTCATGCATTAAAAAGATTTTTTTTTCTCCCGAGATTTTCTTTTTTCTTTTTCCCTGTTTCTTTCTCCCCTTTCTTTCTTTTCCTTTATTTCCTTTGCTTCCCTTTTATTTTCTTTCCCTTTTTTTTCTCCTTTCTTTTTTCTTTTTTTTTCTTTTTTCTTTTTTTCTTTTTTTTCTTCCTTTTATTCTTTTTTCTTATTTTTTCCCCCCCTTTTATCTTTCATGTTTTTCTTTTTTCTTTTTTCTTCTTCTTCCCTTTCTTTTTCTCTTTTCTTCGTTTCTTTTTTCCCCCCCTTTTATCTTCAGTTTTTCTTTTTTTTTTTTTTTCTTCATCCTTTTTTTCCTTTCCTTCATTCATTTGTTTCTTTTTTCTTAAACTTTCATTAAAAACAATGGTACACACAAATCCGAAACAGAACTTTCTTATCCTTGTTTTTCCTGAGCAATATCATGCGGGACAAGAAATAATTAAAACATATCTATTTCACTTGATGTCCCTCGGTATATTGGAATCTTGACTACAAATGCTCTTGTACAAATACCCTCTTCCATCTATTTTCGTCTGGGGTCGTTGCTTTGTTAGGAACTCCAAGTCATTCCAACTATTATATAATTTCAGTTCCCCCTTTTTGCTGTATCCTGTTTAGAGTAGATTACATTGTTTCATGTGTTTACGAAGAAGACTAGACTTTTTTGTTTAACCACTTTAAAATCAAAGTTGTCCCTACTCTGTGGGGGGTGTGCAACAACTATTACGGTGCCCCTTCACCCCTTACCACCAAGTTATTGTCCTTTGACAAATGTAAATGCTTTGTTGTTTTAACTTTGAATGTTACTCTCAGCACATTATGAGTCTGCGAGCAAAAGAAAGAATGAAAATTGGTAAGAATGGAACCTCAGGAGAAGGAAGCGCCATCTGGTTACCAAAAGAAGAGGCCCAGTACTTGTAGTCAGTGAACAGTTTAATTTGGTAGCTATATCTGCTTTACCATAACTATTTAACTAGTTGCCTATCTACTTTACAAATCAGTTTACTGTAGTAGTAGTAGTAGTAGTAGTAGATGTAGTAGTATTAGTAGTTAGTATTAGCAAACTCTCGTATCGGTACAAATGCAGAATAGGCGCAAGAGATAATATCATAAGAAATCCATTTTACTGAATAAATGTTAGCATTAGATTATAGAAATTCCTGAAGTAGCCTGATCTTAACCCTAAACCTTGAAAACTTAACCCTAGGCTTTCAAAGGTTTCAGGTATTTCCAGGTAATGAAATTTAATGCTTTTATATGTAATCTAATGATATTATCTCTTGCGCACTCTTCTGCATTAGTACCAAGTAAATGGAAATGTAATGCTTTATTACTAATCTAAATGATATATCTTGTGCGTGCTAATTCTGCTTAGTACCAAGTAATAAAACTATTTAATTGTTTGCCTACCTCACCTATTAGGTTTACTATAGTAGTAGTAGTAGTAGCTCTCTATCGGTACAAAATGCAGAATAGTGCGCAAAGAGATAATTTAATTAGAATCACCCTAAAACTAACCTTACCCTAATCCTAGCACTTTCAAAGCGTTTCGAGTATGCTGTAAATGTAATAAATGTAATGCTTTTAATATGTAATCTAAATGATATTATCTCTTGCGCATTATTCTGCATTAGATACCAAGTAATAGTATAGTGTTGCTTAGTATTAGCAGCTTTTTCATCAGTATAAAATGCAGAAAGTCACAAGAGATAATTTTAATAAGAAATCCCCATTTTACAGTTTAAATGCATTAGGTTCACGGAAACCTCCCAAAGTGAGCTTTACCCCAACCCAGGGTTTGGACTTAACCACCGTCCGGTCGATAAAAAATTACAATCCGGGACGATCAATTACAATCATGCCGGACAGTTTTTGCCAGGGACGGTAAAAATTTTTTCCTAAAAATTTAGTAACTATATATCCAATATGGCTGTCCAGTTGATGCCCGAAGCTGACCTTCAAAAACACGGTTCTAGTTCTATACTAAAATACAATTGGCAATTGAAGAAATAGACACAGTCACACAAGTATATATTTTTAGTCAATTGGAAAAATGTCCGCATAAAGATGGACAATAGAATAATTTTAGTTTATAAAAAATTCTTATTTTTATTATTCTTGATTTAAAAAATGTTTCTGTCAACTGCTTCATTTTCTTAATATTTTATACATGTTTATGACTACTGATGACTGACAAGTATAAGATGATCTAATGAAAATTAAACAAAAATATTTTGATTTCGGGACGGTCCCAAACCCCATTCGGGGACGCGTCAAACCCATTTCGATGGTTGATAAATTTTTTTTGGGACGTCATGAAAAAAGTTTAGTGCAGGGCCTACCCTAGATCCTAGTGCTTTCAAAAGGTATTTCTTGTAATGAAATATAATGCTTTATCACGTAAATACTAATTGATATTATATCGCCACACTATCTGCATTAATACTCTCACATCCCGCCTATGAACCCAAAAACAGTTAAGTTAAAAATACTTACTTGGGTGATTGTTTATTTAGTGGTGAAGATTGTGTAGAACCAGCCAAAAACATAGATAAACAACTGTGTGCAAACAAATGAATTATATTATCAAGTAAGAACAGTTACTTGAACAAATAAAAAAAAACATAAATAAAATAAAAAAAAGAAATTGACTGATCCGACAGAACATAAAACCCAACAAAGTTGACATGCCATAAAATCAACTAACCAACCAAATATTTTACACGTATAGTCTTTACTAGAGTGTGCAAATATTGACAGGACAAATGAATACTCTGGAGGGGTGGGAAATCTGAGAACCCGGCTCTGTAGACTAAGCAATTAAGTAAGAAAGTCCGCTTGCTAATTACACGATGAATTTTTTCTGATCACTAGAGCCAAACTTGACTCTTCACTTCTCCAGTCAGATGTAAGTATTAATAGAATCTCTCTGCTACTATCTTGTTTAACATGGGAGTTAAAAGTTCATGCCTTTTGAAAGATTAATGGCACATCATCTCGAATAACGTTGATTTTTAACCGTAGAAAATCTCAATATACAGCCGCCACTACACTATTTACCATTCTTGTCTCACGCGAAAAAAATTGCGCGGAAAGAATTGTTCAACAGTCCCCATAAATTCCTCCTTTTTCAACCTTTTCAGAAGAACTCAAATTCAAAGAATTGGTATGTGCGCGTAGCTGGCATTTCAAATTTTAAAATGCACCTCGTCTTGCAGCAACACGCTCTATTCCTACCCTCCCTGGCCGTCTCATTCTTTTCACGATATCGCCCGCACCACCCGCTTGAAAGTTCTTCTATCTTTATGCATTAACAAAACTGTAAGAGCACACTATGGTGAACGGATTATTGTTTTTAAGAAAATGGATTCAACAGCAGTTCAAATCCTGGACAAGGCAGTTAGCATTTCTCTTTTCGCAGCAACAAAGTGTTGTGATGTTAGTTCAACAGTTAAAAAAGTAAGTCCAAGTCCGACGGTCCAGGGTACAAATGAGACAAGGTATTACAATAAAGGTACAGAGAACGGCCAGCTTCCCTAAACGGTAACAGTACAACCTTTTCACTCGTGTCTCACTATTTATAGTGAGAACCGGTGTATATTCTCAACTGTAGGAACGGGCCGGCTACAAACAAAAACGCATGATCTTCCTTCTCCTCTCAACTATCTAAGTTAAAATAGTAGGACAGATTCTTAAGCTATGATGAGCAACCAGTCTGAAAGGAAAAATTCTGAAATCAAAAACCTGAGTAGTATTTGTATTATTTTGGATTTTTTTGGACTGTTCGTCCTCATCTTATTAGTTAATTGTTCTATACCACTATTTTTGGCCAATGTTGCGCCTCCGACTTTCTTCAAGAATGTTTCTTGTTGAATTTTGGAACTTTTCTCTTCAAAACTCGAAACCTTCTTCCCGAGTTCACAAGAATGGTCCTAAGTTCTGAACGACGAAGGGTTCCTGAATTGACAAGAAACACCTGAAGAATGTCACAGAGCACATCGACTGAAATGTTGTGTTATATAAAATAAAAAATGAGGACAACAGTCTGAAAAAATCCAGAATAATACAAAATTATTCAAGCCACTCATTAAAAAGTTCAGACTGAGGCAAGTGTTCATTTGTCTGAATTTTTTTTTTTTGATGGCATGTTTTTTTTGTTTTTTTTTTTGCATTCGATTGTTATTCGTTCTGGTAAATGGCGCAAAACTGAGATCTCGTATTTTTACAAACCCGACTTTGTAATTGTTATAGTCGGATTTAAGTGAATGGGAAGTATGGATGGTTTGGCTCTTTCCAAACACAGTAAAACTAAAGTTTTAGGGACAATTTTAGAGAGACACACCCACATATCAGTCTCAATTAAGTCCTGCCAGGTACAATTATTTTTTTTTGTTTTTACACTTGCTTAAGAGAGATCTTGTTTGCGCAACAGTGGCAGAGGAGGAATGAGGACTGAATGAATGAAATATACATGAAGGTTATCACTCTATAATTGTCTGTCTATCGTATGCCTGCCTGTTCTGTCTATTCTATCTATCTATCTATGTCTATCTATCTAACGATGCCTGATCTATCTAATCTATCTAACGATGCTCTTCTATCTATCTATCATCTAACGATTGCTGTCTACTATCTATCTATCTAACGATGCCTGCCGTCTATCTATCTATCTAACAGCCTGCCGTTCTGTCTATCTATCTAACGATGCCTGCTGTCTGCTATCTATCTAACGATGCCTGCCTGTCTGTCATTCTATCTAACGATGCCGCCTGTCGGTCTATCTATCTGAACGATGCCTGCCTGCTGTCTAGATATCTATCTAACGAATGCCCTGCCTGTCTATTATCTATTCTAACGATTGCCTGTCTAGTCTATTCTTATCTATCTACTAACGATGCCTTGCCTGTCTAACGATGCCTGCCTGCCTATCTATCTATCGATTGCCTGCCTGTCTATCCAAGTGGCTAACATATATCTATTTATCCATAGTTCTATTTCAGTTGGTTCACACCTATCTATTTACATATCTATCTTAATTTCCTGTTCACTCTATCTATCTAATCTCAGTCGCTCAATCTACTACTATCTATTTATATCTATTGATATTCATTTACCTATTAAACCAAATTTTTAAAGAAATGTTAACATCCAACAGAAATTATTTATATAACGAACTTGATCATCACTAAGTGTTATTAAGTTAAAGTTCATAATTTTCTCTCTCATACTACATTATTTCGAAAGTCCACCCCTCCTCCTTGCGGCAGGGCTGTGTAAATTTGGTAGCGTCAGGCTAAGCCGTCCAGAACTCCAAGTTCCTTGTAGGGCCTCCCAAGGCAATATCTGTCTGACACCAAGAAGTATTTAGGGCCACAAACCCGTCTAAAGGTCTCTGGCAAAATCCAAGGGTATTTTTCCATCATCGTCAGAGAATCAACGGTTTTTGCTACTTGTCACTGCATCGGGTAAAGTCGTGGCAAACATAGGCATCTCCTTCCCCTGACTGGAATATGGATGTGGGGTTTGGGACCTCTTGTGAATTTCCTAATCCTTATTACTCCTTCCATGAATTCCCTTGAGCCAGGTAAATGCTTGTCACGGAAACAGAACCCACCTCAGTACAAAGGGATGATCTGCTTTTATCTGTGAGTCTAGTGCTGCTGAAACGAATCTATCAAAAATGTATTTCAGTTATTTGCTTCGTTTGATTTTTTTAAAGAAGAGTTAAGTTCCAAAATTACATTTTCATCTGGATATAATTCTGCCATATGTATTTCAGTTATTTGCTTTTTTTTTTTTTACTGAATTGTTTAGTTCCAAAATGACCATTTTAACTAGATACAATCTGCTGTATGTATTTCAGCCATATGTATTTGGCTTCATTTCTTAAAAAAATTTTTTTTTTTTTTACTGAAGAGTTATGTTCCAAAAAATACCATTTCAACTAGCTACAAATTCTGCCATCAGCCTATATTTCTTTAGTATTTTTCTTTCCCTAACCTCTAAGAATTTAATCTATCGGATTTTTTTTTTTAGGAACACCAGTATTATATATAGATTGTAATCATTCTGGAAAAAGCACTGAACATTCAAATGAGACAGTGACACCCTCATTTTGGTTAATGTTTAATGTCATTATAGAAACAAGACTCTAATGTAGAACAAAAGTTAAAATTCCACACATTGGAGTTTTTTCTCTTTATTATTTATTTATTTATTTTAATCCGCTTCCCTAAGTGCCATAAACCAAACAGAAAATTTCAGCTTGATATGAGAAATCACTCCCTTTGGTATCAAATGACTTATCTTACACACACACACAACACGCAGACACACATACTCGCAGACACACACACACACAACTCAAAAAGTCAGATTCTTCAGTTTCTTAGTTATCTACCTTTTGTACTCAAACACCTTTTTTTTTAATTTGTTTATTTTTTTGTTTTTTTGCTAAATGTGATACCTCATGAAATTCTATGATGTAATTAGAATGCACACATTCATTACCCCCTCCCCCCCCCAAAAAAAAAAACGAGACAAAACAAAAGACCCCCAAAAAAAAACAAAAGACCCCCCCCCAAAAAAAAAAAAAAAAGAAGAAATTTAAAAAAAGAACAACCAAAAACCCAAAAGAACAACCAAAGACAAAACAATTCTTTTGTCTGTGAGGAATTCTGTGCGGATGGTTCCTTCATTCCCGTGGCAGTTGACACATGCTGAGATATGCCACCAGGATCCGCCATTTCTGCTATTTATCCTGTCATCTAACATTGCATAACAAAGAAAAAAACAATTGTGAGTGTGCTTGTTCCACAGTAGGGTGTTTGTTTGTTAAGCTGCGATTTTTATCTTCATCTTGTTTACTGTGTATTTATTTAAAGTGTATGTTTGCTTGGAGTTAGTTCTTATGTAAATGTATCTTTCTCTCTTTCCTATGTATTAATGTTACACCACTATTATTAAGATGTGTATGTGTTGCCAATCTACATGTACAGATATTTTCATTACAGATTGCAGATTAATTCTTTTCTGTTTCCTCTTTGTTCCACTTGTTATTAACTTTTGTCTTTTTAATCTCTAGTCTACACGTTACAATTTTGTGGCTAGACGGCTTGGTCAGAGAGGCCCCCTCTATCAATCGTATAGCACCTATATGATTTTCCCAACCCTATTGCCCTTATGGCAAGCCCCAACCCCTTTTATTCATATGGTGCTAGAAGGCGGTGGCTGCAGTCTACATGTCCTGGGAATGACGTTAAACTCTATCTGATAGTGAGGTTCCAGTTTTGGAGGTTTGGGAATGGAGCACCCTTCATCACCATTGCTCCCTGCCCACTCTGACCCGGAGTGGTAGTACCTGTTAGGGGTCCATCTATGGGGTTAAATAGAAAAATGTATTTATAAAAAAATTGTATTATCCATTAAGAATTGATTTATTTCAAAACTTTATCAGCATTAAATGACCCACTGAGGTTGATATGCCGTAAAACAAACAAAATAAACAATTTTGGTGGATTTGGCATTAAATAACAATCAAAGTTAAGTCATACTGAAAGCACTGTTTAATGAGCTAGGACTAGCGTACCATGTTAGTGAGTTTGATTCTCACTGAGTGTTTCCATAATTAGGACCTTATTTATAACTAAGTTAGGCTTTGTTAAATGATAACTCTAAGTGTGCTAAAAGTTGTGCATGAATCTACCCAACCCGTCCACTATGAACACTGCGGTAGGACTGGTTTGAATTCAGAGATTTTCTTAAACTGGTTGCCTAACCAAGGCTGAATAACCCAGTCTGCCCTAATATTTTCCCATAGCTAGAGGGAGGAGAGATGGATTCATGGCTTTCCCCAAGGGCATTAGTTTGAAGTAAAATAGCCACCCTTAGAATTATTGTCCCGACCCTTCTGTCATTATGGCAACCCCCAACCCTTTTTATCATATGGGTAATTCCATGTCAAATCATCCAGACAAAATTTAAAATTGTCACCCACCTCTTCAATTTTTCTGAAATGTTTCCAGTGTGGACTGTTAACATTAAATGATCCCTGAAGTTAAGCAGAGATGATTTTATATATATATATATAATAATATATATATATAATGTGTGTGAAATAAAAGGAAATTTAATCCGACAGTGTGAATTTGATATATTGAAAAAACAAATGATGTTTACAATGCATGGGTTCATCAGGAGAGAATGTGCACCGTTTCGGGGCCTTCCTCTCAACGGTTTTAACTACACATCGGCCCCTCTCACTGATGTGAGTCCCTCAATATCTGTATCGACCGTATGTAATAGATCGGTCTCAACAAAAGTAAAACCGGATGAAATGACCGTTAGAAGAAGAATGCGCATCAGAACGCTGTTAGTCAATGTTGGATTTTTTGAAAAAATGCGTTGTCTGTATTAAAATAATGAATTTTTATTTTTAATATATATATATATATATATATATATATATATATATATATAAAATGGTGATTGCCACTTCTTTACAGAAGAAGGCTATTTCTACAAGCAGTTTGGTTGTAAGCACGCAGATGGTTGAGGAGTTAAGCTTTTCTTTTACGTGCCCTGTTGCACAAATGACACATGAGACCCCGGCTTCCACTTATATGGGACTGTACTTGACTGAGAAGCCCAGCCATCAGCTGGCATGCCCTGCCACACACATCACATATATGTCAGGCTTTAAATGGAGGAAATGTATCTAGGACATCTGACATGTGCTGCTTTTGTAAAGCCCACTTCAGGAGGAGTGCTAAAGCCTCATTACCTCAAACCCCTTGCAGCCCCATAAACAAGTGTCCTCCAAACCACATGATTCGTGACCATCCTCTTCCAGTCCTCAACATTTTATATCAAGAATTTTTAAGGTTTTACACACCTCTGTTAGGAAGGGGGAACCCCTGTGGTTGTTGCTAACACACTGGCCTGTGAAAATTTATTAGCGACTTCAAACTCCAATTTTGTTATTAGATTCACTTTCAGATTGATACCCTTGGAAAGGTACTAACCCCTTCATCCTCTTAGATATGATTAAATTTGTATCACTCCATATGAGACGCTTGGATTGGCCGGTCACGTCAGGAGGATGGACAAAGGCTGCATTTCCAAAGACCTACTGTAGGTAAATTAGGGAGGGCACCCGACCGGAGGAGACCATGCTGCGCTCTAAAGATGTCTGCCAAGAGGACATGAAGACATGCCACATCGACACCAACCACATGGGAGACTGTGCAAAAGACCATGCAACCTGGGACTCCGCGTCAAACAAGGAATGAGGAGCGTGAGAAAAAGAGGAAAGTAGCTGCCACAAGAAAAGAGAGCCAAAAGGAAGGAGAACAAACAACTCCAGCAAGCATTACTGTATGTTGTTTGGTCACTGCACCAGGAGCCATTCAAAAATTGGTCTGATTAGCCATTCCTGCAGCTGCAGATAAATTGTAATGAAGAAAAAAAAAAAGTGACACTACGCCATCGCTTCAGTAGATGGACGGATGCCAACCAGTAATTCACTTCCATGCCAAATGCATTGGTTCGTTACCTTTCTTTGGATAACGTGGTAGTGTGGAGATTTGCTGCATGGGCAAGAGCTCATCCTCTGACACTCCTCCATCATCTGTTGTAGATGGAAGGCTGCAACACACACACACACACAGTTATTCTACAAGGATGGCTTTAGCATAAATAACCCATGTAAGTTGATTGCCATTAAACAAAGAAACCAAACATCCGGAACCGGGATATCATAGTGAGTTCAAATTCCAGTTGCACTATACATTCACTTTCAGGGACTAATATCCTTGGGTATGGTATGAATCCCCTCATCTTTCCAGCCACGGGTTAAATAGTATCACTACTGTTCTTCTACAAGGATGGGTATGGCATTAGATAACCCGTAGGTTGATATGCAATTAAACAAGAAACCAAATGAAACCTATTTGTAAACAAAACATATTTTTTTTTTTATAGTTGAAAATACTGTGTGGTGTGTGATAAGTATAGGTTTTGGACTTGTCCTATGTGTGTGTGTGTGGTGTGTGTGGTCTGTGAGTGAATGTTCTTTGACAAAGAATTTACCAAGATACAAAATTCCATTTTATAATATGTAATGACAGCAGAAATTTTAGGAATTCCTTTTTTTTTTCTTCTTCAAATTTCCATGACTGTCTATTTATTTAAGACTTTTTTTACTTTTTCATTATTGCTTTTCTCTCTCTCTCGCTTTCTCTCTCTCTCTCTCGTCTCTCTCTCTCTCTCTCTCTCTCTCTCTTTCTCTCTCTCTTTTCTCTCTCGCTCTTCTCCTCTCCATCCTCGTTCTCTCGCTCTCCTCTCTCTCTTATCTTTCTTTCTCTTTCTTTCTTTCTCTCTCCTCTTTCTCTTCTCTCTCCTCTTTTTCTCTCTCTCTCTTTTTCTCTCTCTTCTCTTTCTCTCTCTTCTTCTTTTTCTCTCCTTCTCTTTTCCTTTCTCTCTTTTCTCTCTCTCTCTCCTCTTCTCTTTTTCTCTCTTCTCTTCTCTTCTCTTTTTCTCCCTCTTCTCTTCTCTCTCTCTGATCTTAAGATTGGAGCTCTTGGAGACTGTTTTAAATCCTGGGGTGACAAATTAGTTGGCAGGTAGGCAAGAATTTAGAATAATAAAAGAATGCCTCCTTCCCTCCACTCAATTGTCTCATCCTTTCGTCAGTCATATTCTTAGCTTTATAAACCAAGGGTATATCGCAATGGGATCCATGTTATCTTTGGCACTAACGTTCATTGGTACCATAAGCGCATCAGTTTCTCAGAAATATTTCAAATACCAACCTTCTCTCTCTTTTACCGAAAATTTTGGTCATACAACAAACCTGTCTAATTACACAGATTTGGATTAACAAATTTTGGATTTAAGGCAAGCTAGGACTAATTCCTTGCTATTTTCATGAATGGTGATGAATTCAATCGGTTTAATACGTTTTGCATTTCTAAAAACTGGAATAACTGTACAAACTTGGTGTAATGTCAATCAGGAGCCACCATCAGATACAACTGCCAAGCGCAAGACTGAGCATTCACTGAGGACAGGACACAACCAGTCTTGCCAATGCTTGGAGACTTTCGGAGTCCTTTACCTTTGTATATTGTTAAGTTTTTATGGTCCATTCCTTTTGGCCTTTCAAAGCAAAAGCGCCCGCCCATCGGCTAGGCATTAGAATGCAACGACTGCACCTCTGTAGAGGGGTAAGATCCTCAATAGGGCCACCTGTTGGCCATGGGTGCAACCCATGAGCTTAGGCGTTAAACCCAGGTGGCTGAGCAGTCCATGACTTGCAATATTCCACTTAGCTTTCTTGGGCAAGGACTGGCATCGAGAGCCCCCTCCATCAATCAGCTTAGCACATCAAAGCTAGCACCTATACGATTGGCCCCAACCCATTTGCCTTATAGCAACCCCCAATCCTTCTTATCATAGGGTGCTAGAAGGCGGTTGGCTGAGGGTCTACATGTCCTGGGAATGACGTTAAACTCTTATTTGATGGTGAGGTTCGCAGTTCTGGAGTTTGGGGAATTGGACACCCCTTCATCACCATTGCTCCATGGACCACTCTGGACCCAGATGGTAGTACCTTTAGGGGTCCTATCTATGGGTTGAATAGAAAAACATTGATATCCTTAATGTATGACTGTATCATCTTACGACACCTTCTGGTTAAAAATTAAACTGTCCAATTATCCAAGAGAAATGCAAATAATGTAAATCCTGATTATCTGGTGTTGCCTATCAGCAGAATCTTATTTCTTATGAGTGTTCGTCCACTTCAGCTAAATAATGAACCATTCAGTTTATTATGAAGAAAGGGAAAGAAAAAAGGACATGTACAGAGGAAAAATATGAGAGAGAGAGAGAGAGAGGGAAGATTATAGAGAGAGGGGGAGTGTGTGGAAGTGATTAATGCTAATCTGTTTTCAATTGAAAATGATGGGAAAAGAAGGAAAGAAAGAGTGAGCGAGAGAGTTAAAATCATGATTATACTTTTTACATATTGAACTATTTAACAATAGCCTTAAGTAAACATATCAAAATTTATAATAACTCCAAATTATGCATACTGTGGTATATCCACAGGTCCTGTAGTTAGCGTATCAATCTCACACAAAAAAGTAACTTTTTGTATTTAACAAAACGATGTCTTTTGTCAGAAAAAAAAGTTCTTATGACTAGCCATATCCGGTATGCTGCACACTTTTTTGTATCTTTATGCGATTTTTAAACAATTTTTTTCTGCGGTATTTCATCTTGGATATCAATGAAATACTTAGTTAGATAATGGAACCAATGATTTGAGTGTGCACATGTTGTTCACACAACACACACACCAACACGCGCACACACATACCCCCCTCCCATGTTTTTGCAGATGGTGCCAATTCAAAAATCAAATGAATCTTTTATTTTTTCTGTTGTGAAGAATTGCTGTCTAAATAATATATCCAATATAGGCCATTAGGTTGTTCCATCCATCTCTCTATCTCTCTCTCTCTCTCTCTCTCTTGATATATATATTATATATTTTTTTATATATATATAATGGAGTATATTTTAAGTAAAGAGTGATTATATATATTTATTTTTTCAATATTTTCTTTTATTTATTTTATAGGCAATTCGATTGTCATTTAATCTATATAAATAGATGTGGAACCCACACTTCTATATAGTATATATATATATATATAATATATATATATATATGTGTATGTGTGGTGAAGAAAATAAAGGAAAAAAAATGTTGAATGATAAAATATCTTATCCATTCAATACTTTCTTCTTTTCAACCATAGCGTCGGGTTTCTTCAATTTTCAACTTACACACACACCACACACACACAAACACCATATATTATATATATATATATATATTATATATATATATATAATATATATATATTTAATATATATAAACAAGGTTTGTAGAATGGCTTTTTGCCGATAATTTTTGGAGAATAGTGTTTAATTGGAGTCGTACCTAATTTGAAAATTAATTAATTAATTAATGAATTAGGCGTGCAATACCTATTAAATGTATGGTCTAAACAAATCGAGAAAAATTCAATCTCTGTATGTACATTTCGGCCTATAGGCCTCATCAGCAGAGCTATAGATCGGAAGGACCGCTGTGCGTTTTTCCGATTTGTTTAGCCATACATTTATTAGGGTATTCCCGCCTAATTCATTATAATTAATTAATTTTTCAAAATTAGGTACGACTCAATTAAAACACTTGTTCTCCAAAAAATTATCGGCAAAAGCCATTCTAACAAACCTTGTTTTACAACTTACCACATCGTCGTGTAATAAAAGTCACTAGAAGAGGAATTGTTAACCTACTCTAAACAAATCATAAAATCTAAGAAGTTGTTGGTGTTTGGGGTTATGTGATCGGCCTGCAGCTTGGCGTCCGGTTTCAAATCACGCACAGGGCGGTCTTCCGATCTATAGCTCTGCTGATGAGGCCTATAGGCCGAAGAATGTACATACAGAGATTGATTTTTCTCGATTTGTTTTAGCCATAAATTTTATAGGTATTCCGCTCTAAATTCATTATAATATATTAATTTTCAAAAATTAAGGTACGACTCCAATTAAACACTTATATATATATATATATAATATATATATATTAGTAAGGTTCAGGTTTGCTTTAGCCAAGGAAGCAGGTCAGTGTTAGAAAAGATTTGTTCAACATAAACATTGAATTATATTTATTCTGTCTCGTTAAAATAAAGTTTAAAAAAAAAAAAAATTTTTTTTTTTTTTGCTATCAGTAAGATTAAAATGTAACTTCATTATAATTTCAGTTTGAATGTCCAAAGCTGACACATATGTTGTGTGTGTGTGTGATGTGTACTCCCTAGTTTAGGTTATGGGACCCGTTTGGTGTAAAATTTAATATTTTTGAAATGAGAAACCATTTCCGCACATAATGTAAATAAATAGTAAATATAAGTAAAAACCTATTGATGTAAATACATCATGGCACCATTTTTCAAATTGACTGCAATCACCCAATTACTATTGCACGATTATTGAAATTATTCCGTTATTTAGAGGCAAAGGTAAGTTTGTGACTAATTTTTAAAAAAAAATAAATAAATAAATAAATAAATAAAAATGGTCTATCTAATATATACAGGATTGGACAAAAAAAAAACTGAAAAAAAAAAAAACTGAAGCATTTTTTATCATAATGCCACAAATTTTAATGAAAACCTCAATGGCTTAGACACACATAGGAAGTGATTATTTTCCTTTTGATGGTAATTTTTATTTTCAACATGACAATATTCCAAAGGACACTTAAGAAAATGCAAAAAAAATATTCTAAGAATAAAGGAATTATTATCTTAGAATTCCATCTCAGAAGACTTGATCCAATAGAAAAATTTCTATGGTTATATTTGATAGCTTAAAAATTGCAAGTCTTTTTAATGAAACTTATTTATCATGATTGAATGAGTGTTGGTAACAATTTATCGTCATGATCTTTGTCAATCACACATACACACACATATATACTTATACAACACACACTACATTATATACTTATACACACACATTATATACACATATATACACACACACAACACTTATATATACATATACCACACATACACATTATATATAATATATATATATACTATATATAAATATATATACTAATTCTTTTTCTTTTTTGTGTTAAATAGGAATACTATTATATATATAAACTAAGAAGTTCCAGGAAGGACAGCTTCCAACCATAAAACAACAAAAACACAAAAAATGTATGGAATGAGATATATATGTGTGTGTGTGTTGCGTGCGTGCATGTGGTGATTGACAAAGATCATGAGATAATTGTTACAACACTCATTCAATATGATAAATAAGTTTCATTAAAAGACTTGCAATTTTAAGCTATCAAATATTAACCATAAATTTTCTATTGGATTCAAGTCTTTGAGATGCAATTCTAAGATAATTAATTCCTTATTCTTAAGATATTTTTTTTGCAATTTTCTTAAGTGTGCTTTGGAATCATTGTCATGTTGAAAAATAAATTACCATCAAAGAAAATAATCACTTCCTTGTGTGTCCTAAGCCATTGAGGTTTCATTAAAATTTGTGGCATTTGATAAAAATGCTTCAGTTTTTTTTTCAGTTTTTTTTTTTTTGTCCAATCCTGTATATTAGATAGACCATTTTATTTATTATTTATTATTTATTTTTTTAAAATTTAGTCACAACTTACCTTTGCCTCTTAATAACGGA
This sequence comes from Doryteuthis pealeii, assembly GCA_023376005.1. Classification (NCBI taxonomy): domain Eukaryota; kingdom Metazoa; phylum Mollusca; class Cephalopoda; order Myopsida; family Loliginidae; genus Doryteuthis; species Doryteuthis pealeii. The sequence goes on from CM042163.1 coordinate 60,840,314, forward strand.
AATAATTTCAATATCGTAGCAATAGTAATTGGGTGATTGCAGTCAATTAGAAATGGTGCCATGATTTATTACATCATAGGTTTTTTACTTATATTTACTTATTTATTTTACATATGGTGCGGAAATGGTTCTCATCAAAATTTAATTTTACACCAAACGGTCCATAACCTCAAACTTAGGGAGTACACACACACACACCACACACATATGGTCAGCTTGACATTCAAACTGAAACTTAGTAATAAGTTATCATTTATTATCTTACTGATAGCAAAAAAAAAAATTTTTTTAAAACTTTATTTAACGAAGACAGAAAATATAATTCATGTTTATGTTGAACAAATCTTTCTACACTGACTGCTTCCTTGGCTAAAGCAACTGACCTTTACCAATATATAATATATAATATATATATATTATAAGTGTTTAATGGAGTCGTACTAATTTTGAAAATTAATTAATATAATGAATTAGGCGGGATACCTATTAAATTTATGGCTAAACAAATCGAGAAAAATCAATCTCTGTATGTACATTTCGGCCTATTAGGCCTCATCAGCAAGCTATAGATCGGAAAGACCGCCCTGTGCGTGATTTGAACCGGACTGCCAAGCTGACAGGCCGATCCCATAACCCCAACACCAAACGAACTTCTTAGATTTTATGATTTGTTTAGAGTAGGTTAACATTCCTCTTCTAGTGACTTTATTACACGACGATGTGGTAAGTTGTTAAACAAGGTTTGTTTAGAAATGGCTTTTTGCCGATAATTTTTTGGAGAACAAGTGTAATTTGGAGTCGTACCTAATTTTGAAAATTAATTAATTAATAATGAATTAGGCGGAATACCTAATAAATGTTATGGGTAAACAAATCGAGAAACACGCACAGGGCGGTCTTCCGATCTATAGCTCTGCTGATGAGGCCTAATAGGCCGAAATGTACATACAGAGATTGATTTTTCTCGATTTGTTTAGCCATATACATTTATAGTATTCCCGCCTATTCATTATTAATTAATTAATTTTCAAAATTAGGTACGACTCCAATTAAACACTTATTCTCCAAAAATTATCGGCAAAAAACCATTCTAAACAAACCTTGTTTATATATATTATATATATATATATATTATATATATATATATATATATATATATATATATATATGTGTGTTTGTGTGTGTGTGTGTGTGTGTAAGTTGAAAATTGAAGCAAACCCGACGCTATGTTGAAAAGAAAGAAAGTATTGAATGGATAAGATATTTTATCCATTCAACATTTTTTTTCCTTTATTTCTTTTCAACACACATACACATATAATATATATATATATATATATATATATATATATATATATGAAGTGTGGGTTCCACATCTATTTATATAGATAAATGACAATCGAATTGCCTATAAAGTAAATAAAAAAGAAAATTTGAAAAAATAAATATATTATAATCACTCTTTACTTATAAATATATCTCCATTATATATATATAAAAAAATATATATATATATATAAGAGAGAGAGAGAGAGAGAGAGATAGAGAGATGGATGGAACAACCTAATGGCCTATATTGGATATAGTTATTTGAGACAGCAATCTTCACAACAGAAAAAATAAAAAGAATTCATTGATTTTTTGAATTGGCACCATCTGCAAAAACATGGGAGGGGGGATGGTGTGCGCGGTGTGTGTGTTGTGTGTGTGTGAACACATGTGCACACATCAAATCATTGGGTTCCATTATTTACTAAGTATTTCATTGATATCCAAGGATGAAATACCTAGAAAAAAATGTTTTAAAATCGCATAAAGATACAAACAAAGTGTGCACATACCGGATATGCTAGTATAAGAAACTTTTTTTCTGACAAAAGACTCAGTTTGTTAAATACAAAAAGTTACTTTTTTGTGTGAGATTGATACGCTAACTAGCAGGACCTGTGATATACCACAGTATGATAATTTGATTATTATAATATTTGATATGTTTACTTAAGAGCTATTGTTAAATAGTTCAATATGTAAAAAGTATAATCATGATTTAACTCTCTCGCTCACTCTTTCTTTCCTTCTTTCATCATTTTCAATTGAAACAGATTAGCATTTATCACTTCCACACACTCCCCCCCTCTTCTATATCTTTCCCCCTCTCTCTCTCTCTCTCTATTTTTCTCTGTAGCATGTCCTTTTCTTCCCTTTCTTCATAATAAAAACTGAATGGTCCATTATTTAGCTGAAGTGACGACACTCATAAGAAATAAGAATTCTGCTGATAGGCAACACCAGATAATCAGGATTTACATTTTTGCATTTCATCTTGGATAATTTGGACAGTTTCATTTTTAACCAGAGGGTGTCGTAAGATGATAACAGTCATACAATTAAGGATATCATGTTTTTCTATTCAACCCATAGATAGGACCCTAACAGGTACTACCACTCTGGGTCAGAGTGGTCCATGGAGCAATGGTGATGAAGGGGGCTCCACATTCCCCAAACCTCCAGAACTGGAAACCTCACCATCAAATAGAGTTTAACGTCATTCCCAGGACATGTAGACCCTCAGCCCACCGCCTTCTAGCACCCATATGATAAGAAGGATTGGGGTTGCTATAAGGGCAATAGGTTGGGGCAATCGTATAGGTGCTAGGGCTTGATGTGGCTAGCTGATTGATCGGAGGGGGCTTTCTCGGACTGCCAGTCTTGCCCAAGGAAAAGCCTAAAGTGGAATATTGCAAGTCATGGACTGCTCAGCCACCTGGGTTCTAACCCTAAGCATCATGGGTTGCCACCCATGGCAACAGGTGGCCCTATTGAGGAAGTCTTACCCCTCTACAGAGGTGCAGTCGTTGCATTCTAATGCCCTAGCCGATAGGGCGGGCGCTTTTGCTTGAAGGCCAAAGGATGGACCATAAAAACTTAACATATACAAAAGGTAAAGACTCCGAAAGTCTCCAAAGCATTGCAAGACTGTTGTGTCTGCCTCAGTGACATGCTCACAGTCTTGGCTTGGCAGTTGTTTCTGATGGTGCTCCTGATTGACATTACCACCAAGTTTGTACAGTTATTCAGTTTTTAGAATGCAAAACGTATTAAACCGATTGAAATTCATCACCAATTCATGAAAAATAGCAAGGATTAGTCCCTAGCTTGCCTTAAATCCAAATTGTTATACCAAAAATCTGTTAAATAGACAGTTTGTTTGTATGACCAAAATTTTGGTAAAAAGAGAGAGAAGGTTGGTATTTGACATATTTTCTGAGAAAGCTGATGCGCTTATGGTACCATGAACGTTAGTGCCAAGATAACATGGATCCATTGCGATATACCCTTGGTTTATAAAGCTAAAGAATATGACTGACGAAAGGATGAGACAATTTGAGTGGAGGGAAGGAGGCATTCTTTTATTATTCTAAATTCTTGCCTACCTGCCAACTAATTTGTCACAGGGATTTAAACAGTCTCCAAGAGCTCCAATCTTAAGATCAGAGAGAGAGAAGAGAAAGGGAGAAAAAGAGAAGAGAAGAGAAGAGAGAAAGAGAGAGGAGAGAGAGAGAGAAAAAGAAGAGAAAGGAAAAAGAGAAAGAGAGAAAAAGAGAAGAGAGAGAAAAAGAGAGAGAGAGAAAAGAGGAGAAGAGAAAAAGAGGAGAGAGAAGAGAAAGAGAGAGAAGAAGAAAGAAAAGAAAGAAAGAAGAGAGAGAGAGAGAGAGCGAGAGAACGAGGATGGAGAGAGAGGCGAGAGAAGAGAGAGAGAGAAAGAGAGAGAGAGAGAGAGAGAGAGAGAGAGAGAGAGAGAGAGAGAAAGCGAGAGAGAGAGAAAAGCAATAATGAAAAAGTAAAAAAGTCTTAAATAAATAGACAGTCATGGAAATTTGAAGAAGAAAAAAAAAAGGAATTCCTACCAAATTTCTGCTGTCATTACCATTATATAAAATGGAATTTTGTATCTTGGTAAATTCTTTGTCAAAGAACATTCACTCACAGACACACACACACACACACACACACATAGGACAAGTCACAAAACACCTATATTATCACACACACACACAGTATTTCAACTATAAAACAAAAAATATGTTTTGTTACAAATAGGTTTCATTTGGTTTCTTGTTTAATTGCATATCAACCTACATGGGTTATCTAATGCCACCCATCCTTGTAGAAGAACAGTAGTGATACTATTTAACCCGTGGCTGGAAAGATGAGGGGATTCATACCATACCCAAGGATATTAGTCTGAAAGTGAATGTAATAGTGCAACTGGAATTTGAACTCACTATGATATCCCGGTTCCGGATGTTTGGTTTCTTTGTTTAATGGCAATCAACTTACATGGGTTATTTAATGCTAAAGCCATCCTTGTAGAATAACTGTGTGTGTGTGTGTGTTGGCAGCCTTCCATCTACAACAGATGATGGAGGAGTGTCAGAGGATGAGCTCTTGCCCATGCAGCAAATCTCCACACTACCACTGTTATCCAAAGAAAAGGTAACGAACCAATGCAGTTTGGCAATGGAAGTGATACTGGTTGGCATCCGTCCATCTACTGAAGACGATGGCGTAGTGTCCACTTTTTTTTTCTTCATTACAATTTATCTGCAGCTGCAGGAATGGCTAATCAGACCAATTTTTGAATGGCAATCTCTGGTGCAGTGACCAAACAAACATACAGTAATGTGCTGGAGTTGTTGTCTCTCCTTCCTTTTGGCTCTCTTTGTGGCAGCTACTTTCCTCTTTTTCTCACTCCTCATTCCTTGTTTGACGCGGAGTCGCCAGGTTGCATGGTCTTTTGCACAAGTCTCCCATGTGTTGGTGTCGATGTGGCATGTCTTCATGTCCCTCTTGCAGACATCTTTAGAGCGCAGGCATGGTCTCCCTACCGGTCGGGTGCCTCCACTAATTTACTACAGTAGGTCTTTGGAATGCAGCCTTTGTCCATCCTCCTGACGTGACCGAGCCAATCCAAGCGTCTCATATGGAGTGATACTATTTAATCATATCTAAGAGGATGAAGGGGTTAGTACCTTTCCCAAGGGTATCAATCTGAAAGTGAATCTATAACAAAATTGGAGTTTGAAGTCGCTAACTAAATTTTCACAGGCCAGTGTGTTAGCAACCAAACCACAGGGGTTCCCCCTTCCTAACAGAGGTGTGTAAAACCTTAAAATTCTTGATATAAATGTTGAGGACTGGAAGAGGATGGTCACGAATCATGTGGTTTGGAGGACACTTGTTTATGGTGGCTGCAAGGGGTTTGAGGTAATGAGGCTTTAGCACTCCCTCCTGAAGTGGGCTTTACAAAAGCAGCACATGTCAGATGTCCTAGATACATTTCCTCCATTTAAGCCTGACCATATATGTGATGTGTGTGGCAGGGCATGCCAGCTGATGGCTGGGCTTCTCAGTCAAGTACAGTCCCATATAAGTGGAAGCCGGGGGTCTCATGTGTCATTTGTGCAACAGGGCACGTAAAAGCAAAGCTTAACTCCTCAACCATCTGCGTGCTTACAACCAAACTGCTTGTAGAAATAGCCTTCTTCTGTAAAGAAGTGGCAATCACCATTTTATATATATATATATATATATATATATATATATATATATATATTAAAAATAAAATTCATTTTATTTTTAATACAGACAACGCATTTTTTCAAAAAATCCAACATTGACTAACAGCGTTCTGATTGCGCATTCTTCTTCTAACGGTCATTTCATCCGGTTTTACTTTTGTTGAAGACCGATCTATTACATACGGTCGATACAGATATTCCGAGGGACCTCACATCAGTGAGAGGGGCCGATGTGTAGTTAAAACCGTTGAGAGGAAGGCCCCGAAACGGTGCACATTCTCTCCTGATGAACCCATGCATTTGTAAACATCATTTGTTTTTTCAATATATCAAATTCACACTGTCGGATTAATTTCCTTTTATTTCACACACACATTATATATATATATATATATATATATATATAAAATCATCTCTGCTTAACTTCAGGGATCATTTAATGTTAACAGTCCACACCTGGAAAAAATTTCAGAAAAATTGAAGAGGGTGGGTGACAATTTTAATTTTGTCTGGATGATTTGACATGGAATTACCCATATGATAAAAAGGGTTGGGGGTTGCCATAATGACAGAAGGGTCGGGACAATAATTCTAAGGGTGGCTATTTTACTTCAAACTAATGCCCTTGGGGAAAGCCATGAATCCATCTCTCCTCCCTCTAGCTATGGGAAAATATTAGGGCAGACTGGGTTATTCAGCCTTGGTTAGGCAACCAGTTTAAGAAATCTCTGAATTCAAACCAGTCCTACCAGTGTTCATAGTGGACGGGTTGGGTAGATTCATGCACAACTTTTAGCACACCTAGAGTTATCATTTACAAAGCCTAACTTAGTTATAAATAAGGTCCTAATTATGGAACACTCAGTGAGAATCAAACTCACTAACAATGGTACGCTAGTCTAGCTCATTAAACAGTGCTTTCAGTATGACTTAACTTTGATTGTTATTTAATGCCAAATCCACCAAAATTGTTTTATTTTGTTTTGTTTTACGGCATATCAACCTCAGTGGGTCATTTAATGCTGATAAAGTTTTGAAATAAATCAATTCTTAATGGATAATACAATTTTTTTATAAATACATTTTTCTATTTAACCCATAGATGGGACCCTAACAGGTACTACCACTCCGGGTCAGAGTGGGCCAGGGAGCAATGGTGATGAAGGGGTGCTCCACATTCCCCAAACCTCCAAAACTGGAACCTCACTATCAGATAGAGTTTAACGTCATTCCCAGGACATGTAGACCTGCAGCCACCGCCTTCTAGCACCCATATGATAAAAAGGGGTTGGGGCTTGCCATAAGGGCAATAGGGTTGGGAAAATCATATAGGTGCTATACGATTGATCAGAGGGGGCCTCTCTGACCAGCCGTCTAGCCACCAAAATTGTAACGTGTAGACTAGAGATTAAAAAAGACAAAAGTTAATAACAAGTGGAACAAAGAGGAAACAGAAAAGAATTAATCTGCAATCTGTAATGAAAATATCTGTACATGTAGATTGGCACACATACACATCTTAAATATAGTGGTGTACATTAATACCTACATAGAGAAAGAGAGAAAGATACATTTACATAAGAACTAACTCACAAGCAAACATACACTTTAAATAAATACACAGTAAACAAGATGATAGATAAAAATCGCAGCTTAACAAACAAACACACCTACTGTGGAACAAGCACACTCACAATTGTTTTTTCTTTGTTATGCACATGTCTAGATGACAGGATCAAAATAGCAGAAATGGCGGATCCTGGTGGCATATCTCAGCATGTGTCAACTGCCACGGAATGAAGGAACCATCCGCACAGAATTCCTCACAGACAAAAGAATTGTTTGTCTTTTGGTTGTTCTTTGGTTTTGGTTGTTCTTTTTTTAAATTTTTTCTTTTTTTTTTTTTTTTTGGGGGGGGTCTTTTGTTTTTTTTGGGGGGTCTTTTGTTTTGTCTCGTTTTTTTTTTTTGGGGGGGGGAGGGGGTAATGAATGTGTGCAATTCTAATTACATCATAGAATTTCATGAGGTATCCACAGTTAGCAAAAAAACAAAAAAAATAAACAAATTAAAAAAAAACGGTGTTGAGTACAAAAGGTAGATAACTAAAGAAACTGAAGAATCTGACTTTTGAGTGTGTGTGTGTGTGTGTCTGCGAGTATGTGTGTCTGCGTGTGTGTGTGTGTGTAAGATAAGTCATTTGATACCAAAGGGAGTGATTTCTCATATCAAGCTGAAATTTTTCTGTTTGGTTTATGGCACTTAAGGGAAGCGGATTAAAATAAATAAATAAATAAATAAAGAGAAAAACTCCAATGTGTGGAATTTTAACTTTTGTTCTACATTAGATCTTGTTTCTATAATGACAATTAAACATTAACCAAAATGAGGGTGTCACTGTCTCATTTGAATGTTCAGTGCTTTTTCCAGAATAGATTACCAATCTATATAATAATACTGGTGTTCCTAAAAAAAAAAAATCCGATAGATTAAAATCTTAGAGGTTAGGGAAAGAAAATACTAAAGAAATATAGCTGATGGCAGAATTGTAGCTAGTTGAAATGGTAATTTTGGAACATAACTCTTCAGTAAAAAAAAAAAAATTTTTTTAAAGAAATGAAGCCAAATACATATGGCTGAAATACATACAGCAGAATTGTATCTAGTTAAAATGGTCATTTTGGAACTAAACAATTCAGTAAAAAAAAAAAAAGCAAATAACTGAAATACATATGGCAGAATTATATCCAGATGAAAATGTAATTTTGGAACTTAACTCTTCTTTAAAAAAACAAAACGAAGCAAATAACTGAAATACATTTTTGATAGATTCGTTTCAGCAGCACTAGACTCACAGATAAAAGCAGATCATCCCCCTTGTACTGAGGTGGTTCTGTTTCCGTGACAGCATTTACCCTGGCTCAAGGGAATTCATGGAAGGAGTAATAAGGGATTAGGAAATTCACAAGAGGTCCCCAAACCCCACATCCATATTCCAGTCAGGGGAAGGAGATGCCTATGTTTGCCACAGACTTTACCCAGATGCAGTGACAAGTACACCAAAAACCGTTGATTCCTGACGATGATGGAAATACCCTTTGGATTTTTGCCAGAGACCCCTTTAGACGGGTTGTGGCCCTAATACTTCTTGGTGTCAGACAAATATGCCTTGGGAGGCCCTACAAGGAACTTGAGTTCTGGACGGCTTAGCTCTGACGCTACCAAATTTACACAGCCCTGCCGCAATGAGGAGGGGGTGGACTTTCGAAATAATGTAGTATGAGAGAGAACATTAATGAACTTTAACTTAATAACACTTAGTGATGATCAAGTTCGTTATATAAATAATTTCTGTTGGATGTTAACCATTTCTTTAAAACATTTGGTTTCAATAGGTAAATGAATATCAATAGATATAAAATAGATAGATAGATAGATGAGCCGACTGAGATAGATAGATAGATGAACAGGAACATTAAGATAGATATGTAAATAGATAGGTGTGAACCAACTGAAATAGAACTATGGATAAATAGATAATATGTTAGCCAACTTGGATAGACAGGCAGGCATCGATAGATAGATAGGCAGGCAGGCATCGTTAGACAGGCAGCATCGTTAGATAGATAGATAGATAGATAGACAGGCATCGTTAGATAGATAGATAGACAGGCAGGCATCGATAGATAGACAGACAGGCAGGCATCGTAGATAGATAGACAGACAGGCAGGCATCGTTAGATAGATAGACAGACAGGCAGGCATCGTTAGATAGATAGACAGACAGGCAGGCATCGTTAGATAGATAGACAGACAGGCATCGTTAGATAATAGATAGACAGGCAGGCATCTTTAGATAGATAGATAGATAGACAGGCATCGTTAGATTAGATAGATAGATAGACAGGCATCGTTAGATAGATAGATAGATAGATAGATAGATAGATAGACAGACAGGCAGGCATAGATAGACAGACAATTAATAGAGTGATAACCTTCATGTATATTTGCATTCATTCAACCTCATTCCTCCTCTCCACTGTTGCAAACAAGATCTCTCTTAAGCAAAGTGTAAAACAAAAAAAAATAATTTAACTGCAGGACTTAATTGAGACTGATATGTGGGTGTGTCTCTCTAAAATTGTCCCTAAAACTTTAGTTACTTGTTGGAAAGAGCCAAACTCATCCATCTTCCCATTCACTTAAAATCCCGACTAATACACATTACAAAGTCGGGTTGTAAAAATATCGAGATCTCAGTTGCATTTACCAAAACAGAAAATAACAATGAATGCAAAAAAAAAAAACAAAAAAAAACATGCATCTAAAAAAAAAATTCAGACAAATAACACTGCTCAGTCTGAACTTTTTTAAATGAGGCTTGATAATTTGTATTATTTGGATTTTTCAGACTGTTGTCCTCATCTTTATTATTATATACACAACATTTCAGTCGATGTGCTCTGTGACATTCTTCAGGTGTTTCTTGTCCAATTCAGGAACCTTCTCTTCAGACTTAGGAACCTTCTTGTCGAACTCGGGAAGAAGGTTTCCGAGTTTGAAGAGAAAGTTCCAAAATTCAACAAGAAACATCTGAAGAAAGTCGGAGGCGCACATTGGCCAAAATATAGTGTATAGAACAATAAAACAATAAAGATGAGGACAACAGTCAAAAAAATCCAAATAATACAAATACTACTCAGGTTTTGATATTCAGAATTTTTCCTTCTCCTAGACTGGTTGCCTCATCATAGCTAAAGAATCTGTCCTACTATTTTACTAGATAGTTGAGAGGAGAAGAGAAGGAATCATGCTTTTTGTTGTACCGGCCGTTCCTACAGTTGAGAATATACACCGGTTCTCACTATAAATAGTGAGACACCGAGTGAAAAGGTTGTACTGTTACCGTTTAGCGGCAAGCTAGCCGTTCTTGTACCTTATTGTAAATACACTTGTCTCATTTTACCCTACCTCGACTTGACTTCTTTTTTTACTGTTGAACTAACATCACAACACTTTTGCTGCGAAAAGAGAAATGCTAACTGCCTTGTCCAGGATTTGAACTGCTTGTTGAATCCATTTCCTTAAAAACAATAACCGTTACACCATATGTGTCTCTTACATTTTGTTATGCATAAAGATAGAAGAACTTTCAAGCGGGTGGTGCAGGGCGATACGTGAAAGAATGAAGACGGCAGGGAGGGTAGGAATAGAAGCGTGTTTGCTGCAAGACGAGGTGCATTTTAAAATTTGAAATGCCGCTAACAGCGCACATACCAATTCTTTGAATTGAGTTCTTCTGAAAAGGTTGAAAAAGGAGGAATAGGGGACTGTTGAAAATTCTTTCCCGCAATTTTCGCTGAAGACAAGAATGTAAAATGTAGTGGCGCTGTATATTGAGATTTTCTAACGGTTAAAAATCAACCGTTAATTCGAGATGATGTGCCAATTATCTTTCAAAAAGGCATGAACTTTAAAACTCCCATGTTAACACATGACTAGATAGCAAGAATTCATTAATACTTACACTGACTTGGAGAGAAGAGTCAAGTTTGCTCTAGTGATCAGAAAACATTCATCGTGTAATTAGCAAGCGGACTTTCTCTTAATTTGCTTAGTCTACAGAGCAGGGGTTCTCAAGATTTCCCCACCCCTCCAGAGTATTCATTTGTCCTGTCAAAAATATTTGCACACTCCTAGTAAAGACTATAGTGTAAAATATATGGTTGGTTAGTTGATTTTTATGGCATGTCAACTCTTGTTGGGTTATGTTCTGTCGAGATCAGTCATTTCTTTTTTTTATTTATTTATTTTTTTTTTATTTCAAGTAACTGTTCTTACTTGATAATAATAATCATTTGTTTGCACACAGTTGTTTATCTATGTGTTTGGCTGGTTCTACACAATTCTTCACCACTATAAACAAATCACCCAAGTAAGTAGTTTTTAACTTAACTGTTTGGGGTTCATAGGCGGGATGTGAGAGTATTAATGCAGAATAGTGTGCAAGATATAATATCATTAGATTACGTATAAAAAGCATTATATTTCATTACACAGAAATACCTTTGAAGCACTAGGATTAGGGTAGGCCCTGACACTAACTTTTTTCATGACCGTCCCAAACAAAAATTATCAACCATCCCAAATGGGGTTTGGACCGTCCCGAATGGGGTTTGGACCGTCCCGAAATCAAAATATTTTTGTTTAATTCATTAGCATCATCTATACTTGTCAGTCATCAGTAGCATAATAACATGTAATAAAATATTAAGAAAATCTGAAGCAGTTGACAGAAACATTTATTTATAATCAAGAATAATAAAATAAAAATTTTATAAACTAAAATTTATTCTATTTCCATCTTTATGCGGACATTTTCCAATCATAAAAATATATACTGTGTGACTGTGTCTATTTCTTCAATTGCCATTAGTAATTTTAAGTATAGAACTAGACCGTGTTTTGAGGTCAGCATTCGGGCAATCACTGGACAGCCAATATTGGAATATAGTACTAAATTTTAGGAAAAATTTTTACCGTCCCTGGCAAACTGTCCCGGATGATGTATTGATCGTCCCGGATGTAATTTTTATCGACCCCGGGACGGTGTTAATGTCAAACCCTGGGTTGGGGTAAAGCTACTTTGGGAGTTTCCGTGACCTAATGCTATTTAAACGTAAAATGGGATTCTTATTAAATTATCTCTTGTGCACTATTCTGCATTTATACTGATGAGAAAGCTGCTAATACTACAACTACATATACTATTACTTGGTACTAATGCAGAATAATGCGCAAGAGATAATATCATTAGATTACATATAAAAAGCATTACATTTATTACATTTTACAGAAATACTCGAAACCTTTGAAGTGCTAGGATTAGGGTAAGGGTTAGTTTTAGGGTGATTCTAATTAAATTATCTCTTGCGCACTATTCTGCATTTGTACCGATAAGAGAGCTACTACTACTACTACTATAGTAAACCTAGATAGGTAGGTAGGCAAACAATTAAATAGTTTTATTACTTGGTACTAAAGCAGAATAGCACGCAAAAGATAATATCATTAGATTACGTATAAAAAGCATTACATTTCATTACTTGGTACTAATGCAGAAGAGTGCGCAAGAGATAATATCATTAGATTACATATAAAAAGCATTAAATTTCATTACCTGGAAATACCTGAAACCTTTGAAGCACTAGGGTTAGTTTCAAGGTTAGGGTTAAGATCAGGCTACTTCAGGAATTTCTATAATCTAATGCTATTTATACATAAAATGGGATTCTTATGATATTATCTCTTGCGCACTATTCTGCATTTGTACCGATACGAGAGTTGCTAATACTACTACTACTACTACTACATCTACTACTACTACTACTACTACTACAGTAAACTGATTTGTAAGTAGATAGGCAAACAGTTAAATAGTTATGGTAAGCAGATATAGCTAACCAAATAACTGTTCACTGACTACGAAGTACTGGGCCTCTTTTTTGGTAACCAGATGGCGCTTCCTTCTTCTGAGGATTCCATTCTTCCAATTTACCATTCTTTCTTTTGCTCGCAGACTCAATAAAATGTCTGAGAGTAACATTCAAAGTTAAAACAACAAAGCACTTTACATTGTCAAAGGAACAATAACTTGGTGGTAAGGGTGAGGGGCCACGTAATAGTTGTTGCACACCCCCACAGAGTAGGGACCAACTTTGATTTTAAAGTGGTTAAACACAAAAGTCTAGTCTCTCGTAAACACAGAACAATGTATCTACTCTAACAGGATAAGCAAAAAGGGAGGAACTGAAATTATATATAGTTGGAATGACTTGAGTTCCTAACAAAGCAAACGACCCCAGACGACAATAGAAAAAGAGGGGTATCTTGTACAAGAGCATTTGTAAGTCAAAGATCCAATATACGAGGGACATTCAATGAATATAGATATGTTTTAATATTTCTTGTTCCCCAATGATACTTGCATCAGAAAAACAAGGACTAAGAAAGTTCTGTTTCGGATTGTGTGTACCATGTTTTTTAATGAAGAGTTTAAGAAAAAAGAAACAATGAAAAGGAAAGGATAAAAAAAGGATGAAGAAAAAAAAAAAAAAAAGAAAAACATGAAGATAAAAGGGGGAAAAAAAGAAAAGAAAAAGGGAAAAAAGAAAAAAGGAAGGAAAAGAAGAAAAAAGAAAAAAGAAAAACATGAAGATAAAAGGGGGGAAAAAAAAAAAAAAGAAAAAAAGGAAGAAAAAAAGAAAAAAAAAAAAAGAAAAAAAAAAGAAAAAAGAAAGGAAGAAAAAAAGGAAGAAAAAAAAGGGAAAGAAAGGAAAAAAGGGAAAAGAAAAGAAAAAGGGAAAGAAAAAAAAAGGGAAAAGAAAAAAAGGAAAATCTCGGGAGAAAAAAAAATCTTTTTAATGAATGAAGAATTTTGTTTTCTGATTTCCTGACTTCCAAATACGAAACATCAGAAAAAGAAATTCTAATCATCTTTTGTTCACCCCCACCCCCCTTACAATCCCCCAAGCAACAACAATGGTTCCCTTTTTTTTTTCTTTTTGAACAGGTTAGAGGGACACCTTTGTTATTTCTTACAAATGTGTGAACAACACAGGTAAAACTCGGACATTGAATACTGATTTTTCAAGGCAGACTTTACCCGCTCAAAAGAATTAAGGGGGCAAGGGTTTTATGTTGCACTCATTAACCTTTTTGCACTTGTATAACTAATAGAGGAAAATGGACTTGGCAACCCAAGTTCAAATCCTACACAAGGCTGTTTGCATTACACATAGCGCTAATATTCTTGGGAAAGGTATGCATATAACAGAACTATTCGGTAATTATGAACTTCTGTTTAGTAAATTAGGGTGTCCCAGAAAAAACAGAACCCACAAATTTTGTAATAAAACTTAATTTTAACTAGGGGGGTTTAGGGTTAGGGTTCTGTTTTTTCTGGTCACCCTGTACAGGGTGACCTAGAAAAAAAAAACAGAACCCAAATTATTTATTTATTTTCCCATTAAACTAACCCTAAACCCCCCTAGTTAAAATTAACAGTTTTATTACAAAATTTGTGGGTTCTGTTTTTTCTGGGACACCCTAATTTACTAAACAAAAGTTCATAATTACCAACTATTCTCCCTCCAGCTAGGGATAAATAGTAGGGCAGACTAAACTCTTTAACTTTGGTTAAACAACCAGTCTAGGAGAAGGAAAATTGAATTCAAACCTGTTAACTTCTTCTATTTTATTTTTCTATATCGAATCGCATTTCTGTTCAATAAGTCTGGTGGCATTTATGTTGCTTGGAGCGCCCTCTAGTGAGTGGTAACGATTTGAGCTCTGAAACCATGTTTGAATTCTTGGGAAGAATGGCTTATTTTAAGGTAATTTAAACAAAAAACATCAGAACAGAACAGGAGGTTACTGTGGCTTGAATGTTGTGTTTATACACAATAAAGATGAGGACAACAGTCCAAAATATCAAACAGTTCAATATGGTGGAAGACTAAGAGTTCAAAAGGTCAATGTCCAAATTACAAAGGTTAAAGGTCAAACCCAAAGCAATTAGACCAGCAAAGCATTTAGATTCTGTTTTTTCCTTGAAACATTAGTATGCTTCAACAGCAAGGTGACCCAGTATTACCCAGGGTTAAAATACTATAGCATTGTTATGAAATTTTATCACAGATGAATTGAGATTACAGATGATACAATACAAAAAATTAAGAGAAAAACTATTTGTTAATTTCTATGAAGCACAAACAGTCCGACCTAAAATTTCCAATGATGGAGATGCTAGAAACAGGACACAGATACTAAACAACAAATTAGTATTATTCAGACTATTGTCCTCATCTTCATTGTTATCTGTACAACGTTTCGGACGATGTGCCCTCTGGCCTTCTTCAGGTATTTCTTGTCGGACTTGGGAACCTTCTTGCCGTAATTGGGAGACATCATGGAACTTTGAACCTAACACTTTAGTCAGTCCACGGGGGTATCCTGTTCTCATTCCGCTAACCATAGCTGGGGTACAGGTGTTAAGCTGTGTTAATTATTCTATGTTACTGCTGCCCCTGACCAGGATTGAAGCTGCAGTCTAGAGATAACTGTCACTTAGAACACCCATATGATAAAAAGGGTTGGGGGTTGCCATAAGGGCAATAGGGTTGGGGCAATCATATGGGTGCTAGGGCTTGACATGACCAGCCAATTATCGGAGGGGCCCTCTCTGCCCGACCGTCTAGCCTAAGTAAGGGTCTAAGTGGAGTGTTGCAGTTCACAGACTGCTCATCCACCAAGACTCCATCCTTAAGCATCACGGGTTGCTACCCACGGCCAACAGGTGGCCCCATTGGGGGAGTCTTACTCCTCTGCAGAGGTATAGTTGGTGCATTCTAACACCCCAGCTGACAGGGTGGTCATAGCTGGAGGGAGAACAGATGGATTCATGACTTTCCCAAGGGCATTAGCACAAATTGAAACGCAAACAGCCTTGTGCAGAATTTGAACTCCGGTTGCCAATTACATTTCCTACAATAATAACTGTTACGCTAAGAGCACCTCCCAACAGCTGACATGTAACTATAACAACAAAGATAAGGATACTGGTCTAGATAAATTCAGTATATTATATCTTAACTTATGCAATCTTATTCATGCTATGTACACTAGTGATGATCCTTATCTATTATTTGGACCGGATCCCAAAAATGGCAACTTTTTTTTATTTTTAAATATCTTCAGCTATGATTATTATATCAGATAATGTCTCTTTCATGTTTTTAGGGTTCAATTGTTGGAAGTTCAGGATGGCAAAATTCTTATGTAATGGAATTTGCGAACAAAGTTTAAATTTTAAGATGAGTCTACTGATATTCACTTCAAACTGAATATTTATAGAAAGGCTTGAATTCACTTCTCCCTGCAGTTTGTCTGCTTTCTAAATCTCTTAACAAAATGTCTAATCACTGGCATCCCACAAGAGTGGGTGAATGAGCCTTTAGGAAAACCACTTCCCCATAACTTATTTGCTCATGTGATAGTACCAAAAATCCTTTATCCCTCATGATCATTTCCTATGATGATAACCATTGTGCTATGGTCACCTCCAATGTATTCTGACTAGTCTTGATGGCATGAAAATTGTCATTCCTAAATAGAGATAAAGATAAAGATAAAGAATGATGCTGTTCTGGATAGAAAATTGATACTGGTATAGGTTGAAAATTCTATCTGGAATAGGATCATTCAAAAAAATCTTAGAAAACAAAAGGTTTCAGCAATAAACACACAGTGTGCATCGGTCCAAAGCATAATTGTAATTATATATATCGGTACCATTATAGTATGTGGCCTACGAAATCATGTCTCTCTTATAGTATGTGGCCTACCATAAAAAGCATATTATATAGTTATAATAATAACTGCTAACCCTAACCCTATTTCAGAATTTTAGAATTAAATAGATCTCTGATTCATGTAAATTATGGATATTTTTTTAATAATTATTCTTAATTACTATATACAGCTTATGAGTGAATTGCATTTCTTGAAATTGAAGATATGTGAAAAATAATTAGTTTCAATAAATTGCCTACTACTTATATCTATAAATATACTCTTACTGAGGTAGGACACATTCAAACTGGGTAGGCCACATACTATAACACAATCAAAAAGATAGGCCATATACTATAACGGCACCAACATATCTATAAATAAAAAAAAAAACAAATAATTTATTAGCTAGATGGAGCTACCATTACCACTTGCCTAAGTTCACTTGCAGGACACAAGTGACAGTTTAAAATGTGGGAGGTATTTCTGCCGCATCCTGTATTTGGATAACTATCTCACAATTCATGCACTTCTCTATTAACAGTTTTTTATTCTATTGATTTGGTTTGGTTGTTTTGTGGAATATCAACCTCAGTGGGTCATTTAATGCCGATAAAGTTTTGAAATAAATCAATTCTTAATGGATAATACAATTTTTTTATAAATACATTTTTCTATTTAACCCATAGATGGGACCCTAACAGGTACTACCACTCCGGGTCAGAGTGGACCAGGGAGCAATGGTGATGAAGGGGTGCTCCACATTCCCCAAACCTCCAAAACTGGAACCTCACCATCAGATAGAGTTTAACGTCATTCCCATGTAGACCCACAGCCACCGCCTTCTAGCACCCATATGATAAAAAGGGGTTGGGGCTTGCCATAAGGGCAATAGGGTTGGGAAATATTCTATTGAATTATAAAAAGAAAAAAATAAATAAAATAAAAAGATTTGGGTAATCAATTTACCAACTGCTAAATTCTGCTGACAAAGTCTGTCCACTCTAATAATACCCAATAAAGAACCTTTCGCTGCATACCGCTTTAATAAAGCAGGTAGTCACACTCCCTCCGGGTGTTTCAATTCTCAGCTTCTAACATCCTGCCCCTTTATGCCATGACAAAACTAACTGCCTCTCACACAAAATCTTAACACCGGGCATGCATCCTGTTGGAATTATTTTCATATAGTTATTTACTAAGCTTAGCTTAGAAGAGGCACAAGGCCAGAAGTGTGGGGCGCCCAGTGAGAATCGAACTCACTAACAATGGTCTGCTAATCTAGCTTGCTTACCATTACACCACATGAGGTGCCCAAATTATTTTCATATAAGATGTGCTCTAATTCCCCACCTGGATTTATAGACTGGCCAAGGTCACATGATTTACTTTTCCAGCCAATCAACAAGCCATATTGCGTGGCTAATATATTACTTAAACGCAGATATTTGCCACTGTTCCCTTGCAATCATTGACGAGGAAACTAAGGACTTTTTACCAGAGGAACCAAAGGATTCATTATCGAAGGACTCTTTACTAAGGATCCAATTCCACTGGACAAGCGCTCTTGCTTAAAGGATCCACGATGGCTCAAAAGATTCTAACACATCCAGGACATAGAAGTCAGAGACACCAGGCAACGCTGATGTTTCAACCTTCGCTGCATACTGCTTTAATAAAGCAGGCAGTCATACTCCCTCCGGATGTTTCAATTCTCAGCTTCTAACATCATGCCCCTTCATGCCACGACAAAACTAACTGCCTCTCACACAAAATCTTAACACTGAGCATGCATCCGGGACATAGCAGTCAGACACACCAGGCAACGCTGATGTATCATTGCATTTTCAAAATCTCATAAGCATGTATCCTTGTGCCTTTCTTATCAGTCTGTCTAGATGCAAAAAATGCATTGATCCCGTCGGCATTCTCCCTTAAGGGGGGCACCTCAGTCACTGGGTAATAAATCCAGCCCTGCCCCTTAAATCAAGGCGGCATGTGTGGCCTGCGGAGATGCCCCCCCCCCCCGGATCAACGCCATTAATTAACACTAATAGTCCAGTGTCTGAAGCCACCAGACCCTGGACCTGTTATTAATGTCTAAAATCCTGCAACATGTCATATCTCACAAAGAAATAAAGGTTTACATAATATGTGATGTGGTTAATTTGCATACTGGTTTTAACAAAAACGGGGTTTAATAAATTATTACTTGGTGTTATTGATCTCTAATATTATTGTTTTATTCTCCAACGTATCAAAATCAATCCTATGAACGATTTTATATAGAAACCAATTAAAATATAATTAGAATAAGTGTAATTTTTATATGCGTTATTTGATTTTGTTAGTCTTTGTAATTTGATATATTTCATTCCAGTTCATATATATATTTATCAACCCCTCTGCACGAGCAGGATGTGACACAAGGTCAATTTCTTAAGCGGAGTTTAACAGGTTTGAATTCAGAGTTTTCCTTCTCCTAGACCTGTTGTCTAACCAAGCTTAAAGAGCCCAGTCTGCCCTACTATTTACCCATAGCTGGAGGGAGAGTAGAATTCATACCTTTCCCATGAGTATTAGTGCTAAGTGAAATGCAATTACCATTCGGGGCAACAAGTCCATTTCCTATGACTTTAACCATTACACCATGAGCTTCCTGCAGTTCATACAAATTGAAATCCATGCAACAGTCTTTGTTGCATGCAAAACTCTTTGTTAATAGAACCGCAATTAGTATTATCTGCATTATTCGGACTATTGTACTCATCTTCATTGTTATCTGTACAACGTTTCGGCCGATGTACCCTCCGGGCTTATTCAGGTATTTCTTGTCAGACTCCTTTATCCATGGCCCAGTAGATAAAGTTTGAGTTTGAGTTTTGTTTAACGGCATATCAACCACTGTGGGTCATTTAATGCCAAAAAGGTTATTTTGGATTTTAGTCTTTAAAGTAGTGGTTCTATGGCGATAATTGGTTATGTTCTGTTATATTTTGTTGAAAAGTTGTTGTTTTTTTTTTTTAAATTTAAAATGTTTTCAGGGTTCAGTGGATAAAAGAGTTAGGTTAAGATAGTTCTAAGTGACAGTTATCTCGGGACTGCAGGTTCAATCCTGGTCAAGGGCGGCAGTAACATAGAATAATAATTAACACAGCTTAACGCCTCTATCCCAACTATGGTTAGCGGAATAAGAACAGGATACCCCCGTGGACTGAATAAAGGGTTAGGTTCAAAGTTCCACGATGGCTCCTGATTACGACAAGAAGGTTCCGGAGTCTGAGAAGGTTTCCGAGTCAGACAAGAAATACCAGAAGAAGGCCGGAGGGCACATCGGCCAAAATGTTGTACAGATAACAATGAAGATGAGGACAATAGTCCAAATAACGCAGATAATACTAATCATAAAGCCTCACCTCAAACATTCAGAGAAATAGAACAGCAAATGTATTTATCCACACACGCATACAACACAGAAAAGACTTTGGCAATGTATATGTGAGAAAAAGAAAAAAAAACAAAAAAAAAAAATAACAAAAACAAACATGTTATGTTAAGTTTGCTTTTGTTAAATGTGTTATTTTTTATATATCTAAGTTAACTTAATAACATATTAGTCCTATTTTGTATACAGTGCACTATCAAGTATCTGTAGTACTGTAAGTGCATCCAGACTGTATAAAGTTTGAGAACCAGTGGTATAGAGCTTTACGAGAAAATTATTTACAAACTAGGAATAGCCACATAATGTTCTTTAACATTAATTAATGATTTATATATTATTATATAAGGAAAAATTGTATTTATCCACACACGCATACAAAACAGAGAAGACTTTGGCAATGTCTATGTGAGAACCCACCCCCCCAACAAAAAAAAAACAAAAAACAAAAAGAAAATGAAACTGACACATATGACTGCAGCATTTGCATAGGTGAGACTGTTATCCTTACCACTACATAAGATTTAAACTTATTCTGAATGTGGAAGGAGGGTGTGTCTCACTATGTGGGCAGGGTAACAGTAAGAGGAGACCAAAATAGATGAGCGAGATTCCCATCAGAGCACATGATATTTTATGCTCCTCTATTTGACGATGAGTCATATGTAAGGGTGCTCGTTTACCATAACACTCATATTATTAAATAAGTCTCACCTTAACACTCAAGCATGAAAGGTAGCAAAATGTGAGTAATTACCAAATTGTTAGGTTTTTATAAAAACACTGCATTATTCATCCTACTGTAATGGAGATAGTGTGGCAAAAAGTTAGAGCTAGTGATTTTTTTCTTATACTCAAAAGTCCATGTGGGGAGTTAGTAGGTTGGTTGGTCGGATTTTATGCCATGACAATCAATTGGGTTATTTTATGCCGAAGATGATTTATTGTATTCATTCTTGATGGGTACTCAATTTTTTTTTCTTAAACACATGTTTTCCAAGAGCATTCCATTATGGTGTAATGGTTAGCAAGCTTGTTCATTACTACTGAAAAGCAAGTTCAATCCTCACTGGATACCCCATACTTGCAACTTTGTGTCACATCCTACCTGTGGCAAATGGGTTAGGTAAATACCAACTAATTTTGTTTGCAATACAGGTAACCATTACACTTCCCTCTACATCTACTAACTATCCCTAATACTTGTTATTTTCTTTGATTATTAAACCTTTCATATTTGGCAACATTCACCTTCTAATATTCTCCTTTTTCACCTGACAAATTTAGTCCAGAATCTCCCAACCTAATTAAGACATTCTTCTTACACATCTTTCCTCTCCTATCAATTTTGAAGAAGTTCCGTTTTCTTTTTTAAACTCATTTTTTTTCTACTTAACCCATAGATGTGACCCTAACAGGTACTACCACTCCGGATAAGACTAAACCCGGAAGTAATAGTGCTGAAAGAGTACTCCACATCCCCCAGAGCTCCAGAACTGGAACTTCACCATCAGATAGAGTTTAATGTCATACCCAGGACAATAAGACCCTCAGCTACCGCCTTCTAGCACATATATGATAAAAAGGGTTAGGGCTTACCTAAGAGCAATATGGCTGGGACAAACATAAGTGCTAGGGTTTGACGTAACCAACCAATTGATTAGAGGAGCCTCTATAACCGCCTGTCTAGTAAGGGCCAAAGTGGAGTGTTGCATGTCATGGACTGCTCAGTCAACAGATTTCCACCCTTAAGCACCAGCAAGTGGCCCATTGAGGGGGGGGGTCTTACCCGTCTGCAGAGGTGTTGTCGTCGTATTCTCAAGCCCCGCCGACAGGGCTGTCCATATGGAAAGAAACAGCTATAGAAAATAATCAGTTAAATCGAACTTAATGGGCCTAAAATTTCACCATCATATGTCAACCCGCCAAAAAGAAAAAAAAAAAAAAATACCCAAAATCAGTGAATTAATCAAATTTAATGAAATGTTCAGTGTTGATATATTAATGAATAAAAGATATGTTTTTTTATTTAAATTTTTTACATTTTTTCAGGTCAGTTAACTTTGAACCACATATCTTTGAGAACCTGTGTTATTCCTTAAAGATGTAAAAGTTTTAAAATAAATAACTAGTCCATTATATCTTTTATTCATCAATATATCAACACTGAAAATTTCATTAAATTTGATTAATTCCCTGATTTGGGGTATTTTATTTCTTTCGGTGAGGTGACATACGATGGTAAAATTTAGGTTTGTCAAGTTCGATTTAACTGAATGATCTATATATTAACCCTTTGCAGAGCAACCTCCAAAAGAAACAACCAAAATACTACGTCAAACAAAGGGAATATCTAAAATCTCTGATGGTTGATGGTCAGACACTTAGCATTTTGAAAACCAATCTACTAGTAAGGAATATGATGAAACATTTTGAATACCAAAATATTTCATTTAAATGATGAAAAAATTTATACATCTTATTATAATGGAGATTGTGTGCCTGTCTGTCTGAAGCCGAAACTAAATCACTACTCAAGTCACAATTCCCTTAGTTATTGACGTCATATTCACCATGAATTTATTTTTATTTAAACCTCAGTTATTGATAAAATTGTTATACCTTATTAATACTTTTGACTTTATCTACATTCTAATAACATGCAATTGTATTTATATATGCAACAAAATAGCGGGTTACAGTGTGAACAGGAAAGCTAATTTGCATATTGATATTAAAAGTTTAATTTTATTAAATATGCGTTTGGTATTATTGATTTCTAATTGTTTGTTTTTTTCTTAATGAATATGAGCTAAAAACTCGGGATAAATCTTAAATGAAATCCTTTAATATAAAGAAATAACAGTAATTTTATTCTTTACTTTCTAATTTAACTAAATAGTTAAATTAGGAAAATTCAGCAATAAAAGGAGGAGTGATGAAAAATGATGGAAGACTTAGTTTCAAAGTTGTTCTATTATTCGATTATACCCCCTCTGTTTCAAATCATTTTATTTGGATTTTTATTTAGTTTCAAAGTATTTCAAATTAACATATTTCATTACATTAAAATTCAAATACTTGCACCCGGGTGCATATATTTGCTAGTATATATATATATATATATATATACACACATACACACACACACACACACATAACCTTGAAGTTTGTTTCGCTGTCGTTTATTGCAAAAGATTTATACACACACGCGCAACCACACACCTAAAAAATGCACAATGCTTTCTTTTTGATACACACACTTACACAGTCCCATACTCACACCGTAAAAGAGAATATTTGACGTCATATTTCAAGCCATCTACTTTTTTCAAACTTCAAATTTTAAACAGACTGATAAACAAGGACTATCACTCGCTTTTCTCGTTATTCTGTAATAAAAAATTTCTTATTACCCTCCATATACCAACAAATGCCCTGAAGATGAT
The DNA here is from genome assembly GCA_023376005.1 of Doryteuthis pealeii. Taxonomy (NCBI): domain Eukaryota; kingdom Metazoa; phylum Mollusca; class Cephalopoda; order Myopsida; family Loliginidae; genus Doryteuthis; species Doryteuthis pealeii. The sequence goes on from CM042163.1 coordinate 60,864,137, forward strand.
CAAATTAATAGATCGAAACACTGCAGCGTCGGCCAATAAACTCACCACTTAACTCATTTAAATCTGTGTTTTTTCAATCTTTCTTAATATACTACATACCGTCAGATTCACTTCCTTTTCTTCACACACACATATATATATATATATATATATGCGGAAAAGGGAGCGAAATATACTACACATTTTTGTCTGAGTTTTGTTCTTTCATTCCTTATATATATATATATATATATATATATATATATATATATATATATATAGCACAAAATAAAATTCTTTTACAAAAATAACCCCTGCAAAAATTAATTTTAAATAACAAAATAAAAAAATAAAAATATTATATAGCCAAAACAAATATATTTATATAACAGTCCAAAAAGAAATTTAGAATAAATGAATTCATATAACTCCAAAAATATATTCAGAAAGAAAAAAAAAATTAGTTTAAAAAAGAAAAAAAAAGTTGCATATATGTGTCTTATATATCACCAAGAAATAAAGGCTTATATAATATATGGTGTGGTTAATTTGCATACTGGTTTTAACAAAACTGGGTTTAATAAATAATTACTAGGTGTTATTGATCTCTAATATTATTGTTTTATTCACCAACGTATTAAAATCAAACTTATGAAGGAGTTTATATAGAAACTAATTAAAATATAATTAAAATAAGTGTAATGTTTTTATATGCATTCTTATTTAATTTCATTAGTCTTTCTAATCAAATATATTTCATTACATTGAAACTTAAATACTTATGCCCAGAGGGTGCATATTCTTGCTAGTAATAATAATAATAATGATTTTATATCTATCTATCTATACCCATATAAAGGGCAGTTGTGTATATGTGTATGTCCAGAGGAAACTTATTTACGTAGGGATTTTATGGGGCATCCAGTGAGGATCTAACTTGTGATAAGTAATAATGGATCTGCGAAAACTAACTTTTAAAAAAATCATCCCACTACCCAGGTGATGCCGGGTAGCTACTTCTAGTAGTAAATTAAAAAAAAAAAATTAAAAACCTAAAAGTAATGATGTAAGGTCATTAAGAAGAAGAAAATGAGTCTGGCCCAAAAGTATTTATTCAATCGTCCCATTGCAAGTGAGAATAAAAGAAAAGTTTCTCAGTCAATTCCCAGGCTGAGTGTTTAACCTGTTTCTAGAATTCTCAAGCTGGGTTGGAAATGTCTGGGTGGATATCTTTAGAGCTACTTTAGAGGGGGGGGGGTTCTTTTTACTAATAAAAAGGGAAAGAGAGGGAAGAATTGTGATGCAAGAGAGAGAGGGGGGAAAAGAGAGAGAGAGGGTATATTTTTAGTGATACTTTGGGGTCTTTTTTTCCTTTACTAATAAAAGGGAAAGAGAGGCAAGGACTGGTGTAAGGGGGAGCAAGAGAAAAAGGAAGAGAGGGGGGAGAAATGAAGAGAGAGAGAAAAAGAGAGAGAGAGAGAGAGAGAAAAGAGAGAAGAGAGAGAGAGAAGAGAGAAAGAAGAGAAAGAGAGAGAGAGAAAGAGAGAGAGAGAGAGAGAAAGAGAAAGAAAGAGAGAGAGAGAGAGAAAGAGAGAGAGAAGAGAGAGAGAGAAAGAAAGAGAGAAAGAGAGAGAAGAGAGAGAGAGAAACAGAGAGAGAGAGAAACAGAGAGAAACAGAGAGAGAAAGAGAGAAAGAGAGAGAAAATATAAACTAAAGTAAGAGTAGAAAAAGATAGGCATAGATAGTGAGGGAGTAGGAGGATATCAAAAAGTGTAGGAGGACACAGATTGAAGAAACAAAAGAATTTTTTTAAATTAAGGAAACAGGAAGTGGATGTAAGGTAAAAAGTTATCAAGTGAAAGGAAAGCAAAAACTCAGGCGCCCTGTCGGCTGAGACTTTAGAATACATCGACTGCACCTCTTCAGAGGGGTAAGACCCACCCGCAATGGGGCTACCTGTTGGCCGTGGGTGTTGACCCGTGATGCTTAAGGATAAGATCCTAGTAGATGAACAGTTTATGACATGCAGCACACCAATTTGGTCCTTATTTAGGCTACACGGGCAGTTGGAGGGACCTCCTCTAATCATTCAGCTGGTCATGTCATGTCCTAGCACCTATATGATTGTCCCAACTCTATTGCTCTTATGACAACTTCAAAACCCTTTTTATCATATATGTGCTAGAAGGTGGTGGCTGAGGGGTCTTAATGTTCTGGGTATGATGTTAAACTATCTGATGGTGAAGTTCCAATTCTGGAACCCTAGGAAAGGTGGAGTACCTCTTGATTACCATTACTCCCAGGTCCACCCTGACCCAGAGTGGTAGTACCTGTTAGAGTCCCATCTATAGGTTAAATCAATGGTTCTCAACCTTTTATTTACCTATTGACCCCCTTTTAATCCTATTTTACTATGGTGGACCCCTTTGTTGTCTAAAAATCCAATTTATATTCTTTTTGTTACTTGCCTGGGTCCTAAAAAATGTTATATGGTCCCCGGGGGTCCATATGGACCCCGGTTGAGAACCACTGGGTTAAATAGAAAAACATGAGTTTAAAAAATCTGTTTAAAAAATTTTTAAAAATTGTGTACTCATCAGGAATTAATAAAACAAAAACATCTTCGGCTTAAAATAACCCAATGGGTTGACATGCCATAAAATCCAACCAACCCAAAAAGAATCCAGTTAGATATATATATATATATATATATATATATATATATATATATATGTATGTGTGTGTGTGTGTGTGTGTGTGTGTGTGTGTGTGTGTGTGCTTAATTGAAGTCGTACCTAATTTTGAAAATCAATTAGTTAATAATTAATGAATTAGTCGGGCATACCTATTCAAATGTAAGGCTATACAAATCAAGCCTTACTTTTGAATAGCCTAATTCATTAATTATTAATTAATTAATTTTCAAAATTAGGTACGACTTCAATTAAGCACATTTTCTCCCAAAAATTGTCGGCTAAAAAGCCATATCAAAAACACATTGTTTGTTTACTTCCCATATATATATATATCTCAAGCTGAGAATACTAACCTGAATAATTTCTAGAACCATGAAAATGTATTTTTGAGGGAGTTTTACCCCTTGGCAGGGGATACTGTTAGCATATTCTAACCCACACCAACCAGATGTATAAATTTTTGTATGCCCTTTGTAGCAATCCAGACTTAGATTTTGTTTTTTGTTTTTTTTGATTTGACATAAATGTCTATAAAAGTTATTTTTGGATACAACAAAATACAGCAAAAAGGAAAATACTTAAAAAGGTTTTTTTTTTAAATTTTGGACCTTATTACCTTTAAGCACCCCATCTGTGATCTAGATTCATAAGGACATTTTTTTCATTTACACCATCAAAATCCGGTTGTTTGTTAACAGACGATTTTTAGATTTTTTAAAAAAAAATTATAAAACTAACCCCTAACCCTAACAAACAACCGGATTTTGACGGTGTAAATGAAAAAAAATGTCCTTATGAATCGAGATCACAGATGGGGTGCTTAAAGGTAATATGGTCCAAATTTTTTTGATACAAATTATAAGATACAAGGAACAGACAATTTTTAGATTTTTTTTTAATTTATAAAACTAACCCTTAACCGGTCCAAAATCTTTTAATACAAATTAAAAGACGGAAAAAGTTACTTGTTATTCTTTAATTAACAATTTGACCAAGGAAAACGGAAAAGAAAATTAACATGTGAACAATGGTTAGTAAAAAAAAAAATTATACTCCACCCAGAAACAAATAAAAATAAAACACACCCACACAATATATTCCACCATTTGCATAAAAAAGCAAAGCTCGTCTATTATCTACGAATGTTAGCTCTAGTGATCATAACATATATATACCGATGTATGTATCTATCAGTTAAAACTCTGCTCCATTACTGGCAGCTAAAGACGGCCAAGGGGTTAAGGAACCAGACAGATTAAAAGTCAGTCGGGTTTTGCTCCCGGCTAGAAGTACTGGACCATATGACCTTTAGGCACCCCTTTTGCGATCTCGTTTCATAGGGACATTTTTTCAATTATCAAAATCCGGTTGTTGGTTAGAGTTAGGGGTTAGTTTTATAATTTTTTTTTAAAAACTCTAAAAATCGTCTGTTAACAAACAACCGGATTTTGACGGTGTAAATGAAAAAATGTCCGTATGAATCAAGATTGCAAAAGGGGTGACTAAAGGTCATATGGTCCGAAGTACTTGCTAAGTCTAGTCATACTGAAGAGACGTGAAATGTAGAAACACAGTGTCTGTGGATGACTATATATATATATATTATATTATGAAAAAATGGATATGAAATCCGACAGTGTAAAGAAATATATAGTTTAGAAAAAACAACAAAATTAAGTCAAAGATTGACTTACATATAGCCGACACTAAAGCGTTTCGGTTTTAATAAAAAACATCATCAGGGCTTATATATAAAGAAAAAGACTTATCAATTAATTTTTTCACCTCCCCCACTCAGAAAACAAAAAGGAATAGCACTTATTACATTTGATATGTTTACTTAAGAGATATTGCAAAACATTTCAGTATGTAAAAAAGTATAATGATCTTAATTTAACTGTAGTACCTGGGTCACAGACTGCTCTGCAACCACAATCCTGTCCTCAGCCGACAGGTAGAGCCATTGCAAGGGGGCTTTCTTACCTCCCTGCAGAGGTTCAGTCAGTTTCTACAGTCCCAGCCAACAGGCAATGAAGGGATTTCCCTAAAGTTTCAGAAGTGGAACCTCACCACCGGATATGTCATACCAGGATATTTTTTTATTTTGGATAAAAGTTTTTACGGCATATCAACCTTGGTTGGTCATTTAATGCCGACAAAGTTTTGAAATAAATTCATTATTAACTAGCAGAAGCTACACGGCATCACCTGATTAGAGGGTGATTTTTTTTTTAAGTTAGTCCTGCAGATCCATTATTATTGAATCATGAGTTGAATCCTCATGGGATGCCCCGTTTAAATCCCTATGTAAAAGAAATAGACCTTGCATTGATCCAGCTACTCTGAAAATAAATGTTAATGTCTACTACCTCAGTGGGTCATTTAATGCCGATAAAGTTTTGAAATAAATCAATTCTTAATGGATAATCAATTGTTTATAAACTCATGTTTTTCTATTTAACCCATAGATGGGACCCTAACAGGTACTACCACTCCGGGTCAGAGTGGACCAGGGAGCAATGGTGATGAATGGGGTGCTCCACATTCCCCAAATCTCCAGAACTGGAACCTCACCATCAGATAGAGTTTAACGTCATTCCCAGGATATGTAGACCCTCAGCCACCACTTTCTAGCATCCATATGATAAAAAGAGTTGGGGCTTGCCATAAGGGCAATAGAGTTGGGGCAATCATATAGGTGCTAGGGCTGACATGACCAACCAATTGATCAGACCACAAGTTTAGCCCAAGTAAGGGTCGAATTCAAACCGGTTAAACTGTTTAGAAATTAACCTTGTGTTACATCCTCCTCATGAGAAGGGGTTGGGTAAATGCATACTTTTTTTTTTTTTTTATTTCATCTCTTTTACTTTGTTGTTCAACAATATCATATTCTCTACTGTCCTATTTTCCTTTTCTGTCTACTACTTCCTCCTTAGTCGACAGAGCGTTCGGCTAGAAACCACAAGGTTCCTAGTTCGATACCGGCCCTCGCCAACTCAGCGTATGAGTAGCACAGGGATCTGTGCGGTAAAGTAAGGAGCTGATGGAAAGTGTGGCGCTCTACCTCAGACGCAAAAAAAACAAAAAAACAATCTCCTTGGTATAGCGCTAGTAAAAAGGGGAGAGACTCCTTCGCTGATTGTCCGATACCGACTTTAGGCCACCCTCTAAATGATTTCTTTAAATCTTATTCTCTCGCCCCCCCCCCTCTTCTTTTCAGTCGACATTTCCTCTTCTCCTCTTCCTCCTCCCACTACATCATTTTCTTTTATCTCTCTCAGTTTGTTCTTCACAATTATCTTTTTTCTTTACTGTTTCGTCTTCCTTTTCTGTCTACTACTCCTTCCTCCCCCTCCTCCTCTTAGTGATTTCTTTAAACCTCCCTCTTGCTCTCCCACTCCCCCCTTCTTTTCAGTCTAAATTTCCTCCTCCTCCCATTACATCATTTTCTTTTCTTTTATCTCTCTTTTACTTTGTTCTCCACTAACATATTCTCTTTTCTCATCTTCCTTTTTCTGTCTATTACTACCTCTTCCTCCTCCTCTTAGTGATTTCTTTAAATCTCGCTCTTTCCCCCCTCCCTCTTCTTTTTTTTAGTCTAATTCTCCTCCTCCCCCTCCCACCACAACTTCCTCCTTTTTCTTATTCTAACTAATGTTTCCAAAATGACCACATTTATTGTTCACACAAAACACCTTGTTGCTCTAAAAAACGCAGCTGGGAAGAAGAGACCCACAACTGAAAAAGAATTAATGGAGCAAAAAGAGTCTTGTATTAATTGATGCTCATGGAAAGGACCCACGAGTCCGAGGGCAAGAAACGGGGGTGTGGGGGAGAATATGCAGATTGTGGGAGGTTGGGGGGGGGCAGATATGCTAAGAGCAAGAGGTGAGCAAAAGTTAATGAGGGTGGAGTAACCTGGGATCATTACAGGCGATTCTCACAGCATTGGAGACGTATCCCAGATTTGTAATTGTTCACCGTTCGTTTTGTCTCTCACAGGATTTAGGTTACCGGGCAAGGTATTTTTATTTATTCTATTTTTCTTTCATTCTTATTTTTACATCACAGATATAAAAATAAAACTACCTTCCATACACAGCAAGAAAAAAAAAGATGCTTGTCTCACATACAATTATATGCAAGACCGTGAATTTATTTCTCTGAATTTTTGAGTCCAAGAAGGTTCCCGCCTAAGTCCGACACGAAATACCTGAAGAAGGCTAAAGGGCACATCGGCCGAAACGTTATACAAATAACAATGAAGATGAGGACAAATAATACTAACCGTGAATTTAGTAGCATAAATTTTTACCATAGTCTACCAGAAAGATGTTCGTGGAATACGAAATGGTAGTCCAATGTATATATTTTTAATTTCTCAACTGGGATTAATACTTTGAATAAAAATGAAATTCTTAGGAAAACATAAGTTAATACGTTAATTTATTCAGAATTAAACAACACCATTAATTGATGTTGTATGGATTTTAAGTTGTTGCCTAGTGATTCAGTTATACACTTTTTTGATTTCGCAACAGTGGACTGTGTTAAGTTTTTTTTCTATTGTTACTTTGAAACAGAAATATGGTTAAATACTCAGCAAAATTACCAGCGAATAGTAATTTTCAGTTTATTTCAGTATAGGACTTGATAAGTTTATAATCTCAATTCCCTTAAAAGTCCCAAACTGAAATAAACTGAAAATTACTATTAATCTTTAGGGTTTGATTTTTATTTGTAGTTGTGAGGTGAAAAAGTGTATAACTGAATCAGTAAGTAACAACTTTTAAATAGTATACAACATCAATTAATGCTGTCTTTTAATTTTTAAAAAATTTTTTTTTAAATGAATTAACATATTAAGTTATGTTTTCCTTAGAGTTATTTTTTATTAAAAGTATTAATCCCAGTTGGGAAATTAAAAATATATACATTGGACTTCATTTCATATTCCACTAACATCTGTCCAGTAGACTATTATAAAATTTACGCTCCTTAGTTCACAGTCTACTCCATTTTATATTAACACTATATGTAGACATGTACCAAAACAATGGGGACAGAGATGGGTCGGATTTTGGAATGACATAGTGAGATCGGATTTCCATATGATTGATAATTTGTTTGTGGCTGACTATGCTTTTCCTATGCGTGTATTTACATCACTTTCTGTAGATGAGATATTACTACCTGGGTATGTGCATGGTTCTACTGGTTTTAAAGGCTATTGTTGAGTGTAGATATGTCTCTTGAATTAGTATGATTAATATACGAGGCTAATCCCAAAGGTGAGGTCTCCAAAATATTTAGAAATCACAGAAATGCTCATTGTTTGTTGTCAATGATGTTTTCATCATTTTAAACTTTGAACATGTATCTATTTTTCAACATAATGGCCTTTTCGGTTGATGCATTTTTGTAAACACTGTGGCAGTTTTTGTATGCAGTAACGTCAATCGGGAGCTCCATCAGAAATGACTGCCAGTGAGGCGCATGCACAACAAACACAACAGTGTTGCCAATAGCTTCACGAACAATTTCTCTTCAATTCTGACACATCTCAGAAAATTTCAGTTAGATGTTTACTATTATTTTGATTTTTCAGACTGCTGACCTCATCTTTGTGGGATATAAAAAACAACATTCTGGCTGTTGTACTCTCTGGCCTTCTTCAGATGTTGTCTATCTGAGCAATAGCTCTTAAATAAACATATCAAACATAAATTATCATACTGTGGTATATCCACAGATCCTGCTAGTAAATATATATAGCAATATATAAAGTCATATTAGTAATATATCTTAAAACATTGATACATTGTATCTTATAAGTAAATATCTACAAAAAACTGTGCAATTAAAAAGAATGATTACTGAGAGTTCCTTGCAGCTGGACCAAGTTACCTTTAAAACTCTTAACATCCTGTTGAGAATTTTCAAAGTCCACAGCACAATTCCTATAACCATTTATCAAAAATGGATAGAAATGGCCATGTCATTAAAAGTTACCTGTTTTTTTTTCTTAAATTAAAGACTTCTACATATATTTAATATTACATTTAAACAAAGGCTATCATTTGGGGTAGATTAGGAAAATGAATGTGACTTCCAGCCGGAGGTGGTATAGGACGTTAAGAGTTAAGCACCCCAGGAGCGACCTGGATTCAAAGGGACATGTTTCACTTTACACCATCAACATCCGGTTGTTTGTTACAAGACAATTTTTAAACGCATTTTTTTTTTAAATTATAAAACTAACCCTAACAAACAACCGGATGTTGACGGTGCAAAGCGAAACATGTCCTTCTGAATCCAGCTCACCCCTGGGGTGCTTAAAAGGTAATTTGGTCCTTGCAGCTTACTAAATAACTTGAAATTGTTTTTTTTGTTTTTTTTACTCAGGTGTAAGTTAAATATGATAGGTACAGTCCATTGTAGGTTGGTTTATGAGAAGTAACGACTAAAATTGCTTGGAAAAATAAAAAGGTGAATATAACCGCCGTTTAACGAAGCTTATATCCTCTTCCAAATTACTGGTTCAAATGGAGACATTTTTGCCCTGGAGGATAACTCAATCAAGGATACACACATCACACGTTTCTCTCACAGAAAAATAAATACAATAAAAAATATCAGTGTAAAAAAAAAATCTTTTTAAAATTCAAATTGAATATCAAGCCTCACCCTCCACGTTGTACTCAACTGTTACTAAAAAGAAAAACACTTAAAACATTTTTTTATCTTGGGCTAGACGGGCGGTCGGAGAGGCCTCCTCCGATCAATCGGCTGGTCACGTCAAGCCCTAGCACCTATATGATTTTCCCAACCCTATTGCCCTTATGGCAAGCCCCAACCCCTTTTTATCATATGGGTGCTAGAAGGTGGTGGCTGCGGGTCTACATGTCCTGGGAATGACGTTAAACTATCTGATGGTGAGGTTCCAGTTTTGGAGGTTTGGGGAATGTGGAGCACCCCTTCATCACCATTGCTCCCTGGTCCACTCTGACCCGGAGTGGTAGTACCTGTTAGGGTCCCATCTATGGGTTAAATAGAAAAATGTATTTATAAAAAAATTGTATTATCCATTAAGAATTGATTTATTTCAAAACTTTATCGGCATTAAATGACCCACTGAGGTTGATATGCCGTAAAACAAAAACAAAACATTTTTTTTTTAGATGCATCAATGGTTATCACTGCCTTAACAAAACAAGAGTTACCTACCCCCCCTTTTTAAAAAATTTTTTTTTTTTTATTAGCTCTGACTATTCATTTCAGAACATAACATTTGAACCTTTTAAAAAAGAAGAGTGATTGGAATTATTCTAATTTCAAAAACATTTCATCTACCTCCAGCAGATAGTTATTCCAAAATAGCAGAGCTACCTAACATTGCTCGGGATTTAAAAAGCTAAAAATAAATCTCTTATCTATTTATATATAGATAAATAAAAATTCTTTTTCCATATGTTTGTTTTATTATCTTTTATCCGTTATATAAAAATGAGACCATCCAAAGTGTCCAAGATGAAATGCAAAAATGTAAATCTGGTCTGCTTATCCACCAAATTGTCATTTATAAGTGTCATCACCTCAGCTAAATAATGGAACATTCTGTTTTTATCATAAACAAAGAAAGGGAAGAAAATGGATATGCTACACAGAAAAAATATAAGAAAGAAAGAAAAAGAATGTAGGGGAAAGATAGAGGGGGTGAGCACACAGACATGATAACACTAATCTGTTTCAATCAAACATAATGAAAAGAAGGAAAGAAAGAAAAAAAAGAGAGAGAGAGGCTAAATCAAGATTATCATACTTTTACATATTGAACTATTTAGCAATAGCTCTTAAATAAACATATCAAACATTGTAATAATTAAATTCTCACACTGTGGTATATCCACAGGTCCCGCTAGTCTTCTTTATTGTAATGTTTCAATCTCTGTACACTTCAGATATAGTATGAGTACCCTTGGGCGATATACTGCAGAAACTATTACAATGTAAACAACACAGATGATCTAGCGCTTCTCTCAAATATACCTGCCCAAGTCAAAGTAAACATATCAAAAGTTGTAATAATTAAATTATCATACTGTGGTATATGCACAGGTCCTGCTAGTATTTATCAATGTTTGGTTTTGATTTCTTTATTTAAATGGCATATCTACCTTCATGGGTTATTTAATACCAAAGCCATCCTTGTATAAGAACAGTAGGTTTGCTTTCTTTGTTTAAGGGCATATCAACCTTCATGGGTTATATAGTACAGAGAAGGGAAAAAAATAGCAGAATTACACAGGATAGGTTATAAGTTGGAGTTAGATGGCTTTAGTTGGGATCCATAAATTTTCCCGGGGACTCATTCAAAGCAAATATATGTGTCCCAGGATGCACCAAATCAAAAAAAGCTATCACCATCACTGCTAATATTATTATTATTCCCCGATTTACCAAACTTCCTAAAAAAGTACTAATATTTTTAGTATACTCTAATCCTTAGTATTATCTGCGTTTTTCGGACTATTTTCCCTATCTTCATTGTTACTTGTACAACGTTTCGGCCGATATGCCCTCCGGCCTTCTTCAGGTATTTCTTGTCTGACTCGGGAACCTTCTCGGACTCGGGAACTTTCCTTTCTAACTCGGGAGCCATCACGGAACTTTGAACCTAACCCTTTATTTAGTCCACGGGGGTATCCTGTTCTCATTCCGCTAACTATAGATGGGAACAATAGTCCGAATAACGCAGTTAATACTAATCTTCAAGCCTCATCTCAAACATTCAGGGAAATACTCCAATCCTTTTTGATAATTTTAATCTCCGAAGTCTTGAGTCAAAATATTTTAGATGAATCTTTTTATGCACCAATTTCTTCCCCCCACTTTTTTTTTTTTTTTTTTTTAAATGAGTGTACAGTCCAATTATGTTCAATTATTTATGTATTTGTCGAAATCTACAGACGAAGTATGTTAACAAATGTCAAACAAATTTCCAAGTAATTAATAATAAATTATTCAAACATCATTAAAACAAGTATTTTTCTATCATTAAATCACAGTAAAGCCATGAAGCTAAGAGGGCGGCCATTTTAATTTTACAATCTGATATGAAATCTAAGAAGAAAAAAGGCTCAGAAAACTCCACACAAAATTATGACAACCAACTTATAATGTTCTGGAAAAACCAATTATCTTTAAAAACTATAATTACATCTTACAGGAAGGGAGGGAGGAGGATGACCACTGTAAGGTCTTTTCTCTTAAATTGTATTTTAAAAAGACATTTAAATGGGTTAATTATTTGTAGTAATTATTATTTTACTACTAGTAAGTTTTTCACACCAGTTTTAACTGGTAGTTTTTCACTGAAGTCTGAGTGACAGCAAGTCTCCTCAGGTCTCCAGGACTCTTATAAGTATTCTAGAGGATCTTGACAATGTGGTGGTCTACATAGTCTTGATTCTTTGACCTCCAGTTCATTTAATCTTTTCCAAGCCCTTGGGGACCATTCTGAGTACACCAACTACAATTGGTATTGGGGGAATTGGATAAAGGGCTAATGGGATTGGTATCAAGAGTTACATATGACTCACAGGAAGAACAAACTTAAAACATGACAGGGGCTAGTGGGCCACAATAGTTTGTCATTGGCAGAATTGGAAGAAGGGCTGTAATACATTATCATTGGCAGAATTTGAAGAAGGGCTGTAATACATTATCATTGGCAAAATTGGAAGAAGGGACGTAATACATTATCATTGGCAAAATTGGAAGAAGGGACGTAATACATTATCATTGGCAGAATTGGAAGAAGGGACATATTGTATTGTCATTGGCAGAATTAGAAGAAGGGACGTAATGCATTGTCATTGGGGGAATACAGTGAAGGATCACGCGGATTGGTCTCAAGTGTTGCAAATGGCTCATAGGAAGAACAACTTAAAACAAGATAGGGTCCAAGGGGCCACTATACATTGTGATTGGGAGAATTGAATGAAGGGCCACAATACATTGTCATTGGGGGGGATTTGGTGATGGGCTGGAGGATTGGTCTCAAGGGTTTCATGTGGCCCGCAGGCCATGGTTTGGAGAACCCTGCTCTATAATGAACTAAATCGTCTGATGTAGAGTTATCAAATTTGATATGTGTACTTACTAAACCCAGTAGATGAAATTATTTATTTTCCATGGGGGAAGAAAAAGTGGATTACATCAAGAGGGTAAATTGTGAGATGGGAAGTAAATGGATATACAACTGCTGTTTTGTTTTACAGCATATCAACCTCAGTGGGTCATTTAATGCTGATAAAAATTTGAAATAAAGTAATCATTAAATGGATAATCAATTTTGTTTATAAACTCATGTTTTTCTATTTAACCCATAGATGGGACCCTAACAGGTACTACCACTCCGGGTCAGAGTGGACCAGGGAGCAATGTGATGAAGTGGTGCTCCACATTCCCCAAACATCCAAAACTGGAACCTCACCATAAGATAGAGTTTAACATCATTCCCAAAACATGAATACCTTCAGCCACCGCCTTCTAGCACATATATGATAAAAAAGGTTGGGGTTTGCCATAAGGGCAATAGGGTTGGGACGATTGTATAGGTGCTAGGGCTTGACGTGACCAGACGATTGGAGGGGCCTCTCTGACCACCCATCTAGCCTAAGTAAGGGCCAAAGTGGACTGCTCAACCACCTGGATTCTATCCTTAACTCTTAACATCCTGTTGAGAATTTTCTAAGCAGAGCCCCATTCCTTTAAGGATTATCAATAAATGGCTAAAAATGGCTTTTTCATTTAAAGTTATCTGTTATTTTCCGTAAATCAAATACTGCTAAATATGTTTAATATTACATTTAAACAAAGGTTATCGTTTGGGGTGGATTAGGAAAATAAATGTGACTTCCACCCAGGTGGAATGAGGTGGTATAGGACATTAAGAGTTAAGCATCACGAGTCGCCACCTACGGCCAACAGGTGGCTCCATTGAGAGGTGCAGTCAGGCATTCTAACGCCCCAGCCGACAGGGCAGAACTGCTGTTTTGCAAGGTGATTATTCATGGGTCCCAACTAAAGCCATCTAACTCCTACATTGTAACATATCATGCGTAATTATTTCTAAGAAACTATTGGGATTTTTTACAGTTAGCTTAAAATGGTGAGCGAGGAAAAAAGAAAAACACTGGGATGCATAGATATGATTTTACTGTGTCCTTTTAGATTTTTGTGCATCAGGGACACAGGATGCTTATGTATCAGCATCTCTATATGGGGTAGTTGATTTGCATACTGGTTTTAACAAAAACGGATTTAATAAATAATTACTGTTATTGATCTCTAATCAATCCTTTAAATGATTTTATATAAAAACTAATTAAAATATAATTAAAAATAAGTAATCTTTTCATATGCGTTCTTATTTAATTTCGTTAGTCTTTCTAATTTAATATACTTCGTTACATGAAAACTTAGATACTTATACCCCGAGTGTAGATATCCTTGTTAGTTTTATAAAGTCTCAGTTTATACTCCATATTAAAATCAATCCTATGAATGATTTTATATAGAAACCAATTAGAATATAATTAGAATAAGTTTAGTCTTTTTATATGCATTCTTATTTAATTTTGTTAGTCTTTATGGGCCGGGTTAGCTCAGTCGGTAGAGCGTTCGGCTAGAAACCACAAGGTTCCTTGTTTGATACCGGTCCTTGCCAACTCAGCATATGAGTAGCACAAGGATATGTGCGGTAAAGTAAGGAGCTGATGGTAGGTGTGGCGCTCCACCTCAGATGCTAAAAAAAAAAACAATCTCCTTGGTCTAGCGCTATTGAAAAGGAGATATACTCCCTCGCTGACTGCTGATACCGACTTTAGGCCGCCCAGTCGACTTACATTAAAAATGAAATACTTACGTCTGGAAGGTGCATATTCATGCTAGTCTATGTAATACAGTGATTGTTTTTTTTTTTTTTAATTTCTAAGAAATAGTTTTTTTTATTGTTTTATATATTATTATTTATATATTATAGTCGATGACATGCAACACACTACTTTAGCATTTACTTAGGCTAGACGGTCGGTCGAAGAGGTCCCCTCTGATCAATCGGCTGGTTACATCAAGTCTTAGCACCTATATGATTGTCCCAACGCTATTGTCCTTATGGCAAACCCCAACCCTTTTCATCATATATGTGCCGGAAGTTGGTGGCTGAGGGTCATAGTCCTGGGTATGACGTTAAACTGCATCTTATGGTGAAGTTCCAATTCTGGAGCTCTGGGGAGTGTGAAGTAATCCTTTATCATCATTACTCCAAGGTCCACTGGCTGAGCAGTCGATGACATGCAACACACCGCTTTAGCACTTACTTAGGCTAGATGGGCAGTTGAAGAGGTCCCCTCTGATCAAAACTTAAATAATACTATGATGGAATTAAGTATAATGATACAACATATTCTAATCCCTGATGACAGAGTAAAGAATTGCGTTCAAAATTTGTGTCTATATTTGTCCAAAAAAAAAAAGTATTGAATTAGATAACAAAATTCCAGTGTCAAAATCAATTAGCACTTTAACATTGAAATAATTAATGGAATTTAATGAAACTTCCGGTATTTATTCATTGATTAGTTGATTTAATTAAGAAAAAAGTTACTTCATAAAAAGAAATTAAGTGGAAATAATTAATCTATGCAAACACAACTCCACCTCCAGTAACAGCTCAATTGGGTGTTATTTGTAATTATAATAAAGAAAATATGATTGTACCTTGAACATGTCATCAGTGAAGCAATCATAACAAAGGAGAAATCTATGGTGATATATATTCAGCAATGTGATACATGTATAATAAAGGCAATACATGTAAACTAGTCATGTAACTTAAGTACATATCATGATTATGTAACTTTGAGCATGGAAAGCATTTAAAATGAAACAATGAAAAAGCTTTAAGTTTTCCAAGGGCCCAGATTTGGGTGGGGCACTACAACCATTGTGCATGTGTGTGTGCATATATTCCCAAGTATGAATAAAATTCTTATGTTATATACACACACATACACACACACACACACACACACACACACAGGTACCTGTAGAAGTTATCCTCCAGATATAGAAACAATACGATACTCACCATCGCAGTGGGGTTCTAACTACCATCGAGTTAGTAGACGAGAACAACAGGCAAGCTGTAACTTAATATAGTCCTTACATGCTGCTGGCATAATGCAAAGTGGTGGATGAAGAGTGGGTACTTATTCCTGTTCTTACTAACCCTGAAATCCAACAGCCAATCAGAACTCAGGAAATGAACTTGCCTGAGTTCATAATGGAACAATCCAAAGCTCCATATAAGCCACCTACCAAACTCTAGTCTTAGTCTTGCATTCATCTTGTAACAGAGTTGAATACTTTACACAAAATCCAACAGTACCTTGACTTACGAGCTTAATTCATCTTACTCGTAACTCAATTTCCTCATATATGAAATCAATTTTCTCCATTGAAATAATCTGTTCCAGCATAACCAAAAATTCGGAAAAGAAAAGGCCTCATTTTTTGTTACGTTTTCTTTTTTGGACCAAGTTACCTTTAAGCACCCCAGGGGCAACCTGGATTCAGAAGGACATGTTTCACTTTGCACCATCAACATCCGGTTGTTTGTTAAGGTTAGCAGTTAGTTTTATAGTTTAAAAAAAAAATGCTTCTAAAAATCGTCTGGTAACAAACAACCAGATGTTGACGGTGCAAAGCAAAACATGTCCCTCTGAATCCAGGTTGCCCCTAGGGTGATTAAAAATAACTTGGACCACTTTTTTTAATAACAAAAATATCAGTGTATTGTATAAGGACATAATAAAATCGAATGTAATGAAATGTGTTGTAATATGTTTTAATGTTTTGTTTTTTTATAAAATAATTTTCTTTTGCTAATAGATTTGGAAACTTAAATGTTTTTTAGTTAAGTTATTAGCATAAGCATATCTGAAGCTTGCTTGTAGCTCACAATAAAATGAAAAGAAATACCAAAAAAATTACCAAATGACAGTTTGCAACTCAGAAAACTTGTAAGTTGGGGCACACACATATGTGTGTGTGTGTGTGTGTGTGTGTGTGTGTGTGTTATGAATGAAAGAATACACACATAAATATTGGTATAAAAAACAAATATACATATACATATATATATGAGGTTAAGTAAACAAACAAATGTGTTTATTTCTATATGGCTTTAAGCCGACAATTTTTGGAGAATATGTGCTTAATTGAAGTCGTACCTAATTTTTGAAAATTAATTAGTTAATAATTAATGAATTTTAGGCGGGCATATATGTTCAAATGTAAGGCTAAACAATCGAGAAAATGTCAATCCCTGAATGTACATTTCGACCTAGTAGGTCTCATCAGCAAGGTTATAGACATGGGAGACTGCTCCATGTGTATGTATATATATATATATATATATATATATATATATATACATACATACATACATACACACACACACACACACACACACACACTTTCAAAGAAAGAAAAACTTAAACCGTCATTTGGCTATGATGAATTTATTTTGACCAGAACTAATATAATTTGTTGGTTTCAACCTTCAGCTATCATCATCATTGAATGTTTATTTCAATGCTTTACATTTCAAGACTGAAAGGTGTATGAATGCCACAGGATTGGCTTCACATGAATAAAACTTTAGATTTAAATCTTAACAATTTTATTTATCCTTACCTTTCATATTAACAATAGGCCACTTCAGACTTAACTTACTAAGATTAACTTCTTAGTCAAGAAATGGGTTGGTTGGGAAGGAATGAATACAGAGTTGGAAGATTGTATTGCACCAATCAACTACAGTAAACAAAACCAATTTGATTGCCTGCCAGGAAAATCAGCATTCAAAATGCTGGTTTTAAAACGCCAACCGCTGATGAGAATATGTAACTGTCTCGGCCACAAAGCAGACATACAAGTAAACATTTTCTCTTCAAAAAAAATTCTGGCTTTGCTAAAACTAGAGCTTTCGTTTTTAAAAAACATACATACATACACACACACACACACACACACACACACACACACACACATATATATAGTACTTGGGATAAAAACTTTGGTGGACTAATCCACGGATTCCATCCAAATGTAAAAAAGTTGGCTAGAAAGCTCAAAAAGATTGTTAATAAAATTGTTAAACAGGAGACATGTCTTTTGTTTAATTCTACATGTATAAATGAAAGAATGCTGCCAAATACACACACACACACATAATTACCTATGTAATACATACATGCCTACAAATGCATGCGAGTACACACGCAGAGTTTTGTATAAGTCTATAACATGTTTTATGTATATTATACAAGCATGTTCTATTTGTGCAAAAACAGACTTTCTTTCACACAAACTATATATATATATATATACACACACACACACACACTTAATATATTAGGTATACATGTATATATATATTAAATTATCTAATACATACATACCTACACGCATACAAATGCACGTATGTGTGTATATATATATACACACACACACGTCTTCTGTATAAGTCTATAGCATGTTTTATGTATATTATATAAGCATGTTCTATTGGTGTACACATTTGCACACACACATACCAATACATGTATATGAACTTATGTGTAAGTACTTGTCATATGATATTAACTTTTTAGTCCAAGAGAACTGAGGCCATTTTTTTTCTTTTTTACTTTCTGTTCTTAAGGACTACCTCTCTACCCACCCCCAGCTCCCTGTCAGCAAGAGAGGGGGGATTTTTTTTTTTTTTTTTTTTACATATTGGTATTTTTTGCCTGGTTGAGAAGAAATTTAATCTCTCACTGCCAACTTGGTGAGCCAAATTAGAATGGGTAAGTAAATAAGCGAATATTTAGATACACGAGGATAACGCGCAAGGAGAGCAGCTCCCAAAACAGACGTGCGCATTTCTCGGGCTTTTAAATTTTGGGCTTTATGCTGTTGAGTTTGAGTGCTTATCCGAGATATCTTCTCAACCAAAGGATGAAGACAAGGAAAATAATTACAAGAATATATAGAAGACAAAAAAAAAAGAAAATATGGAAGAATTAAAATAAAAAAATGAAAAAAAAATAAAAAATAAAAAAAGCATTTTTTTTTTTTTAAACAGTCAGGAAAAATGAGGGGAAAAAAAAAAAGAAACAAACAGAAAAATATGGAGGGAGAAAAAAGAGCCCCCACCCCCATTTTTTATTTTTATTCTTTTTTTTCTAACAGTCAGAAAAATATGTAGGGAGAAAAAAAGAACCCCCCCCCTCACCATTTTTTTAAGTCAGAAAAATATGGAGGAAAAAAAAATAAAAAAGACAACCCCCCCATTTTTTTAAACATCCAGAAAAATATGGTGGTGTGGAAAAAACATTTTTTTTTAAATAGAAAAAAAAAAAAAAAAAAAAAAAAACACGTTTTATCTTTTTTTCAAACAGTCGGAAAAATAAGGAGGGGGACAAAGACACCCCCAGTTTTTTTTTTTTTTTTTTTTTTTTTTTTTTTTTAAACCAGACTAATTGAGACAAGGAAGCTGCTGACATATTGTTAAGAAACAAAACTGTGGATGATAAGAACATCCAAGATGGATTTCTAGAGTTTAGAGATATTCTTTGTTGTTGAATACATTGACATGTTTAGGATTTGTCTTGGCATTCTCATCGGTGTTTCTTTTTTATCAACACAAAGTCTTAAGCAAAACAAAGATTATCACCAATAAAGCTTCATTTTCTGATGATATATTAGGACTAGCAGGACCTGTGGAGATACCACAGTCTAATAATTTATTATAACATTTCATATATTTACTTAAGAGCTATTGTAAAATAGTTCAATATGTGAGTAAAATTAAAGTCGTCGGGGTGGCCTAAAGTTGGTAGCAGCCAGAGAGCAAGAGAGTTTAGCCTCCTTTTCACTAACACTAGATCAAGGAGATTGTTTGTTTCTCCCTATATATTCCCAAAGAATCTTCCATTAAAGGAATGAATGAGGAGAAAAAGAAAGGACAAGGGCAATAGACTGGCAACAATAAAGTTACACATCAAATATTTATCAGAGAAAAAAAGAAAGAGAGCAATGATGCTATACATCAGACATTTATCGTCTGCTTCAATGGAACAACGGAAGGATAGAATAGGGGAAAAAGAATAAAAAAGGGAGTTTTGACTGAGATGAAGAAAAAACAAACAACATGTCAGAAAGAAGGATAGAAAGAAAGAAAGATATAATCCTCTGCATTAGAAATGTATCGCCTGCTTCAATGGAAGGAATGAAAGTGCAAAAAAGAAAGGAAGGACTGATAGAGAGGGGATGGTAATGTTATAAATAAAATATCAGAAAGAAAGGGGAAGGAGAAGAAAGAAGTCACCTGCTTGTGACGTAGACTCACATAAGTTTAATAATATATCTCAAATTCCTTGTTCCAGGAATCATTTTGGTAGAATCCACTGAAATTTCAACTCTAACTTACCTGCAATAGAGAAAGAAAAAAAAAAGAGTTTAGTTATTTTGTTATCAGGTTGGAAAAAAAAAAAAATAATAATAATAATAAATGCATGGCACAATGGCATATATAAAGGGCAGTTGTGTGTATATGTCAAGATGCTATACATATATAAAGGGCAGTTGTGTGTATGTATGTCCAGATGAACTCTATACATATATAAAGGGCAGTTGTGTGTGTGTATGTATGTCCAGATGAAATCTAACATATATAAAGGGCAGTTGTGTGTGTGTATGTATGTCCAGATGAAATCTATACATATATAAAGGGCAGTGTGTGTATGTATGTCAAATGAACTCTATACATATATAAAGGGCAGTTGTGTGTATGTATGTCCAGATGAACTCTATACATATATAAAGGGCAGTTGTGTGTGTGTATGTATGTCCAGATGAAATCTATACATATATAAAGGGCAGTTGTGTGTGTGTATGTATGTCCAGATGAAATCTATACATATAAAAGGACAGTTGTGTGTGTGTGTGTATGTCCAGATGAAATCTATACATATATAAGGACAGTTGTGTGTGTGTATGTATGTCCAGATGAAATCTATACATATATAAAGGACAGTTGTGTGTGTGTATGTATGTCCAGATGAAATCTATACATATATAAAGGGCAGTTGTGTGTGTGTATGTATGTCCAGATGAAATCTATACATATATAAAGGGCAGTTGTGTGTGTGTATGTATGTCCAGATGAAATCTATACATATATAAGGGCAGTTGTGTGTGTGTGTATGTATGTCCAGATGAAATCTATACATATATAAAGGGAAGTTGTGTGCATATGTATGTCTGGAGGAAACTTCGAAAATAAAACAATTAACGACAAAGTAAATATATATATATACACATTAAATATGACCAGGGCTTGGTTTTTGAGCAAAAAATAATAGATTTGATTTATATTGTTGAAGATAATCAAAAAATAAAATCTAAATGATAACAGCATGGATTTTTTTTCATTAGTATAAAGTATTAGATAGTAGACATTAACATTTCATTTCAGAGTAGCTGGATCAATGCAAGGTCTTTTTTTTTACATAGGGATTTAAATGGGGCATCCCAAGAGGATTCAACTCATGATTAAGTAATAATGGATCTGCAGGACTAACTTTAAAAAATCCCCCTGTATCCAGATGACAGTACAGTTCTAAGTGACAATCACCTCTAGGTTGCAGGTTCAATCCTGGCCAAGGGTGATAATATTATAATAACATAGAAGACTTCACGGAACTTCAAACCAAATCCTTTACTCAAATCATTGGGGTAGACTGTTCTCATTCTGTTAACCACGACTGGTACAAGGTTATTTTTGCATTCTGTAGGTTGCAAGTTCAATCCTGAGCATAGGCAATAGTAACATAGAATACTTAACATTTGTACCGGGTCACGGTTGAATTTCTGTGTATAACAAGTTGGCACCTACACCAGTGATCTGATCATGATGAAAAGCTATTATTCAGGAACAGAATTGGCTATTTGGATTTCAATAAAAATCAATAATGAAACATCTGGGAACATCTTTACAATGAAAACAGTTCCATTGCATCCCCAGTGCTTCAGAGACCTTACTTTTGGGATTACCCTCATATTTATGCAATTTGTACTTTTTGTCATGATTTCAATGCTGTAGAGTTTGGTAATAAATAAAACCTAATAATATCCATTTTGATTATATAATATTCCACTAGAAATAATAAAATCCTGGTGTTGAGGATTAGAAGGAAAAAGATATGGATACTCAGTGTATGCATTAAAAGAAATCCAATGGTGCAGTGTTACGCCATTTGAAAGAGACATTTGAGGCACTCAATGTACAATGGTTATCCTTATAGGAAATGAACCCTGGACAAGGCTGTTTGCATTTCACATATTAGCGTTAATATCCAACTATTCTCCACTACCGCCAGCAGAGAATTCATCACAGCAGGTGGAAACACACACCAATGAGTTGTTAGCCTCAAATGAGAAAAATGTAATCTCACTATCATGTACACAATCTGTGTGGGGTAGCACACACCAGTCTTAATCACATGTCTTTTGCTTATCATTGTAGGGTGTATCTCGAGTTTCTTGTAACTTTTTGCAGCTTAAAGAGTTAAGTTTGTTTTTGTTCGGTGGTGGTGGTCTGGGTTGGGGTTGGGGTTGGGGGTGGGGTGGTTGGTTCACTATATTTATTCAGGTTTTTGGGGGTTTTCTTTTCATGGTCTTTCTGCAATCTAAACCCTGCATATGCAACAGGCCAACTGTAAATCGCTAATACAGAATCAGTCAGGCAGAGAATCATGAATACAAAGTATGAAGTAAAAGTCCGCATGAGGCATGAAATATACCCCACCCACATCTCAATGAAAGAAAAAATTAATTAATCAAAAAAAAAAAAAAAAGAAAAGAAAGAATGAAGAAAAAAAAGAATGAAAAAAAGAAAAAGAAAAAAAAGAATGAAAGAAAAAAAAGAAAAAAGAATGAAAGAAAAAGAAAAAAGAATGAAAGAAAAAAAAAAAAAGAATGAAAGAATGAAAGAAAAAAAAGAATGAAAGAAAAAAAAGAATGAAAGAATGAAAGAAAAAAAAAAGAAAAAAAAAAAAAAGAATGAAAGAAAAAAAGAATGAAAGAATGAAAGAAAAAAAGAAAAGAATGAAAGAAAAAAATGAAAGAAAAAAAAAGAATGAAAGAAAAAAAAAGAATGAAAGAAAAAAAACAATGAAGAAAAAAAAGAAAAAAACAATGAAGAAAAAAACAATGAAAAAATTAAAAAATCAAAAGAAAAAAAAAAGAAAAAAGAAAAAGAATAAAAAAGGAACTGAAAAAAAATTTAAAAAAAGAAAGAAAGAAAGAAAAGAAAAAAAATTTTTTAAAAATCATAAAATGCATAACGTTTATATTTCAAACCTTCAAAATCTATTAGAAACAAATTGTCTGTTTGTTCAAATACTTATGAGTCGTATCATGAAAACAGATTATTAATGCATAAATAAATCATACAATATTGCTAATAAATAAGGGCACCCCCAACTAATTTTTTTTATTTAAAAAAATAATTTTCTTCAAAAGTAAATAGTTGAATTCACAGTTTATATGGCCCTAGTTTAGTTTATAAAGTTATACGGTGCACGTTCCTTAAGAATAGATTATAAAAAAGTTATGAATTGTAATTACATAAATCTTTTTTTCTAAGCATGAATGGTGAATGTAAGTGTTCATATAGACTATTATTTAAGAAATACAGATGACTTACCCATTGTCTTAGAATTAATAATGTAAATGATACTGGAGATATTCATACTAATTGTAGTTTGCTTGATGAATTTTTTTTTTTTAAGTTAACTCTTAACATCCTGTAGAGAATTTTCTAAATCCAGAACATCATTCCTTAAGTATTTATAAAAAAATGTCTAAAAACGGCCTTTTCATTTCAAGTTACCTGTTATTTCCCTTAAATCAAAGACATCTAAATATGTTTAATATTACATTTAAACAAAGGTTATCATTTGGGGTAGATTTGGAAAATGAATGTGACTTTTGGCCAGGCGGAATGAGATGGTATATAAATTTACCAAACCCTCCGCATGAGCAGGATGCAACACAAGGTCAATTTTTTAAGCAGAGTTTAATAGGTTTGAATTCAGAGTTTTCCTTCTCCTAGACTGGTTGCCTAACCAAGGTTAAAGAGCTCAGTCTGCCCTACTATTTACCCATAGCTGGAGGGAGAGTAGGATTCATACCTTTCCCAAGGGTATTAGTGCTAAGTGAATTGCAATTAGCACGTCCAGGATTTGAACTTAGGGCGACAAATCCATTTCCCATGACTTTAACCATTACACCACGGGCTTCCAAATGAGGTGGTATAGGATGTTAAGAGATAATGGGTTTTTAATGTAAGATTGATGCATGGATACAATTTTAATGAACTTTCACTGTCAGCATAATGCAATGATCATCTGTTTAGGGATTTGATCTCTCTGGTGATGGTAAAAGTATATACACAGATGTATGTATTTAAAACAGTTAAAACACCACTCCTTAATGGCAGCTGGCGATGGCCTATAGATTAACGGATCGGGTTGACGTAAAGTCAGTCGGGTTTTGCTCCTGGTCAGAGTTAGTTGCTGTGTCTAGCCACGTTGATGAGATGTGAAACACAGTGTGTGTGGATGACATTAAAATAAAATAATATATATATATATATATATATATATATATATATATATATATATATATATATATATATATATATATGAAAGTAAACAAACAATCTGTTTGAGATGTCGATAGCCGACAAATTTTTGGGAGAATATGTGCTTAATTGAAGTCATACCTAATTTTGAAAATTAATTAGTTGATAATT
>CM042163.1:60893750-60941250 GCA_023376005.1 Doryteuthis pealeii
AGTTAAAAATAATGGACCATTCATTTTTTATTATAAAGAAATATGGGGAAGAAAGAGGACATGCTACACAGAAAAATATAATAAGAAAGAAAAAGAAAGAGAGATGGGGAAAGATAGAGAGAGAGGGGATGAGCGCATGGATTATGCTAATCTGTTTCAATTGAACATGATGAAAAGATGGAAAGAGAGTGAGAGAGAGTTAAAAATAAAGATTATTATACTTTTTACATATTGAAGTATTTCCTAATAGCTCTTAAGTAAACATATCAAATCGTAATAATTAAATTATCATATTGTGGTTTATCCACAGGTCCTACTAGGATAACAGTGATTCTTCATCTCAAAAATTATAAAGAAATATGGGAAAGAAAAAGGACATGCTACACAGAAAAAATATAAGAAAGAAAGAAAGAAAAAGAACGAGATGAGGACAGAGAGAGAGGGGTAAGCACATGGGTAACGCTAATCTATTTCAATCGAACATGATGAAAAGATAAAAAGAAGAGTCAGAGAGAGTTAAATCAAGATTATCATACTTTTTACATATTGAACTATTTCGCAATAGCTCTTAAGTAAACATATCAAATGTTGTAATAATTAAATTATCATACTGTCATATATCCACAGGTCCTGCTAGTTTGCAAATATATTGGCACTTGTCTAGAATTAATCTGTAGTATCTGCGCACTCTAAAATCAAAATGTCACTTCTGCAAATTGATCGATTGATTTTAACAGCAGGTCAACCTGTCTGGGGTTATATAAAAATAACCTAGCGGTTAGGGAATTGCATTCATTGTACATTTATATTTACATTTTTTGTGTACTTTGTTTCTTAAAAGTTTTTTGCACGCATCTGGGACCTGATGGTAGGCATGGTGCTCCATCGCAGCAAAAAACAATCTCTTTGGTCTAGTGCTAGTAAAAAATAGACAGACTCTATTGATGTCCAGCTGCTACCAACAATAGGTGACTCTACCAACTTGACTATTAATAATATCAATTATTCCTATCTAATCTTATTATAATGGAGATTGTGGGTTTGTCTGTCTGTAACCGAAACTATATTACTATACAAGTCACAATTCCTTTAGTTATTTACATTATATTCTCCATGATTTTATTTTTATTTAAACCTCAATTATTAATAAAATTGTTTTACATTACTTCCACTGTTGACCATATCTACATACTAATAATATGCAATTGTATTTATATATACAACAAAATAGAGGTTTACAGTATGAATGGGAAGGCTAATTTGCATATTGATCTTAAAAAATGATTCTAATAAATATATGTTTAGTATTATTGATTTCTAATTGTTTGGTTTTATCTTATTGAATATGAGCAAAAATCTCTTCAATAAATCTTAAAAGAAATTCCTTAACAAGAAGAAATAACTGTAATATTATTCTTTACTTCCTATTTTAACAAAGTTTAATTAGGAAAATTTACCAATGAAAGACGGGAGTAACGGAAAATGATGGAAGAGTTCAAAGTTGTTCTATTTTTCAATCATACCCCCTCTGTTCAAAATCTTTTTATCTACATTCTTATTCAGTTTCATTAGCCTTTCTAATTTAATGATATTTTATTATAAAATTTAACTAAAATACTTGCACCCGGAGGGTGCATATATTTGCTAGTTCAAATAATTAGCACACAGTTGTATGGTTTCAAGTATTCTTATCTAATATCAATAATTATCAAGTAATTATTTCTTATTCAGTAATAGTTGGTTGGTTGGATTTTACAGCATGTCAACCCTTGATGGGTTATTTTATGCCGAAGACATTTTTAAATTCAATTATTTTTTCAAACATTTTTTTAACTCATTTTTTCTATTTAACCTATAGATGGGACCCTAACTGATACTGCATATCTTATATACTTACCCAGCCCTCAGGCCTGTGTCCAGTGGCTTCGGCCTCTGGACAGGTAAAATAATGAATAATAGTGTGATCCCAGGGGGCCATCCTCCAGGAAAACCTACCCCCTTGATTTAAAGGGGCAGAGCTCGGTTTATTGCCCCGTGCCTGATCACCCCCCCTTGAGGTGGAATGCTGACAAGATCCACACATTTTTTGTGCCTATCATCCCATGAGCATGGATGGTCCCACATTAATAGGGTTTTGTGCCTGATCCGCATATGGGATGCATGGTAAATACTATATCTTATATTTTTCCATATAACTATGAAATTTACAGGGGAACAGATACTACATACTGATCATAGTTCAGGGTTTCCTAAAGTTTATTCCATAGAAATTTATGTTTCTGCTAAATTTTAAAAAAAATGAATCTAAGGTTTCCATGAGATAAGAAGCTAAATTCTTGTTTGTTTTTTTTTTTAATTTGATTAAAAGATTTTATTTTAAAAAATAAAATGACACTCACTATTTAAAAAATGTTTTTTTGCAAAATTGTATGAATCATGTTAATTCTTTCTTAAGATTTAATTTAAGATGATTCAAGACAATGAAATTCATACCAGAGAAATTTTGGGGTGATTCATGGGTGATACTCTTTCATATATATATATAGATATATAAAATAGAGAGAGAGAGAGAGGAGAGAAAGATTGATAGAAGATATAGATAGATAAAAAGAGAAAAAGAGAGAAAGAAAGAGAAAAAGAGAAAAAGAGAGAAAGAAAGAGAAAAAGAGAAAAGAGAAGAAAGAGAAAAAGAAAAGAAAGAGAAAAGAGAGAGAAAGAGAAAAGAGAGAAAGAGAGAAGAGAGGAAAGAGAGAAGAAAAAAGAGAAAAAGAGAGAAAGAGAAAAAGAGAAAAAGAGAAAAAGAGAAAAAGAGAAAAAGAGAAAAAGAGAGAAAGAGAAAGAGAGAAAGAGAGAAAGAGAGAAAGAGAGAAAGAGTCTACACTTAAAGATTGTCAAGAAGAAATATTACATGTCTTTAACAAAACCTACTTCAATATATATATATATGTATGTGTGTGTGCATCGCATAGGCAAGAAACAGACATTTACCAAGTACTGTTGACTATATCTACACTATCGAAACTTTATATATACATATATATCTCATCATAAAAAATAGACACAGCAAACAGAGTTCAAATCCTGGACATAGTTGTTTGCATTTAACTTAGCGCTAATACCTTTGGGAAAGGTATGAATCTAATTATTCTCCCTCCAGCAATAGGTAAATAGTAGGGTTGACTGGGCTCTTATCTTGGTATAACAACTGGTCTAGATGAAAAACTATAAGTAAAGAGTGCTCAATATCGTTGGGATAGCCTTAACAACTTGGTTTGAGAATTGGATAGAAACTGTCAGTAACCAAGTGGCATTGACTTCATGTTCATGTTACCCTAATATAAAACTTGTTATTTCTCTGAATGTTTGAGATGAGGCTTGATGATTAGTATTATCTGTGTTTTTCGGAATATTGTCCTCATCTTCATTTTTATCTGTACAACGTTTCAGCCGATGTACCCTCCAGCCTTCTTCAGGTATTTCTTATCAGACTCAGGAACCTTCTTGTCATAATCGGGAGCCATCATGGAACTTTGAACGCAACCCTTTATTCAGTCCATGGGGGTATCCTGTAATCATACCCCCGTGGACTGAATAAAGGGTTGGGTTCAAAGTTCCGTGATGGCTCCCGATTACGATGTGAAGGTTCCAGAGTCCGACAAGAAATACCTGAAGAAGGCCAGAGGGTACATCAGCCGAAACGTTGTACAGATAACAATGAAGATGAAGACAATAGTCCAAATAACACAGATAGTACTAAACTTCTTGTTGGTATCAGCCGGACAGCCAGGGAGCCCATCCCCTATTCATAAACACTATACCAGTGAGTTTTTTTTTTTTTTTTTTGGGGGGGGGGTTCTGAGGTGGGGCACCACACCTATGGTCAGCTACCTACTTTCCCGAACAGATCAGATTACTCAATCTGTGCTACTCATGTAGCCAAGTTGGCACAGACTGGTATCAAAACAGGAACCTTGCAATTCTTAGGCAGGTGCTCTACCAACTGAGCTAAACTGGGCCCCTCTAATATATATATATATATATATATATATATATATATATATAACACAATATGACTTCATATACAAGTAGATAAGTAAAGTAATTCGTTGTACTTCACTGCCATAGAGATAAGATTTATATCTAAATTTCATTGAGTAAGATGCAAAATCTAATCAGAAGTCAAGATTTTCTGGCAGTTCTAAAATTAACTGCAAGAGAAAAATCTCAAAAAAATAAAAAAAATAAAAATAAAAAAATAAAAAAATTAACTTGTGCCAATTACAACTGTCGACAGTCTCAGAGTGGCTAACCATTGCAAAAAACCAAATAAATGAATAAAATGGTGTTTTTACAGCGCTTTCATCCCTGAAGATTTAACTCTTGGGTATATTCGCAGAGTTCCGTCCTGGCTTCCTGCCTCAAAAACTGCTAGCCGGTGGCTGCTGAAAAAAATAAACAGCAGCTACGATTGAAGTCCGTAGCCAAAGCAGTGTCACTTGAAAAAAACTAGGGTTAGGGTTGGAGTCCATTAGTTTAATGGGAAAATAAATAAATAATTTGGGTTCTGTTTTTTCTGGGTCACCCTGTATACAGCTTTGCCTATGGACTTCAATCGTAGCTGTTGTTTTTTCAGCAGCCACCGGCTAGCAGTTTTTGAGGCAGGAGGCCAGGGCGGAACTCCACGAAGAGTACCTAACTCTTTCCCTACCAAATTTTCCGGGTATATTTCACCTGTCTGATTGATGTTGTGTCTGAGTTATCAAACAATAAAATTGAATCTGGAAGAAAGGTTAAAATAGGTTTATAACCCTTTCAGTGATGCTGATAGTTTTTTTAATTTAGTGCATCCTGGGATGCACATATTTGCTTTTGAATGAGTCCCCAGGAAAAATTATGGGTCCCAACTAAAGTTTCTTAATGAATTGTAGGGTTTTTATTTATGATCTAGGGAAACAAATAAAGCCGTCTAACTCCTACCTTGTAACATATATTGTGTAATTCATTTCTAATGTTACATAATTATTAGATACCTAATATTTATGGCAATAGTGTAGAAATCAAAATGGCCATTATAAGCTACAGCCCACGGCCTTGAAGGATGAGTGACATCAGTCCTAACCTTCCGGTGGATACCGTGAGAACCGGTAGAGAGGACCCTCTCTTCCGGTTTAGATAGTAAGTAAGTTTCAGTCAGTTAGAAGGTAAGAGCCGAGCTCGTAGGATGTAAGTCTCACCTGCACAGATGTCTGGTTTTGGTTTGGTTTGTTTTGTTTTACGGCATATCAACCTCAGTGGGTGATTTAATGCCGATAAAGTTTTGAAATAAATCAATTCTTAATGGATAATACAATTTTCTTATAAATACATATTTCTATATAACCCATAGATGGGACCCTAACAGGTACTACCACTCCGGGTCAGAGTGGACCAAGGAGCAATGGTGATGAAGGGGTGCTCCACATTCCCCAAACCTCCAAAACTGGAACCTCACCATCAGATAGAGTTTAACGTCATTTCCAAGACATGTAGACTCGCAGCCACCACCTTCTAGCACCCATATGATAAAAAGGGGCTGGGGCTTGCCATAAGGGCAATAGGGTTGGGGCAATCATACAGATGTCTGGGTTGGCAATTGAAAATAAAGTAGCATCAAAGTAAATCGAAGTCTTGTGTTTATTACCTAAAAACTAACAATGACACAGGGCTTCTGATAAGGAGAAATCCCTAACAGAAACCAGACCCGAAGTCCCCAAGAAAGTCCAGACCTTCGAAGATGCCAGACCAAGATAGAAGAACCAAAGCCGGCCAGAAGAGAAGACGACTAGAAGTAAGAAGTAAGAAAAGGTATACAACACTAAGAAACTATTGAAATGTATTTAAATTTAGCTTGAAATGGAGAGGGAAGAAAAAAGAAAAACACCGCCCGTTTAGCCTAAGTAAGGGCCAAAGTGGAGTGTTGCATGCCATGGACTAATCAGCTACTAAGGATCCATCCTTAAACATAACGGGTTGCCACCCACAGCCAACAGGTGGTCCCATTGGGGGAGGGGTCTTACCCCTTTGCAGAGGTGTAGTCGGTGTATTCTAAAGCCGCAGCCGACAGGGCTAGTCTGTATTTGGTTACAGCCTGTCAGCTTTTGTCTGTCAACTGGACGCTAGTTTAAACCTTCTTTGCAGAGGTGAGTAAATGTATTTTGATTCTACAAAAATCTAAAGTTTCAGTCATGATACATTTGATCATACTTTGTAATAGTAAGTTCCTCATCCTCCTTGTAATCTAGAAATAAATTATCAGATTGCTAGAAAGCAGTCATGGACAAACTGCAGCCCATGGGCCACATGTGGCCTGCAGTGATTTTGAAATAGCCCACCTAAGACGTCAATCTTTTATAAAAAAGATTTTTTTTTTTCTTCTTTTATAAAAAAGATTTTTTTTTTCTTCTTTTATAAAAAAAGATCTTTTTACCAAAAGAGAAAAAAAAACAAAACCTTTTCTATTTCTAAGGCAGATGCTTACACGTGTGGTCTTTTGTAGTGAAAATGGTTGGAGGTACCTTCAATGTAAAATTATCTGGAATTTTCTTAGTGTGGTTCACCTGATCATAAGCCATGTATCATGCAGTCGCTTCTTGGAGAAGTTGCCCATATATATATATATAAGTTAAACCTAACGAGTCAGATATACCTACTAACAGTTTTGCATAGTAGCTCTTCAGGGCAAAGATCTGACTAAAGAGACTTGGAGCAAACGCACTATTATACAAAACCTCCCATAGTGATTCAAATAAATTAGCATAAACTAAACCAATAACATATTTTACAAAAAAATGCCAGAACACCATTTTAATTTATTATTTATTTTATTATTTATTTCTAAAAAAAAATTTTTTTTTTCCACACAGGAACCTTTCCTCTCATGAAATACCTTACTCTAGTTATGCTTAAACACTTTTTACAGAAAACACCAAAAAGAACCCCGTCTCCTTAGTTTGAGTCGTAATGAAAAACGCAGAGGTACGGACTGTCATCGTCATGCTGGGTTTCCATTTATTGGGGGGGGAGACGATAGTGATGGAACATCCGTTTATAATATATGATACTGGTGGAAGATTTGGGGTATATAATGAAATTAAGGTGGAGAAATTTATATATATATATATATATATATATATAAAAAAAGAAAGAAAAAAATGAAAAAGAAAAGAATCAGATATGCCTAGATAACACACACCCACACAAATAAACAAACTACTGCTTAATAATCAAACAAAACGGGTAGCCAAACCTGGAATGATGATAAGGCATTGTTGGACAGATACATACACACACACACATAAACACAAATACACGCATGCAGAGAATTTGGAAGATTTAAAATAAAAAAGCTGAATGGACAATACTTAGCACCTCCAGAGTTTCAGAAATTTTCGGACGAGGAAATCTTTATCTCGAAATGTTAAGAATAAACCAAAGGTTAACAAAACAACATCATAGTTGCCTTATTGTTTCTTTACACTTGCATTGTGATAGCCTTCAAACCAACCACCAAAAAAAAAAAAAAAAAAAAAAAAAAAAAAAAAAAGAGAGGAAATGTAAACATGTAAATCCTGATTATTTGGTGTTGCTTATCCGTTGAATTCTTATTTCTTATGGGTGCCATCATCTCAGTTAAAAATAAGGGACCATTCATTTTTTATTATAAAGAAAGAAGGGGAAGAAAAGGACATGCTACACAGAAAAATATAGTAGGAAAGAAAAAGAAAGAGAGTAGGGAAAAGATAGAAAGAGGGGATGAGCACGTGGATTATGCTAATCTGTTTCAATCGAACATGATGAAGAGAGAGACACAGAGAGAGAGAGAGAGAGAGAGAATAAAAATCAAGATTATTATACTTTTTACATATTGAAAAGGGGATAGACTCCCTCGCTGACTGGCTGATACCGACTTTAGGCCGCCCCGACAACGACTTTACATTGAACTATTTGGCAATTATACTTTTTACATATTGAACTATTTGGCAATAGCCCTTCGGTAAACATATCAAACGTATTAATTAAATTATCATACTGTGGTATATCCACAGGTCCTGCTAGTATAACAATGATTCTTCATCTCAAAAATACAGAATATCTTTAATTATTTTTTTTTTCTTCCCAAAATAAACTCATCATCGCATATTGTTACATGTGAAAATGTCTAAGTATCAGAAATGTCTGTTTTTTTCCTTTTTTTCAAAATTCTATACGCCTAGAATTAAAGAATGTTTTAAGTGTTTGCGTATGTCCTAATAAATGCATATATATGTTTATGCATACATATGTATATGTTTGTGGATGCATCTCTTAAAAATTTTTTTTTTTTAAATAAAATGAAATAATAAAAAAAAATCCCCCCAAAAAGTCTGGAATGCCTTCTTCTCCGAGGCGTTCATTTCACTATGATGAGTCACATGATGTAAGCAGCCTCTTTTTCAAACCAAAAAATCAACATGGAAGTGAGTAGGAAATTTAGCATTTCAAATTACTACCATCCCACAGATAAATGCAAGAACAGCTACAATGACTATAAAAACTTGGTTGGAAGTGTATGGTGTAATGGTTAGAGTCGTGGGAAATGGACTCGTCGACCCGAGTTCAAATCCTGGATGAAGCTGTTTGTATTTCACATAGTGCTAATACCTAAGGAAAGGTATTCATCCAACTACTCTCTCCAGCTATGGGTAAATAGTAGGACAGATTGAGCTCTTTAACCTTGACTAGCTAACCAGGCTAGGAGAAGGAAAACTCTGAATTCAAACCTGTTAAACTCCACTTAAGAAATTGACCTTGTGTGACATCCTGCTCGTGTGGAGGGGTTGGTAAATATATACAATGACTATAAAAAGAGTTGAAAGTCAGGTATTCATGACATACTGATGTCTAGAAGTGGCTACCTGGCGTCGCCTGGCCAGAGTCAAGTGTTAAAAAAAAATTAAAAAAAAAAAAAAAAAAAAAAAAAAAAAGTTTCGTAGATCCATTGAATCAAATTGAATTGAGAGTTGGATCCTAGCAGGATGCCCCATTAAAATCCCAAAATAAAAAAGACCTTGTGTTGATCTAGACACTCTGAAAAGAAAAATGAAGTCTCCTATTTAAAATATTAAATGCAAGAAAATAAAATTCCATGCTGTTATCCTTTAAATTTACTTTTTAATTATCTTCATAAATATAAATAAAATCTTTATTTTTGCTCAAAAAACTCTGGTGATAGTGAATGTGTATATATATAAGTAAAGTCGACGGGGCGGCCTAAAGTCGGTATCAACCAGTCAACGAGGGAGTTATCCCCTTTTCAATAGCGCTAGACCAAGGAGATTGTTTTTTTTTAGCATCTGAGGTGGAGCGCCACACCTACCATCAGCTCCTTACTTTACCGCACAGATCCCTGAGCTACTCATACGCTGAGTTGGCGGGGACCGGTATCGAACTAGGAACCTTGTGGTTTCTAGCTGAACGCTCTACCGACTGAGCTAACCCGGCCTCATATATATATATATATATATATATATTATATAATATAATATATATATATATATATAGTCATTAATTGTTTTATTTTCATAGTTTCCTCTAGACATACACATACATACATACATACATACACACAACTGCCCTTTATATATGTATAGATCGTCATTTTAAAAGGCCGCTTTAGTCAGTTGGTAGAACATCCACCTTGGAAACACAAGGTTCCAAGTTTGATACCGACCCTCTCCAACTTAGTGCATGAGTAGTACAGCTCGGATCTGAGCTGTAAAGTGGCAAGGTGATGGTAGGTTTGGCACTGTGATGCACTCAGATGCAAAACCAATCTCCCTAGTCTAGAGCAAGTGAAAACAGGATAGACTCCCTCACTGTCTATCTAATACTAGGCTACTAAACTAACTTTACTTACTTTTTATAATGGTCATTTTATAAGTATGGCAACCAGTCAACCAAGTACTATAATTAGTTTCTAAGCACGTAATATATATATAAGATAAATATATAAAGGTTTTACATATCTATTTATTAGGTGACAAAGGAATGTTCCTTTGTCACCTAATAAATAGATATGTAAAACCTTTATATATTTATCTTATTATATTATATAACAGCTCTGTTTTATATTGAGCACTCTACCAATAATACTACCTTTGGTACACCATTCCAGCAAAAGCTGAAACAGTGACCATCTCACACTATAGTATATATATATATATATATGTCATCCACAGACACATTTTCAATGTATCATGTCTCGTCAGCTTGCAAAGTCTAGCCACACTATCTCTGGCCGGGATAGAAACCCGACTGATTTTCCGTCAGTCTGGTGTCTTAACCACTTGGCCATCAGCCACCTGCACAAAAGGGGTAGATTTTAACTGTTAAATACATACAGAGATATATATGTTACAGCTGTTAGAGAGCACAAATCAAGTTTATAGGAGAGCCTTGCTATTTTAAGCTTAATGTAC
Organism: Doryteuthis pealeii; assembly: GCA_023376005.1. Classification (NCBI taxonomy): domain Eukaryota; kingdom Metazoa; phylum Mollusca; class Cephalopoda; order Myopsida; family Loliginidae; genus Doryteuthis; species Doryteuthis pealeii. Next base: position 60,904,247 of record CM042163.1, read on the forward strand.
GACCAACAAACAAATTTTTACCCCAGAGAGCTCAACCAACAAGGTGTTGGGAGCATATATATATATATATATATATATATATATATATATATAATACAGAAGGTCTTATAAGCCATCAGAACTTATAGTACTTATAAAATTACCATTGGTTGACTGGTTATCAATACCAAGGTTAAAGAGCCCAATCTGCCCTACTATTTATCCATAGCTCTTTTTCTTGCCCAAATAAGAAGAGATGAAAATAAATAGTTTCATTAACATTTCTTCTTCTTCTCTCTTTGGCTGGAATTTAAATTGTATTAATGATATTCAGCACAAATTATCATTAAGGATAGCACATAGCACTAATACTCTTGGGAAAGGTATGCATCCAACTACTCTTCATCCAGCTATGGGTAAATAGTAGGGCAGACTGGGATCTTTAACCTACTATTTATCCATAGTTCTTCATCATCAAAGCACATATGATGAAGAGCGAAACATGACACAGAACGAAAAAAAAATTTAACTTCAGGTTATCAAGTCCTATTTCTCATGATTTTATCGGATATCATATTCAATATAATTATATCACACACACACACACACACACACAGATTACTAAACTTTATTTTGTTTGGCCCACAGGTCTCATATTATTTACAATATTTGCAATTTCTAAGTGATCCTTCATCTCAGGTTAATTACTGTCTTAAATTCAGGTGTTCTAACAAGAATGAGCATTTAAGCATGACAAGAGTAAGGTATCTGATGAGAGGAAAGGTTCAAGTGGTGGGGTCGTAGGATTGTGAGGGATATCAGTGATCTGTAATTATATATATATATTGCCCTGGGGTTGAGCACTTTGAGGGGGGGGTAGCTGACAATTGCCAACTAAAGCGTAAATGCAACATTCTGCTATATAAGGGATGGAGCGCACTATGGCAGCCTTTACATACATATAGATGTGTGTATTAAAACAGTTAAAATCCCCTTCGCATTCTGTACGTGATAACAGCCTAGCGGTTATGGTGTCTGATTGACATGACCGATCGGATTTCAATCACAGCTGTAGGTAGCTTACAAATGTCTAGCCACACTGAAGAGACTTGATAAGTCGAAACACAGATTTACTTAGTTTCCTTGAAGATGGTGCACTAAGAACATCGAAACCCTGGTAGGGAAATAACTTTTCTACAACTATTAATGCTCTATATTTTACAAGATATATTGAGCCCTTTTGGATTAACTACTTATGCCACTACAATGTTTACATGGTAGTAATCCTTTGAGATTATATATATATATATATATATTAGTTGTAGAAAAGTTATTCACTCTACCATGGTTTTGGTGTTCCCGAAACCATGGTAGAGTGAATAACTTTTCTACAACTATTAATGCTCTATATTTTACAAGATATATTGAGCCCTTTTGGATTAACTACTTATGCTATTACAATGTTTACACTTTAGTAACCCTTTGATGAATATATATGGTGGACTCTACTATCGAGAACGATAGATGAGGGTCAGCAGTGAGTGATTTGATTCCTCCCATGTTGTGCATGCTGTCAAGAAGACATTTTATGTTTCCTCGAGTGTGACAGCAGCCCAGCCCTGCTGCGAGCCATGAAGCCACACTGACAAACAAAATGATCCAAGGCAGGAGTTAAATGTTTTTCTTTTAAAGTTATGCTTCAGTCTATTTTGTTCAAAGCTCTTTAGTTTAGCAAAACAGGTCTTACACCATTCTTTCCGATCCGATGCTAGATCTTCCCAAGCACTCAGGTCAATATCGAGGCGTTTCAAATTGTCCTTCAATGATGAATATATATATATATATATATATATATATATATATATATATAAAATCTGTGTGTATAATGTATGCATTCATAATATATGTATGTGTGTGTAATATTTGCATAAGATATATGCATTTGTGTGTGTGTGTAATATATTATGGTATAATATATATATGGGTAATTATGAACTTTTGTTTAGTAAATTAGGGTGTCCAGAAAAAACAGAACCCACAAATTTTGTAATAAAACTTAATTTTAACTAGGGGGGGTAGGGTTAGGGTTTGAGTTCTGTTTTATCTGAGTCACCCTGTACAGGATGACCCAGAAAAAACAGAACCCAAATTATTCATTTTCCCATTAAAAACTAACCCTAAACCCCAACCCTAAACCCCCCTAGTTAAAATTAACAGTTTTATTACAAAATTTGTGGGTTCTGTTTTTTCTGGGACACCCTAATTTACTAAACAAAAGTTCATAATTACCTATATATGTGTGGGTGTAATATGTTTGCATAAGAAATGTATATGTGTGTGTAATATATATGTGTGCATAATATAGGTGTGGGTGTGTGTGTAATATATATGAGTACACAATCTGTGTGCATAATATATAAATATCGTGTGTGTGTGTGTGTGTGTGTGTATAATGTGCTTGTGTAATGTTTATGTATGTTACATGCACACGCATCACACACCATCTCACATACATGTATACAGATACTGTAACTGATGTTTGCAATGGATGTGATAGGGTTAAAAAGCTAATCTTATGAAAATATGATGAGATGGAAATAAATGACTTTTCAACTTAGAAGTTAAAAAAAAAAAAAAAAAAAAAAAAAAAAACATTTCTAGAATCTAAAATTCCACTTACCACAAGAGATGGATTCACATTGGTGGAACTATTTATCAATGTCATATATATATATATATATATATATATATATATATATATATACACACACGCTGATATTCATATATTATACAAATACAACATACATAAATATTACACACACACATATATTAAAATATTATGCACACACACATTGTGTACACATATTACACACACATTATGCAAACATATATATTAGACTCACACCCACACATATTTTATACAAACATATATATTACACACACATATTTCTTATGCATAACACATACACACATATTTCTTATGCAAACATAACACATACACACATATATATACACACATATATACATATATATATATATATATATATATATATATGTTATACATAAGGGATGTCCCCCAAGTAACGTACAGACATTTACTAATCTAACATGTTCATTATTATAGAAATAAAACTGTGCATGTGTTTCCTATTTCACTTTTTGATCAAGATTTTTAAAATGGACTCAGTGACATGAATTCAAATCTTGGATGATTGGTTGTAGGGTTGCATTTTCTTTTACAGCATATCAACCCTTTTCAGGTCATTTAATGCACAAGTCATTTTGATAAACAAAGGACTTAGGTTGCTTACAGTACTTGCTGTTACTTAAATGGTCACCCAATTAAATATTGAACAGGCTTATTACTGCTTAACTTTGATGATCTAGCGGCAACTGGTGCTTTCAGCATCACTTGACCATAATTTAAATAATCTACGATTTACAATAAATTTTCTTTTTTTTTCATATGAATAATGTCTGACGAAATGTCAAAAGAGAAACAACAAGACCTCATGGGACTTAATTCAACATAGCAATTGCTAATTACTATTTTCACCTATCTTTGCTTAGTAAACCTTTTATCCGATCCTTGATATTCGTTCGTGATTCTTATTATTTTTCTGTTAACCTATATTCAAGTTACAATTGTTGACGATGAAGAGATAAACCCATAACAGGAAAAGTATGACTCCCAAGTGATTTTAATTTCAAAAGGGGAGATGTCATATAGTACCTAAATAATGAGAATAGAATCATCTGTTTTTCCTATAAATAATGTCTGATGTATCTTTGCTTAGTAAACCGTCCTTAATATGCGTTGTGTTTCTCAAGTTACAATAAAAAGCACTCATTTAAATAATCGATTTACAATAAAAAGAAGAAGAAAAAAATTATGTATTGTATATAATATATTAGGGTGAGTCAAAAGTTTTGCAATATTTTGGTAGTATGAGGCACATTTCATCAGTACCATATATTTTTGCAGAGGTCATGAAATTGACAATCTCCACTGGACTATTTGATGCTGAGTTTGCCTGATATTCTCAGAATGCTACTCACCAAATTTGCTTCTATTGGCTTGAAGAACGGCCCAATCATCGAGGTTCTTGCAACCTGACAAAAATTTCTTAAACCATCTGCTTCTGCAGTGTTATGAATTATGTTATATTTGTTTTACGGCATATCAAAGTTCACTATCTATTCACCTTACAACCCATTGTTACATAATTATTAGATTCCTAATAATCATTCCCAAGACATAAAGACCCTAAACCACCACCTTCTAGCACCGGTATGATAAAAAGGGGTTGGGGCTTGCCGTAAGTGCAATAGGGCAGGGCAACCATATAGGTGCTAGGGCTTGACATGACCAGCCGATTGATCGGAGGGTGCTTCTCTGACCACCCGTCTCGACTTTGCTTGAAAACCGCTGTCAGCAGCTTAAAGTAGGCAAAGAGTTAAGAAGATTCCTCAGTTTTTTGGGGTTTTTTTTTTTTCGTACTTGGAAATCTCTCAGGTAAATCATTAGAAAACCAGAAGGGTTCCACCTACATTCGTGGAGGAGACGACCCATCAAACTCCATTGGGGAAAAAAAAAAAAAAAAAAAAGGAGATAAGATTAAACAGATACCAATTAGAAAATAAAAAATATTAAAAAGATTATAAAAAAAAAATTTTTCACAAAAAAAAAAAAAAAAAAAAAAAAAAAATCTGCCTCCCCCTCAAAATGAGAGAATAGAAATCTCTTGTGTGAGTAAATGAATGTTTGCTCAACAGGAAGTACCACCCCAGGAAAAAAAAAGGGGGGAGGTGGAGATAGGTGCCAAAAAACAGCAGGATTAAGAATTATGAGTCATAAAAGAAAGTGAGTGCTTTAAAGTCTCCAGAGTTGCAGACAATCACAGAATCGGTATCAGTAGCAGAAGGTAGGAATATTATTTGGTGAATCAGAAGAATTAACTCCAATCCAATTCCCAAGACATCTGCCTTTTTATATTTGAAGTGAGGATTTAGAAAAAAAAAAGGAGGAAATAGAATCATTTAACCACAATTTGATAAAGACTTTTAGGAGTTGAACACAATCATCAGGAACACCCGGTATGTACAAATTAACTTATGATTTCTGAACTAATCTGCAAATCCACTAATTCTGCTTATTCCAAATCTATGGCAGAGAGTTGGTTGGATTTTACGGCATATCAACCCTTGTTGGGTTATTTTATGCATTCTTGTCAGGTACTGAATTTTTTTTTTAACTCATAGATGAGACCCTAACAGATACTACTACTCTAAGCCACAGTGGACCTGGGAGTAATGGCAATGAAGAGGAATTTCATACTCCCCAGAGCTTCAGAATTGGAACCATACCACTAGATGCAGTTTAACATCATACCTAGGACACTAAGGAACCAAACCATTATTTAACCCATAGATGGGACCCTAACAGGTACTACCACTCTGGGTTAGAGTGGACTTGGTAGTAATGGCAATAAAGTACTCCACAGTCCTCAGAGCTCCAGAATTGGAACCTCACCACTAGATATATAGTTTAGTGTCATGCCCAAGACCCTCAGCCACCACTTTCTAGCACAAAAGGGTTGGGGTTTGGCATAAGAGCAATATGGTTGAGACAATCATATAGGTGCTATGGCTTGACGTATGGCAATGAACTTTAAGCAGCACTTATCCATAAGATGATCATTATTAAAAAATAAAAGACTTAGAGGCATTTTTTATTTACTCTATTTTGCAATACATAATTGTATCTACCATAAATCCTAGAAAAATCAAATATTCAAATTCTCTAGATTTTGCTAACAGCTCTATATCGTTCAGCGTCCTGAAAGAGAATTTTTTAAAATTATCTTCGAACATTTTTAAAAATTCTCCGTTTTTCTCCAACAAATTTTTTTCATTCAAAATAAAATTTCACTCTGATGAAGGTCGAATTTTCTCTGTGTACGGAATATTTTTACATTTTTCTATTATTATTATTTCATTTCATTTGTTTATTTAATAATAATAATAGTTTGAATTGTGTACACATAGATAAACTGAACGAAACACATATGTAAGTTATATTGATTAAATTCATCTTTTATTATCCATTCTGCACTTTTTCTTTATTCATTTGTCCTCATATCGTCGGATTCAATTCCAATTCCATTTTTACTCTAGTGTGTATGATTTATAGAGAGAGATCAATTATCAGTATAGTAAGTGCTTTGTTATTTTTTGGGGGGCGTATATGTTCTCTACTGAGACAGCGTCATCTCTAATGGCTGAGTCATGTCCACCGATGGATGATGGACGAATCCCGAAGGACATCCTCTATGCAGAGCTTTCGTCTGGTAAGAGACAGATTGGTCGCCCCCAGCTGTGATTCAAGGATGTCTGCAAGAATGATCTCAGGTGCTTTGGCATGGCCCCTTCTAGCTGGGAAAATTTTTCTCAGGAACGCCCTCAGTGGCAGCAGGCTCTCCGTAGAGGACTGTTCATGTCTGAGGTCACCCTGGAGCAACACTATGAAGCTAAGAGGTCCAGAAGAAAACAGCGGCAACAAAGCACCAGTACATCAACATCTTCAGGGACAGCCTTCACATGCGATATCTGTGGTCAAGAATGTTTTTCAAACATTGTACTTCACAGTCACAGGAGGCGCTGTAACTTCAGGGGCACAAAAACTACATTATAGTCCTCCGAGACTGAAATGCCAATAAGTAAGTAAATGCTTTGAGACGGATACCTTTTTTACAATGACAGTTAAGAAAGAAGATAAGAGACAGACTGAACTTTTTTTTTTAAAAGTGTATACTGGATTTACTCATTTAGTTTAAAAGAAGACGTGTATTACTAAAAAGACACAGAAGACGTGAAAAAAGACACAAGAGACACGTAAAAAATAAAAGGCACAGAAAATATGTACAAAAAAAAAAAAAAGGCACAAAAAAAAAAAGATACAAAAGGCATTTAATGGGGAAAAAAGACAGAAGACAGAAGAAACAAAGAAGAAAAAAAGACACAGAAGAAGACACGTAAAGAAAAAAACCCACAGAAAAAGACACAAGAAAAAAAACCCACAGAAGAAGACACAAAGAAAAAAACCCACAGAAGACACAAAGAAAAAAAGACACAGAAGAAGAAATGTAAAAAAAAGGCACAGAAGATGACACGTAAAAAGAAAAAAAAAAAGACACAGCAGAAGAGTTTTAAAAAAATGTCTTAAAATCCAACCCATAAAAATGTAAGCTCAATACCTGGGAAAGCGAGACAAAAAAGACAGGAAATTCTGGCAAGAATCATCCAGGAAGGAATAAAAAGAAAAGTTTGGAAGCCAAATGATGATATGAAGAATTAGAAAGAAAAAAGAAAAAAAAGAAAAAGAAAAAGGAAAAAGAAAGAAAAAAAAAGAAGAGGTAGTAGCAACCAAAATCTGGTGTGCCATCTGGAACTAGCCAGACTGCAGAAAAAAAAACAACAAAATAGTCAAAGCTTATATCAGACTCAGAAGTTGAGAGGCAACATAAAAATAATGTAATGAAGAGCATCATCCACAATTTCAAGGGACACCCATGGGGGGGGGCGATAGGGGGGTAGTAGTAAAGAAACGTGACTATGAAAGTCTCCAGGGAGAATGTGCAATCTTTATGATGTAAAAAATTTTAAATTATAGTTTTAATTTCAGTTAAGATTTTTTTTTTTCTTTTTTAAGTTTTCGAGTTCTGAAGAATTCTTCATCAAAATATAATTACAGTGATGCTGATAGCTTTTTGATTAAGTGCATCCTAGGATGCAGATGTTTGCTTTAAATGAGTCCCTGGGAAAATTCATGGGTCCCAACTAAAGCAAGAAGATCTTGAGATGAAGATGAACCTTTAACTGTGATTAGGTACAATGGATTACCTTCACGAATCAAGCCAGAATCAAACCCTGTCCAACAAAGTTTAGGCAAACAGACCATTGTTAATGGGTTCAAATTCTTAGTGAGTGCTCCATATTTCTGGCCTTTAACCATATTAGTTTAGTAAATAATCTGGTCACTCTGTGCAATGTAAAGCTTATCAAGCTAGGTAATCAGATTATTAGCGAGTTCAAATTCTGAGTGCTCCATACTTCTGGCCTTTTACCAAGATAAGCTAAGTAAATCACCCTGTGAAATATAAACTATAGCTAGCTAGAAAAGCAAATCCTTATTTAAATGGGAATAAAGAAATGTAAGTCTAGAGTTTTGTGATTTAAAGACCATCTTTCTGTTTTGTTTGTGAATTACATCAAATGAACTGACCCTGCTCATAATACATAGATTACATTACAACCAATAGTTGAATTTTTGCATTATAAATGAAAGACGTCCAAAGTCTAGATGGCCTTTCTATACTGCTGAAACAGGTTTTGAGAAAAAAAAACTGTTGTCTCTTCTTAGTAACAATGCAAGACTTTCTTTGTTTTAAGCTCATATATATTTTATTTTTTTAAGATCCCAAACACGCATGTGAGAATTTGGCTAATAGAATGAGAGCTGCCATTGCAGTCAGTCTTGCTCAACAATTACCCAAAGACTGATGTTTTTCTAGCTAACTTCCCACATTCACACTCGTAGCCAGAAGTGTAAGTCTAAACACAAGACAGAAAGTGCCGCTCACTTTTTCTCCTGTGGTTTTTCCATTAACCGTTATTTTAAAATCTACACTACTGTACATAATTAACAGGCAACCCATCAATTATGTAACTATGGTTAAATCGAACTTAACGAACCTAAATTCCACCATCATATGTTACTCTGCCGAAAGAAAAAAAAATTGCCAAAAATCAGGGAATTAACTGAATTTAATGAAATTTTCAGTGTTGATATATTAATGAATAAAAGATATAATGCACCAGTTATTTTATTTAAAAACTTTTATATTTTTTCAGGTCAGTTAACTTTGAACCATAAATTTTTCATCGTTTTTTGAATCTGTGTTACACCTCTTTTTTTTCAGTAACAAGAAGTTAACTAAAAACTTTACAAATAAATAAATACCTATAATTTTGTGTAAAATTTATGTACAAAATATTTTTAAATAATTATTTAATTAGTAATTAATATATTCACACAACATTTTATTTGAGGGGACAAAACAAAGTTTTCATTTCAGATTGTTTTATTTATTTTACTCCTTTAATAAATTTAATGATTTTATTTACTTATGATACAAACCCTCTGATATTGAATTTTTAACTTCAATCAATTAACTTTCAAAAATCAATTTTTACACCAACCGGACGGTGTTTTTATTTATTTATTTTTTTGCTAATATTGCATAATGATTGGCTACTCAAGCGGTGATTCACTGTAAATTGAACCAATCAGAAGAAAGACTGACAATGGCTGATTGGCAATTGGAACAGCAGGCAAATAGCCAGTAGCAGTTTAGACTCTTCGAGGTGAACAGGTCATTGTGTGTTGCTCTTAGGACAACAGGACACAGTGGGCACCATATGACCTTTAGGCACCCCTTCCGCAATCTCGACTCACAAGGACACTTTTCTCATTTACACCATCAAAATCCGGTTGTTTGTTAGGGGTTAGTTTTATAATTTAAAAAAAAAAACTCTAAAAATCGTCCGTTAACAATTAACCGGATTTTGACAATGTAAATGGAAAAAATGTCCCCAAGAATCGAGATTGCAAAAGGGGTGCCTAAAGGTCATATGGTCCCACAGTGGTAATGGAAGAAGGCCTGTGGACTTTGGTTTGTCACTCAGGAGTATGCATTTACCCAACCCCTCCACTGCAAACAGGATGTGACACAAGGTCAATTTTTAAGTGCAGTTTAACAGGTTTGAATTCAGAGTTTTTCTCAATGACTTATCTATTTGTATATAAAATCATACTGCATTTGATATATTAGCTATTTTAGTTATATTGCTGAAAGGAGAATAGTTGGATGTTTTAATATCAAAATATTAAAATTGGTATAGTCCATTTGAGAGCTCAATGCACAATAATTGAAGAATTATACACAGAGCAATAGCAAAGAAAGCACTTGAATACCAGTTATTAACTGTCATAAATTTATTTCCACCAATATTAACCAGCTTCAGACTATTTCCCCCAAAAATAGCTTTACTACACAGATCCAAACTGTGCTACTTATGCACTGAATATATATATATATATATATATATATTTTTGAAGGCAATTACAATACGTATATCGTATAGAATATGATAATTATTGAAAAATAATCATGACAAGCAAACTCGGCGAATAACGCGTGCGGCGTGTAGAATACCATACAGCTGTTTCAACCTTATTAGGTCTCATCAGCAGTATATATATATATATATATATATATATATATATATATATATATAAAATAAATGGAAATGAATCCGAAAGGATGATTGAAAATAGATAGAAAAAAAACAAATGATAATAGTAGTAAGCTGACAGATATCTGTTTCAACCTTTTAATAAAAACAGGTCTTCCTCAAGAGCAACTATATTTATGAAAGAAAGAAGTAATAGTTAACCGTTTGGCATGAGAGGCTCAAACAACGCTCACGTTCTGGGCCGGAATGTCTTAAAATTTGTATAGAAATGTGTATTTTGTATTAAAAATAAAATAAAATTTTATTTTTAAAACTAAAAGTGTCATCATCAATGAGAAAAACTCAATAAAGTTTGAAGTAAAAATGTAATAGAAGATATAAGTTGTATATTGAATTATTAAAAAGGTCAAAACAGGATATCTGTCAGCACACAACTATTATTTGTTTTTTTCTATCTATTTTAAATCATATATATATATATATAAGTTAGGGTAGTGTAGACATAAAGTCAATGAAGTTTGGTAACAGTCAGTTTCTCACCTATGTGATTTTCAAACCACGTTTGTGTGTGTGTATATTTAGCTCAGTCGGTAAAGCATTCACTAAGAAACCAAAAGGTTCCGGATTCAATAATAGCCCTTGCCAACTTAGCAAATGTTGGTTGGTTGGTTGAGTTTTACAGCATGTCAACCTTTGTTGGGTTATTTTATGTCGAAGACGTCTTTTTATTTCAAAAATATTCAATTAAAAATTCAAAAAAAATTTTTTTTTTTTTAACCCCAATTTTTTTTCAAACTCATTTTTTTTCTATTTTACCCATAGATAGGACCCTAACAGCTACTACCACTTTGGGTCAAAGTGAAACAGAGTAATGGTAATGAATGTGTACTCCACACTCCCCAAAGCTCTTTACCAATAGCTGGAGAGAGAGAGAGAGATAGAGTAGGTGGAAGCATACCTTTCCCAAAAGTATTAGTGCTATGTGAAATGTAAACAGCCTCATCCAGGATTTAAACTCTGGTTGACGAGTTTATTTCCTACAACTCCAACCATCACACCATATGCCTCCATTCTCTCTATATATGCAAGGTTATTTTTGGTTACAGAGCTGTTGCAATTTTATCATATATATGCACACACACACACACACACACACCAAAGACACCCCAACCTATCTGTATCTATATAGAATTTATATCAAATATGGCAAACTGCCGAGAGATAAATGATGAAGCCGACAACAGGTGCAAAAGTTAAATTCATCAGCAAAATAACATCTAGATTTAGAATCAGAGAAATTCACTCAGATTTTCTTTCAAAAAAAAAAAAAAAGAAAGAGGAAAAAAAAAAAAAGGAAAAAAAAATGAAAAAGAAAGAAAGAGGGAAAATAAAAAAGTTTTTTTAAGATAATCATAAACTGTTTATATCCACTCTAACTTTTTTCTTAAAACAAGAGTGAATTATGACAATTAGGATCAGAGTGTAGTATCTACACACTTTAGGAAAGTGTTACACACATAAACTTGTGATTAGAAACTGAGGAATAATGGATAAAACACAAACAACTACGTTCAAATGATTTCAACTCGCTATGTTAACGAAGCTTCGTCAGAATTTATTTGCAACAAGAATTACAATATGTATACATATTGAAAAGATCAAGGGAGGGGGAGAAGAGGAGGGGGAGATGCATAGAAAGGTGTGAGGGCAAAGAGTGAGAAGGGAAGGGGAAGTGTCAACTTTTTGCTCACACCTTCCGATGCATCCACCCTCCCCCTCCTCTTCTCATACTCCCTCCCACCTTTTTAAATATATAAACACACTGTAGTTCTTGTCACAAATCATGAGAAAGTTTTGTTAACATACCAAGGCGCAATATCTATTGAATTAAGTTTGTGTTTTATCCGTTATTCCTCAATTTTTAATCCCTTTTTGTTGGATTTTACCCAACCTGTTAACCCTCACACATAAAATTATAAATCTTAGTATAATGGAGATTCAGTGCTTGTCTGTCAGTAACCGAAACTATGTCACTGCTTACATCACAATACACTCAGGAATTGCATATTTATCAATTAGTATTTAGTCTGGTTTGGTTTGTTTTGTTTTGTTTTACGGCATATCAACCTCAGTGGATCATTTAATGCCGATAAAGTTTTGAAATAAATCAATTCAATAATACATTTTTTATAAATACATTTTTCTATTTAACCCATAGATGGGACCCTAACAGGTACTACCACTCCGGGTCAGAGCGGACCAGGAAGCAATGGTGATGAAGGGGTGCTCCACATTCCCCAAACCTCCAAAACTGGAACCTCACCATCAGATAGAGTTTAACGTCATTCCCAGGACATGTAGACCCGCAGCCACCGGCTTCTAGCACCCATATGATAAAAAGGGGTTGGGACTTGCCATAAGGGCAATAGGGTTGGGGAAATCATATAGGTGCTAGGGCTTGACGTGACCAGCCGATTGATCGGAGGGGGCCTCTCCGACCGCCCGTCTAGCCCAAGATAGGGCCAAAGTGGAGTATTGCATGTCATAAACTGCTCATCCACCTGGGTTCTATCCTTAAGCATCACGGGTCGCCACCCACAGCCAACAGGTGGCCCCATTGGGGGAGTCTTACCCCTCTGCAGAGGTGCAATTAGTATTTAATCTATAGTAAAACTAATTAATACATATTAATGATGTCTCTAGGAAAATCTGATTTAGTCTGAGGTGGAGCGCCACACCTACCACCAGCTCCTTGCTTTACCACACAGATCCCTGTGCTACTCATATGCTGAGTTGGCGAGGGTGGGTATCAAACTAGGAACCTTGTGGAATGATGTCTCTAGGAAAATCTGATTTAGATTTTACCTCAAACAGCCCATGGTATCAGGTGCATTTAAAATCCTGCAATGTGTCTTATATATCACTAAGAAATAAAAGTTTATATAATATATGGTGTGTTTAATTCGCATACTGGTTTTAACAAAACCGGGTTTAATAAATTACTTAGTGTTATTGATCTCTAACATCATTGTTTTATTCTCCAATGTATTAAAAGCAATCCTATAAATAATTTTATATAAAAAACAATTAAAATATAATTAAAATAAGTAATATTTTTCTATGCGTTCTTTTTTAATTTTGTTTGTCTTTCTAATTTGATATATTTTATTATATTGAAACTTAAATACTTACGCCTGGCGGGCACATATTATATAGTTAATATTGGAGCTAAACAGTGCTCAATATCATTGATAGAGCATTTATACCTAAGTTATGGTAGTGTGGACATGGAGTCAACGGCACTTGGTCAGAAGATCACATAGGCGAGAAACTGTCAGTAACCAGGTGTCATTGAGTCCATGTCTACACTACCTTACTGCTACATATATATATATATATATATATATATGAAAAGATATGAAAACACCACAAAAAGCTGTTAAAGTGAAAACATTTTATAACTTAGCTGATATTGAACAATATTTCGATTTTATGAAAATCGTCATCAGAACTTGTTTATAATTTCCTTTCTTGTAACTTATATATATATATATATATATATATATATATACATACATACATACTAGCAGGATCTGTGGATATACCACAGTATGATAATCTAATTATTATAATGTTTGATATGTTTACGTAAGAGCTATGTTGAATGTTCTTTTTTCCCCTTTCTTTACTTATAATAAAAACAGTGAGTTGATATGGAGGATGTGCTATTGCCCATGTAGCAGATCCCTCCCACACTACTACTGAAGTGCAAAGGAAAGGGGATATTATAACATTTAAGCACACCATCTGTGATCTCGATTCATAAGGACATGTTTTTCATTTACACCGTCAAAATTCGGTTGTTTAACAGACGATTTAGGGGTTAGGGTTAGGGATTAGTTTTATAATAAAAATTTTAAAAATCTAAAAATCATCTGTTAAACAACTGGATTTTGACGCTGTAAATGAAAAACATGTCCTTATGAATAGAGATCGCAGATGGGGTGCTTAAATGTTATATGGTCCAGGAAAGGTAAGAAACCAATGCAGTTTGGCAACGGCAGAGTCACAGGATTTGCTGTGAAATGCTGAAGTTCAATATTACTCCATCTTAGGGACTCTGGCTCCAGATATTTTGGGGGGGTTTACTCCCCTAGTGTATATATATATATATTAGGGAAGTAAACCCCCCAATATATATATATATATATATATATATAATATATATAATCAGTCATGACCAAGTGTATATAGCTCTAAGTAGACCAAAGAATCAGACTTAAAAGTACAGATGTAAGATAATTTATATTTAATATGCAAATAATATTGCTATTCTTTCAGTAATTGCAGAAATATGAATAAAGGAGTAATGATTAGATCTTAATTGCCAATACAGAGCGCCGTGGAATTTCAACGGGGACAGCGAGATAAATATCAACGTTATCATTTACTAAAGTTGGTTTAGTTTAGCACAAGGCCAAAAGTCAGGGGCCCCCATTAAGGATAACACTCACAAATAATGATTCACTAGCCCAGCTCATTAACCATTGCACCACACAGGGCACACGTCTATATAATAATGTATCAACATATTTGAAAGGAATAGCAGAAGAAATTTCTGAAAAGGTCTTGCTCTTAATTCTTTCAGTCGATATAAGTAAAAAGTCGTTGGGGCGGCCTAATAACGGTATCAGCCAGACAGCGAGGGAGTCTATTTGTGAGGTAAAGAGAGGAGGTGATGGTAGGTGTAGCACTCCACCTCAGATACAAAAACAATCTCTTTGGTCTAGCGCTAATGAGAAGGGGATAGACTCCCTCGCTGACTGGATGATACCGACTTTAAGCTACCCCAACAACTTTACTTACTTTTATATATATATATATATATATATATATATATATATATATATATATATATATATATACTAGCAACAGTACCTGGTCCATGACCGGACTAAAAAATATGACAAAAACTCAAATTAATTTCTTAATTGCTTATTGTGTTAAAGTGATAAAAATATCAATTTAATTTATTTTCTTTTTTACCCCTAAAAAGTAACAATTAAAAAGAGCTAAGTGTTAAACTTGTGTCCTTATTTATTTAACTCTATCGTCTGAAGTGTTTGTTAACAGTAGTTTTCGATTTTTCTGTCTTGAAAGTTAAAAACTTGAATCGTGTCGAGGGTAGTGAAGTAGGGGTCAAAGTCTGTATATGATATTTTTTAATTTTTTTAAATCATTGAAAAATATCACTTAATTAGTAAAAATCAAAACCAAATTTTGTGTTTCTTAGTTATAAGCATATTAATCTGTATGCAAGATTTTGAATCTGAGTGAAATCTCTTTTCTGAGTTATAAGTCGACATATACATACCAAACTTTCTTTTATATATATATATATATATACACTAGCAAAAGTACCTGGACTAAAAAAAATTAGGAACACCAGAAAGTGAGTGAGGATAAAACAGGTGTAAGAGAGAAAATAAGAGGAAAATGATTTATCAAATAAAAAAAAATAAAAAATCACTAAGAATTTGTATAGTAGAATGTTTGTTTATATTAGGAATTTAAAAAAAATCATATCCCTTAATCAGTAAAAATCAATAACAAATTTGTTGTGTTTCTTAGTTATAAAGATGTCAGGGTGTATTCAAGAATTAGAGTCTGAATAACATCTCATTTCTGAGTTATAAGTCGACACATACATACCAAACTTTCTTTTATATATATATATATAGATATATAGATAGATAGATAGATAGATAGGAATTTATGTCTAGCAATAAAAATTTTCATATTTTGTGCATATTATTTTTTGAGCTTGACTTTTCTTTTCTTTGTTTTTTCTTTGTTTTTTTAAGCAAATTGTATGTATTTCTTGTAGCTAAGCACAATTCATTTTTTTGTTTAATTAATTAATTACATCCCTTAATCAGTAAAAATTAATAACCAAATTTGGAGTGTTTCTTAGTTAGAACGATATCAATGTGTATGCAAGATTTTAAATCTGAGTGACCTCCCGTTTTGGAGTTATGCGTCGACACGTACATACCAAAATCTCTCCTTTATATATTAGATATATAGATAGATAGGAATTTATGTCTAGCAATAAAAATGTTCATATTTTGTGCATATTATTTTTTTAGCTTGACTTTTCTTTGTTTTTTTAAGCAAATAGTATGCATTTCTTGTACCTAAGCACAATTAATTTTTTTTTGTTTTTTGTTTGCTGTGTACATTTTTCATATTTTAGCACAATAGAAATTTGTCCATACTTTGCACAAATTTTATGATGTGCATTAAATTTATTTATGTACACTTAAGCTTGTGGGAGGGGCAATATACCTGAGTAAATCCAGAAAAACAAAATATACACAAGGTGGTCCGAAAGTCATGTGACACCCCCCACACACACACATATTGTTTTTAACTTACACTTATCTGGATGTTGAATATATTACATTTCTGTGCTATGCATTTATTAATGGTATACTAGAATGGGCTACCTGGCATTACCCGAGTAGAGTGGGGATAAAAAGTTAGTCTCGCAAAATCCATTGATTGCTTTGGTCTTACATAATTGATTTATGTTTTAATCACGAACGCAACCAATGACTTTCGCTTTTCTTACTATTCAAATCTTAATTTTTAAATATCTTTCCAGATATAAATAAAATCTTCATAAATTTTGAATAAAAAGCAAGCTCTGGTGATAGTGAATGTGTATACATATTTACTTTGTCATTAATTGTTTTATTTTTGTGGTTTCCTCTGGACACACACACACACACACACACACACACACACTGCCCTTTATATATGTATAGATAGAAAATTGTCTATAATATCTTGCTGAGGAAATGTCTGTAGTACTTTATTTTATTTTTTAACTTTTGAAAATCCATAGAGCTTCTACTACTTTTGTGACGAACACTAATTTAAAATTTTGAATGGAGGGGTCGCAGTTGGACCTATCACCATCCCTGATTTTTATCAAATGAATAATCAAAATAAGTTCATATATATATATATATATATTATATATGTGTGTGTGTGTGTGTAAGGTAATCCAAATGACTGGTTGTAAGGGATGATTCTATTTGGGATCTTCAAGATCTCACTGTATAACCATACTGTAAGCTCTTGTAGGTGCAAACATATACTCATACAAGGATTTTTATGAATCCCTAAAGAGAGCTCAATGTTTGATAATTAATAAATTAGATTATATACAGAGCAATATTTCTGGTTGAAATAAAAATTATAACGTGATGATGGTTTGTTAAGTTTTTCTTTCTTTGAAAGAATATATATATATATATATATATAATATACCAAGCGTGTTGGTAAATCCTCGCGGTGAGAAAAAAAACAGCAAATAGTTTGATTGTAAAAATATACTACCAAACATCAGCCGGGAGAAAAAAATTTTTGGAAAAAAGAAAAGACCAAGATAGTCGTACCAACAAAAAGTAATCTATTGGTACAGTATTTGGCCAAAAGGAAAAACAATTATATATATATATATATATATATATATATATATATATATATAATCGCTAGGAGAATAAGCTAAGTAAAAAGTGCTCAATACCCAAGTAGAGCAAATAATAAAGATAAATCTAATGAGTCAGACGAACCTACTATTAGTTTTGCTTAATGCTCTTCAGGGCTAAGATCTGACTCTTAACTTCTACAAAGTCAGATCTTAGCCCTGAAGAGCATTAAGCGAAACTAATAGTAGGTTCGTCTGACTCATTAGATTTATCTTTATATATATACATATATATGAGAGAGAGAGAGAGAGAGAGAGAGAGAGAGAGGGTATTCGTGCAGCAATTTTATCACTGATGCTGGTTAGAGCACCTCTTTTTGTTAAATGGTTAACAAACTAGATTAGCAAACCATTAATACTGAGCTTGAGTCTCACCGGGTGCTCCATACATCTGGCCTAAAGACACAACTTAACAAAAGCTGAGTAAAAAAATAAAATAAAATTAAATATTTACCCAACCTGTCCACCATGGTGAGGATTTGACACAGGATCACAAGTATGGGGCATTGATCCAGCAGTAATGGATCTTCGAGACAAGCTTGCTAACCATTACACCACGATGGGACAAAGCTGAGTAAATAACTATTACAGACCTTAGTGGTTAGAGTTCACTATGAAAAAGAAGTGCAAAACAAGGGGGGGCTTCACAAAACTAATGACGTCAGTAAGTGGGACCACAATTTTGCCTTTGTACAGCGTGACGTTGCATGAGTAACTTAGTCGACCTTAGAACTGATAAAGTCGGCTGTTTTAAGTTTTTTGGAGGTTTTTTTTTAGGGTTTTTTATTTATTATCTTTCTTTTTTAAAATCTATTTTCTTTATTTTTATTACTATTGTATTTTGGGTTTTTTTTAAATTGTTACTCTAAAATAGAAATATTGTTAAATACTCTGCAAAATTATCAGCAAATAGTAATTTTCAGTTTATTTCAGTATAGGACTTGATTAGTTTATAATCTCAATTTCCTTAAAATAACAACACTGAGCTCAAAAAAGTGTCTAAGAACTGAATCACTACGCAACAACTTTAAATTTATATATCATCAATTAATCCTGTCGTTTGATTTTTTTAAAAACTTCTAAATGAATAATCCCAGTTTAGAAATTAAAAATATATACATTGGACTTCATTTCATATTCCACTAATATCTGTCCGGTAGACTGTGGTAAAAAAAAAAAAAAACGTTTCTGAATTCGCAGAGTACCAAGAGAAGAGACTTCACAAAACTAATGACGTCAATAAATGGGACCACAGTTGTGCCTTTGTACAGCAAGACGTTGTTGCATAAGTAACTTAGTCCTATACAGTTTTAGTAAAAAAAACAACGAAAAAAGATAAATTGCTTATTGCTTACACATTATTAATATCTAGCCGGGATATTTTTAGAATAGAAGGAAATGGGGGGGGGGGGCCATGAAACACATTTATGTTTGCAAAATCTGACAAAACACCCCAAACATAAACAAAATGTATTAATAAATAAATAAATAAAAAGGGGGAATATAAGATTCTTTTTTTCTTTTCTTCCGAAATAAATTCCTTAACTAATAAATAAAAACAATTCTCTTATTACATAGGAAAACATATTTTATCTTTAAATTATAAAAATAAAATATAGATAATAAATTTAAACGTTTTTGGAGGGTTTTTTTTATAATGTCTAACTTTAGTGTTTTAAGAGCATTTTTATTCTTTGACTACAACTAACTGAACTATACACGAAATAAAATAAAAAATAAAATGAAACGAATTTAGAACTACAGTAGTCAAAAAGAAGAAAAAAAATTGCAAAAATAGGTTATAAGTGTGTGATATTATGTTACTGACATTACTTTAAAAAGGCCAACAGTAGTTGAAATGACAGGTCATGGTACCGCCATTGAAGAATTCTCTCTTTTATACGTGAACCACAATGAAAACTAAAAAGAGACCTTTTTTCTTCTTCTTTTTTAACAGAATATATAAGTGATGAAGAAGAGGAGAAAGAAAAAGATAACATGCGATTTTTTTTTAAATTCTCTGCTAGTCTCTTTTACTTTTTAAAGTCTACATTAAATTTTATCATCATTGATGTACTAGTAGGAATTTGAGGTCCGTACTGGAATGTTGATGACGTCACAGAAACATGTGAACTAGTCACACACACACAAGAACTTTTTTTTTTAAGTTAGCAAATTAACTCTACTCATATTTCTTCACACCCTTGCAAAATAAATATATCGAATATTTAATTTAATTGACAAAGATTTGGAGAAAAAAAATTAAGCTTCAGGACAAACCATCTAAATGACTTAAATAAAAATCAATTGGTCAGTATAATGATTAGCAGACCATTTTTTTCGTCAGTTTGATTCTCATTGGGTGCGCCATACTTCTGGCCTTGTGCCACAACTAAGCTAAACTTAGTAAATAAGTAAATAACAAGGACTTAAGTTTTGAGATTTAAGTCCTTTCAAGACTTAAATGAGAGTTAAGACCCTTTGTTCTTTTTCCGAGAAGAAGCTTGTAAACAATGGCAGCTAATTTTGACGGAGAAAACATGATGCTTTTCAAATCCATTTAAATGCATGTTTTTAATTCCAAAATATCATAAAATATATTTTTAATAAGAATCAAGTTCATTTAAAATAATGCGCAAGTACAATATTATGGTAGGAATTTAGTCACTTAAAGTTTAAGATTACCTCAATACGGACCTTAAATCGCTACTAGTACCATTATCATGAACAAGATAATTTGGGACCATATGACCTTTAGGTACCCCTTTTTGATCTCGATTAAGAAAGGACATGTTTTTCATTTATACCGTCAATATCCGGTTGTTGTTTGTACAATACACTTATATTTATAGATGAATAAGTAAAAATATAACAAAAGACTTAAAATTTTTGCATTATAGTCTATTTCAAGGAAGCTTAACTCTCCCAAATTCATCAGATGCGTATGATGAATTCTTTATTCATCATACGCATCTGATGATTTGGGAGAGTTAGACACTTTGTCTAAGCTTCCTTAGAATAGACTATAATGCAAAAATTCTAAGTCTTTCGTTATATTTTTACTTATAAATTTGCTCTGTGACTCTAACAATAAGAGCACACATTGAGCTCTGCAAACTACGACAGGTTTTTTTTTTTAAACTCCTATGTCGTAAAGAAGATTTCTTCTCCGAACTTTTGGATTATATATATATATATATATATATATATATATATATATAATATATATATATAATATATTATATATGTGTGTGTGTGTGTGTGTATTAAATTACTTTAATTGCCGGTTTAGCTCAGTCGGTAGTACAAATCAAATTTGATAAAGTGAAGATAACTGATGCCTAATGTTTATTTCAGATGTTTTTAAACCACAAAATTACATGTAAATATACACGCCAAGACTTCCTAGGCTACAGTCCCAAGCCGATTATCGTTCAATTGTGTCGGATGTAAAAAGTGGCCGAATAAATTGTCCTTTAATATTAAAATGATATCACCCCAAAATTCCAATTTTTTTTTCGCGCATGTTTATTGTCGCAAGAGTTAATAAAATAAGTTTTAAGTGATTAAAATACGTATAGAACGAAAATAGCTCCGAATTTAATTAGCCAATGAGATTACAGATTTTATCTGGAATGTAAACATCAGCTGTAGGCTACAGTCCCAAGCCGATTATCGTTCAATTGTGTCGGATGTAAAAAGTGGCCGAATAAATTGTCCTTTAATATTAAAATGATATCACCCCAAAATTCCAATTTTTTTTTCGCGCATGTTTATTGTCGCAAGAGTTAATAAAATAAGTTTTAAGTGATTAAAATACGTATAGAACGAAAATAGCTCCGAATTTAATTAGCCAATGAGATTACAGATTTTATCTGGAATGTAAACATCAGCTGGTGTTCTGTGTTTATGAAATAAAAAAATATTAATTTAGAATGACCCCCAAAACACCCAAAAAAATTCCTAATAATATGCTTTAGTAACTAAAGCAAACAATAATAATGCTTTAGTAACTAAAGTAAACAATTTTTTTTTCTTCAGGAAAAATTTCAAAATATAATTTTCAATTAAAGAACTGGCTTTTTAGAAAAAATTTTTTTTTTTTAATGAACCTAAAATGCGTATGACTTTAGCCCCCCTACAGAAAATAATTTACCAAAAATCAGGGAATTATCGGATTTTAATGAAACTTTCAGTGTTTATTTATCAATGAACGATCTTTATAATGCATTATTTATTTTATTTCAAAACTTTCTCATTTTTTTCAGGTCACTTAATTTTGACCCCACCTTATGTTGGGGCGTAAATTGTTTTGGTCATTTTCGATACTAATTACAGTATAAATAAAGAGATAAAAGACCGAACTTATGAATAGAAACAACAAAAATTTACGCGATATGCGAAATACTATTATTTTTTCTTTTTTCTAAAAAGCAAATTCGCTTATTACTCATTTTATTTACGTGACTTGTTGTCACATGATGCGAAATACTATTATTTTTTTTTTTTTTCTAAAAAGCAAATTCGCTTATTACTATTTTATTTACGTGACTTGTTGTCACATGATGCGAAATACTATTATTTTTTTATTTTTTCTAAAAAGCAAATTCGCTTATTACTCATTTTATTTACGTGACTTGTTGTCACATGATGCGTCTAAAAAGTCATGAAAATTATTCTGAGTCCACGTTTTCTTAGTAAATGATACAATTTTATGCTTTTTGGAAGGTAAAATGCACATAAAACATTTTTTTCGCTACAACTGTTGCTTCTTCTTCGCTGGAGGTGGCCATTTTTTACTTATTCGTATTCGAACACACGATTCCCATTCGCTTATTCCGTTTTCGGAGCTACTCCATTTTGGTTCGTATTTTTTTGCGAAGTAGTCCGTTTAAATTTTACTTTTCGCATAATATCAAGATATGCCACCGATTGCGAAAACTTTTTATTAGCCTTTTTTGATTTTTAATTAATAATTACGCTAAAATTATTACTGCTACTTGTAGAGCATCGTAACTCGAAAACTAAGCCCTTTTTGACGCCTGGGACTGTAGCCTATAACGTCTCAAAGGTTTCGGGTATTTCCGTGAAATGTAATTGCGTGCATTAGTACCAATATTATTATTATTGTTGTTGTTGTTGTTTATACATGCATACAAAAATGAAAAGAAAAAAAAGTTAAAACAATATGTAGGGGTGACAAGACTTTCAGATACCCTGTACATCTAGCAGAAATATTTATCTATATTGTCTTTTTTTTTTTTTTTTTTTTTTTGAAATATCAAATTTCATACTCTGGAAATAATTTTTATGGAGAATTAAAAAACTTGAGAAATAATGTTTTGGACTGTGGATGAATATTTTTCGTGGTTGTTCTCTAGGATTTTAAATTCTATATTTAACACAATGAAACTTGCTCAAGGTTAATATCTTGAAAAATTTTTGTCCATTCGAACGAAAAGAAACATTAAAAAAAACTCATGATTGAATTTTTTTTTTCAGCTTACGGAAATAATGAACATTATAAACGAAAAACAAGTTTAATTTTTGCACCGTTAATTCAATTGAAATTTAACGTAGCCAAAAATAAGTTACGACTAGAGACTTTAAAAAAAATTCTATGAAAAATCAATTAATGGTCAGATTTTCACGAAAATTTCAAAAATTACCTTTTGATGAAAATATGTCTGAAATAGTTTTTTTTTTCTCCTAAAATATACCAGGGGAAATATTTTTTACGAGGTCTACCCCCTCCTATTTTATTTTATGAAATATTTACTTTTTTCTATAAAGATATAGGCTACAGTCCCAGGCGTCAAAAAGGGCTTAGTTTTCGAGTTACGATGCTCTACAAGTAGCAGTAATAATTTTAGCGTAATTATTAATTAAAAATCAAAAAAGGCTAATAAAAAGTTTTCGCAATCGGTGGCATATCTTGATATTATGCGAAAAGTAAAATTTAAACGGACTACTTCGCAAAAAAATACGAACCAAAATGGAGTAGCTCCGAAAACGGAATAAGCGAATGGGAATCGTGTGTTCGGAATACGAATAAGTAAAAAATGGCCACCTCCAGCGAAGAAGAAGCAACAGTTGTTAGCGAAAAAAAATGTTTTATGTGCATTTTACCTTCCAAAAAGCATAAAATTGTATCATTTACTAAGAAAACGTGGACTCGCTTTTTAGGACTCGCATCATGTGACAACAATCACGTAAATAAAATGAGTAATAAGCGAATTTGCTTTTTAGAAAAAAATAAAAAAATAATAGTATTTCGCATCATGTGACAACAAGTCACGTA
Organism: Doryteuthis pealeii; assembly: GCA_023376005.1. Lineage (NCBI taxonomy): Eukaryota > Metazoa > Mollusca > Cephalopoda > Myopsida > Loliginidae > Doryteuthis > Doryteuthis pealeii. The sequence goes on from CM042163.1 coordinate 60,928,402, forward strand.
AATAAAATGAGTAATAAGCGAATTTGCTTTTTAGAAAAAAAAAAAAAAATAGTATTTCGCATCATGTGACAACAAGTCACGTAAATAAAATGAGTAATAAGCGAATTTGCTTTTTAGAAAAAAGAAAAAATAATAGTATTTCGCATATCGCGTAAATTTTTGTTGTTTCTATTCATAAGTTCGGTCTTTTATCTCTTTATTTATACTGTAATTAGTATCGAAAATGACCAAAACAATTTACGCCCCCAACATAAGGTGGGGTCAAAATTAAGTGACCTGAAAAAAATGAGAAAGTTTTGAAATAAAATAAATAATGCATTATAAAGATCGTTCATTGATAAATAAACACTGAAAGTTTCATTAAAATCCGATAATTCCCTGATTTTTGGTAAATTATTTTCTGTAGGGGGGCTAAAGTCATACGCATTTTAGGTTCATTAAAAAAAAAAAATTTTTCTAAAAAGCCAGTTCTTTAATTGAAAATTATATTTTGAAATTTTTCCTGAAGAAAAAAAAATTGTTTACTTTAGTTACTAAAGCATTATTATTGTTTGCTTTAGTTACTAAAGCATATTATTAGGAATTTTTTTTGGGTGTTTTGGGGGTCATTCTAAATTAATATTTTTTTATTTCATAAACACAGAACACCAGCTGATGTTTACATTCCAGATAAAATCTGTAATCTCATTGGCTAATTAAATTCGGAGCTATTTTCGTTCTATACGTATTTTAATCACTTAAAACTTATTTTATTAACTCTTGCGACAATAAACATGCGCGAAAAAAAAATTGGAATTTTGGGGTGATATCATTTTAATATTAAAGGACAATTTATTCGGCCACTTTTTACATCCGACACAATTGAACGATAATCGGCTTGGGACTGTAGCCTATTATGATTAGGGTAAAGTTTAAAGTTAGTTTTAGGGTTAGGATTAGTGTTAGACTACTTCGGAAGTTTCCGTAATTTAATGCTATTTATATGTAAAATGCGATTCTAATGATATTATATCTTTCGCGTTATTCTGCATTTGTACCATATTTTGTTTTATTTGCGATGGCTAACACGAGGTCCTAGAGTTTGGAAAAGAAACTGCTTTCAATTGTATGGACACATGATCGAATACAAGATGGAGAATGTGTGACATGACTCCATTGTAAGATTATTTTTACTGTTCTCATTATTTTTTGGTAGGGGTGACGATACTTTTGGACCACCCTGGAGATCGAAATGGCTGTCCAATTTTTTTTTTATTGCATCAGTATTTTAAGATTAAACTAAAAAAAACTTTTAATTGATTTTTTTTAAATTGAAATAGATCACTAAGTAGGACTGAGCCTATTCTAGTAGTGATCACGCCAAGTGGAGATTTAAGAGGTTTGAATTCAGAGTTTTCCTTCTCCTAGAATGCTTGCCTAACCAAGGTTAAATAGTCCAGTCTTTTTACCCATAGCTAGAAGGAGAATAGTTGGATTTATACCTTTCCAAAGGGTATTAGCGCTATGTGGGCTGTGGCTTCATCCAGGAATTGAACTCGGGTAAACTTATTCAGTGATTGGTAATATATATATATATAATATATAATATATATATATATATATATATAAAGAGAGAGGGAGAGAGAGGAGAGAGAGAGAGAGAGAGAGAGAGAGAGAGAGAGAGAGAGAGAGAGAAAATAAATTTCTCTGACCCGCGACCATTTTGTGTCACGAAGGCGCCAGACGACCCCGACACCGACCCTATACTTGGTCCAGTGGGAATACGTTGCTCCTGTGTCGGAATGCCCAGGGCCTCGAGAACTGGGAAGAAACATATACACTACAAACTACACTCCGACCCAAGACGTCCAATCATGATGTTATTGTTTCGCAAGCTGGTCTCGCGGATCCATTACTACTGTATAGCGAGTTCGATCTTCGTTGTATATACACCATACTCGCGATTTTGTGTCACATCCTACTTGTGGCGAACGGGTTGGGTAAATACCTACTTTAGTACAAAATTAACAAAATATTGGTAAAACTTGCAAATCATACTCAAAATCCCATGATATTACAAGGTGACCCAGAAAAAACAGAACCCAAATTATTTATTTTCCCATTAAACTAACCCTAACCCTAAAACCCCCTAGTTAAAATTAACAGTTTTATTAGAAAATTTGTGGGTTCTGTTTTTTTTCATGGTCATGGGATTTTGAGTATGATTTGCAAGTTTTACCAAAATATTTCATGGGTGCGCTATTCTGGACAAGAACTCTAATTTCAGTTTTTGCTTCGTTTTTTTTTTTTTTTTTTTTTTGGGGGGGTGTCCGGTTATTTTTAAGTAAGTTAGGGCGAATTCCCCCCCCCCCCGAAAAAAAATGAATGAATAGATAAATAAAAGAAATCGGTTCAAAATACTAACATCTACCATATTTATTTATATTTAAAATTGAAACAAAAAAAAATATCTTTATACTTTGGCGCTTACTTAGGCTAGATGGGCGATCGGAGAGTCTCCCTCCACTCAATCAACTGGACATGTCAAGCCCTAGCACCTATATGATTGTCACAACCCTATTGCCCTTATGCTAAATCTCCAACCCTTTTTATATGTGCTAGAAGGTGGTGACTGAGGGTTTTCGTGTCCTGGGAATGACGTTAAACTATTTAAGGGAAGTTCCAGTTCTAGAGCCCTGGGGAATGTGGAGTATTCATCAACATTACTCCCAGGTTCACTCTGAACCGGAGTGGTAGTATCTGTTAAGCTTCCATCTATGGGTTAAATAGCAACAACAAAAATGAGTTTTAAGAAATTGAGTTTACTAAATAAATTGAATACTCATCAAGAATGTATAAAACAAAAACGTCTTCGGCATAAAATAACCCAACCAGGGTTGACATGCTGTAAACACAACTAACCAGCCAATATATCGTAAAAACTAAAAATCGTAATGTAGAAAAAAGAAGAAAAAAGAACGTGATGGGGGAGGGGTCACATTGTTTGTTTTTATGCTTTTTAACTTGAAATGTGAAACGATTATTTTTTTGTGAGTTGTTTTTGTTTTTTAGCTTTAGGGGGTCAGTTTACGGCTAAACTTGCAAATCGGTCGGAAAATTAAAACATATTACAGGGTGACCAAAAACAAAAACAGAACCCAAATTATTTATTTTCCCTTAAAACTAACCCTAATCCTAACCCTAACCCCCTAGTTAAAATTAACAGTTTTATTACAAAATGTGTGGGTTCTGTTTTTTTCTGGGTCACCCTAATTTTCCGACCGATTTGCAAGTTTAGCCTAGTTTACTTTTTCCGTTGTAAAAATAAAACAATGCCGAATAATTTTTTAATAAAAAAAGATCTTCCGGAAAACATTCGATTTTTTTTTAAGTTACTATTTCCCCATTGAAAAATGAAATAAAAAGAAATTTTAAAAATAAAAATGATATTTCCTTCTTTTTTCTTTCACTTTCATAAACAATTTAAATTTCCCAGAATTACTTCTAACTATTTTGGGGCACCTCACTGTAATGGTTAGCAAGTTAGATTGGCAGACCATTGTTAGTGATGTAGTTTCTCATGGGTGTCCTATACTTCTAGCCTTATGCCACAACTGACCTAAGCTTAGTAACTGTTTAACCATTTTTGAGTAATTTAACAGTCAAATTGGATTTCATTTCCACAATATTCATTTTAAAAAATTTAAAAAAAAAAAAAAAAGAAAAAAAAGGGTTTTAAAAAATGAGGTAGAATCTTTTGAATAATCAATAAAAATAATTTCACTACGATTGACTGAATTCATTGAATATTATTGACAAACTGTAAATAATCACTTTTTTTTCTTTTAACACACACAAACACACAGAGACTTTAAAGATGTGCGATGGATCATTTCAGTAGTTTACTGCGCACTGGAGAAAGGAATTTTGACATCCAAAACGGAAATGTTACACGGTGACGAACCTCACTGAACCGACAACTTTTATAAGCAACAATGACGAACAGCGAAGACAAACAGATAAATCTATGAGGACTTATAAAGATAGATTAACTACAGATCTACCGAAGAGAGACAGACAGATCTACCGGGGGAGAGATAGAGATAGATAGACACACAGACAGATCTACCGGGGGGGGGAGATAGAGATAGACACACAGACAGATCTACGGGGGGGGGGAGATAGAGATAGTGATAACACACAGACAGATCTAGAGATAGAGATAGATAGACAGAGATCTAACGGGGGGAGATAGAGATAGATAGACAGACAGACAGATCTACCGGGGGGAGATAGAGATAGAGATAGATAGATAGACAGACAGACAGATCTACCGGGGGGAGATAGAGATAGAGATAGATAGACAGACAGACAGACAGATCTACGGGGGAGGAGATAGAGATAGACAGACAGACAGATCTACCGGGGGAGGAGAGATAGAGATAGACAGACAGACAGATCTACCGGGGGAGGAGAGATAGACAGACAGACAGACCTACCGGGGAGGAGAGATAGAGATAGATAGACAGACACACACACAGATCTACCGGGGGGAGGGAGATAGATAGATACAGACACACACACACACAGATCTACCGGGGGGAGGAGATAGATAGACAGACACACACACACAGATCTACCGGGGGGGGAGAGATAGACAGACAGACAGACAGATCTACCGGGGGAGATAGATAGATAGATAGATAGATAGACACACAGACAGATCTACCGGGGGAGATATATATAGATAGATAGATAGATAGATAGATAGACACACAGACAGATCTACCGGGGGAGAGAGATAGATAGATAGATAGACACACACACAGATCTACCGGGGGAGATAGATAGATAGACACACACACAGATCTACCGGGGAGAGAGATAGATAGATAGATAGTCAGACAGACACACAGATCTACCGGGGGAGAGAGATAGATAGATAGACAGACACACACACAGATCTACCGGGGAGAGAGAGATAGATAGTCACACACACACACAGATCTACCGGGGAGAGAGAGATAGATAGTCACACACACACACATATCTACCGGGGAGAGAGAGATAGATAGTCACACACACACACATATCTACCGGGGAGAGAGAGATAGATAGTCACACACACAGATCTACCGGGGGAGAGAGATAGATAGTCAGACACAACACACACACACACAGATCTACCGGGGGAGAGAGAGAGATAGTCAGACACACACACACACAGATCTACCGGGGGAGAGAGATAGATAGACACACACACACACACAGATCTACCGGGGAGATAGATAGATAGTCAGACACACACACACACAGATCTACCGGGGGGAGATATAGATAGATAGATAGTCAGACACACACACACACACAGATCTACCGGGGGAGATAGATAGATAGTCAGACACACACACACAGATCTACCGGGGGAGATAGATAGATAGTCAGACACACACACAGATCTACCGGGGTGAGAGAGAGAGATAGACACACAAAGACACAAAGTTATTTTCTTTTTCACGTTGTGCCTAACCAAAAATTAAAACAAGATGTTTTTTGTGTCACTTATTTTCGACTAAAAACCATGCCAGTCGATACTAATTACCGCCAAAAATTTGTAGAAAAACAACCTAGACAGAAAAAAAAAACTTTTCATGGTTTAAAGCAGAAAAAAATCAGAAACGTAATGGAATGCTTCTTTCTTTTCCTTTAATATGAAAATTTCAGAAAATGTTTACCTTTTTTAACTCCAAAATTAATCTTTAAGCTAGAACACCAAGTCTATAACATCCAATCTAATCAAATTATTTATTGGTAATTAAGAATAAATAAATAAATAAAGCAAAGAAAATGAAAGAAAACAAACAATAAAATAAAATACAATTATTTCTCTCCACAAAAAAGTTAAACTAACTTTTTGTAAAAAGTTATCTTGTTTCTGATATTTTTTTGGTTAAATATTTCTAAGTTCTTAATTGTATTAAATAATAAACTTTTAAAAAGTTTAATTATTGGTACGTTTTTATTTAATCAGATATTCTAAACCAAAAACGAATTTGCTAAGAGGAAATTTATTCAGTTTTGTTAAAACGATAACCGACTCTTTCCTTTTCAAAGAAAATACGGAGTATGTAAATGTCAAAAAATAAACGTATATAATATATAAAAAAAAAAAAAAATAGTCACACAATTTAAGTAGGAAAAAAAAAAAGGATTTCTTTCTTTTTTTTTTTTTTCTTTTTTTGTGCCCGTGGGACAAGTTTGGGAACGAAGTTTGAGAAGTTTGGGAACGGATTTTTTTTTTTAACAAGAGTTAGCCAAGGTCAAGATACCAGCTCATAAGCTGGAATTCAATGAACAATATTTTCTTTGGTAGACTGTGAATTCAGCGGTGTTAATGTTTTGTTTACCATAATCTACCGGATAGATATTTAGTAGAATACGAAATGAAGTCCAATGTATATATTTTTTATTTCTCAATTGGGATTACTTTTAATAAAGATGAAACACTAAGGAAAACATAACTTAATATTTTGATTCATTTAGAAGTTGCTGTTTTTTTGTTATTGTTTTTTTTTTTTTTAATTTAAGGGACAGCATTAATTGATGTTGTCTATTTAAAAGTTATTGCGTACTGAATCAGTTATACACTTTTTCACCTCAAAACTGTAAAAGTCAATCGTTTTAAGTTTTTTTTTTGGTTTTGTTTATTTTTAATCTGAAATAGAAATATCGTTAAATACTCGACAAAATTACCAGCGAATAATAATTAAACTTTAAATCTATACAATATGCATACAAAAATTTACGCCTCTGAATTCACAGTCTACCCCTCTTTTTACCAAACGAACTCAATCGAATTGCGTTAAAATATACACAAGACAGGTCGGGTGGTCACATACACACCCTCCCACTTTCAAAAAATAAAATAAAATAAAAGTTTTGGGAGGGTAAAAAAATATAATATACATTTATAAAAAGAAAAAAAATATGCTTATTTTTCTTTATGTTCTTAGTAAGAACTTCTTATTTATTCTTTTTCAAATGCAACGAAATACTGACGATATTGTAAATAATACATCGAAATATTCATTTGATTCATCCACTTTTAGAATGAAGTTTCTTGGTTCGTTTATTTATTTATATTTTTTTATGTTTCAATCTAAACTGCTTCAAATAAGTTTTAAGATTTTGAATAAAAAAAACATTTACGTAGTTGTCCAGAATAGTCCACTGAGGAAATGTCTGAGAATTGTATAATGGCCGATATTTAACGACTTTCAATACGTTTGTTTCTTCCACGAGTTATTCTGGACAAATACCTACATTTATTATAAAGTATTACTAGTTAAATAATAAAATATCTTTTCCTAAAAAGAATTGAATTTTCACCGGTTGCTCCATATTTCTGGCTTTATGCCAAAACGAATTCAAGCTTAAATAATTCGATCAATAAAAATTAATACAATACAATAAAATTGATAGAAGTTTTTAAGATTATTTTTGTGATGAATTTTATAAAGTTGATTTAAATTACTATTTTCTTTCCTTCAATATTTCGCATAGAAAAAAATAATATGAAACAAGGATAGAATTTTTATTTTATTTGGATAACCAAAATGTTTCGTTTATAGTTTATTTTACTTTGAAAAACGGACAAAATAAAAACATTAAAGTATTGTAAATACATTAAAACAGATAATTAGAATTTTTAAATACATGTTTATTGTTTAAGTATTTCCATATTGGTTACGTACATGTGAAAATTATTTTACACAACGAAACACATGGGTAAGAATTTAAAATCTGTAAAGACGTAGACGATTCTTTTTCCGATAGTGACAAGAAAGATATATATATATATATATATATATATAACGTGTAATTTAACAATGTTGTATATGTGGGACACTTTCACTTACTAACGTTAATAAACGAAAAAAAAATGTCATGATTTTCGCACAGAAAACCAAAGTTAACTTTTCCTGTAATTGAAGAAGACAATTCCTCAACAGGAACACGACGAAATTTTAAATTACATCTTTGAAATAAATATTTTTTGATATATTTTAAAATAATTTTTATTTCTTTTCCTCAAAGCTAAAAACAGTTTTGAAAAAGTAAAACTTTTAATTTGTCAACCTCGGTATGTGTGTCTGTGTATCTGTGTTTTGTTTTTTGATATATTTTTTTAAGTGAAAATAAGTCTTTTACTTCTCAAAGACAAGAAAGAAAGAAAAGGTGGAATTGGCACACAAAGGAGAAAGAGAAAATAAGTTGGTGTATAACTGTCAAATTATTTTCTGCAACTTTTTTTTGCAAATGGTTAGACAGTCTAAAAGAGAATTGAGATGTTGATGTGATGATGGAAGATGAGGATGATGAAGAAGGCCTAAAAGATTGTGCAGGGAATTTAGAACGAGATTTTTTTTTTAAAGAAGAAACTGGCAGAGAAGACGAGTTCTCCATTCTCTGCGAGTCTTCTCTACCAAGCTAGAAAACTTTTTGAAAACTTTTTTCGGCTCCTAAGTCCGTAAAAAGTTTTGGACTTTTTGTTTCTTTATTATTATTAAACTATCGTCATTTTAAAATCTAGTTTGATGCCAATATGACTGTATTTCTTTTAAAAATTAGAAAAATAAAAATATAAACTTTTCGACTTTTTTTTACAATATTTTTCGTTTTGTTGTGTGTGTGTGTTGTTATATTAAAAAGTAAATAAGTGAGGGAATTTATTTAACAGAGTTGAAAATTAACTTATTTATTTTTTAAAGAACTGTGTGTGTGTAGTAGTAAATGCGGTATATATGTGTATGTATGTATGTATGTATGTATGTAACGAGACCCCCCCTTAAATTGTTTCTAGAGAGTATAGGGGTTCTAAGAGATACTACAAACTAAAGACACCTCTAACTTGGTAATAAAATTAAAATAAACTTTTAAAAAAGAACTGGCTTTACCTTGTAACATTCGTTCCAATTTCCTTCTATCGACACGGAACCTGTCCTCCGAGAGACCCCCCAGATCTTTGTCCGAGCGCTCATCGTTAGTGCCCTGAGAGGACGTGTCGCCAAGGTCGGATTTGGAATCTGAGTTGAGGTAGGAACAATCCAAGGAATTTGTAGCCAGTCCGGGTATCAAAGACTCTAGGAAGGCCTCCGCCATAGCAGCATTATTTCTGTTTTGTAAGATTTTTGTCTGTGGCGAGCAACAGGGTCGATGACGGTGACGACTGCTGCTGCTGATGATAATAATATTTCTGATGCTGTGAAAAAGGCTTCTTTCTTTTTTTCTTTCTTTTTTCTTTCTTTCTTTCTTTCTGCCTCAGTGGTATAGCAAAGAACCCAACCCCTTCCTTCTCTAATAATTCTATCTCTATCGACAGTAGCTAAACGTGTTGCTTCAGGATGTATGGGTATGCGTGTACGTACCATATATCCTAGGTATATTTTATTGAGCACCTGTCATTAACTGATTGATGGCACGTGCTAGTCTCAGGAGTTGACTGTAAATAGATTTTGAATTTCACCGGGGACTCAATGACTGTGACCCTCTGCCAAATTTGGTTTTGTATTTATGAAATATTCATATATAGATAAACAAATATATTTCGTTGGTTAAACATTTAAATTAGACTAATAATGATAAATATATATATATATATATATATATATATATATATATATATACATTAAATCACTTTATACAAGTATCCCGGTTGACAAATGCATTACGCGTCTAAAAAACAAAAATCTCAACAAAATCAATACTTCATTTCCATTACCTATTAACAAGATAATCCAAATTTGCAGACTTTGTACTAGAAATTGTTTTTTCCAATTTAACGGAACTTTTTTCAAACAAAAGTCCAGGTTGCCTATGGGGTCACATTTGAGTGGTGTATTGGCGTGCTTATTCCTTGAATTCTTAGAATCCGGTCCCTTTCAATATATTTTACCTAATAACTCTAATTTTTTCCATTACATTGACGACATGTTATTCATTTACCAAAAAAACTGTAATTTAACTAATATCATTGACAAACTAAATGATGTGGAACCCTCGATTAAATTTACTCATGAACTTGAACAAAACCACACCGTACCATTTTTAGACACACTTATTATAAACAATAACAACATTTTAGAATTTAAAGTTTATCATAAGAATACCAACATATATATAATATATATATATATATATATATATATATATATATATTTACATTTAAAACAATCAGGATTTACTCTGACGAAGGCCGTTATTTCTTTGTATACTAAAAAGAATTTCTGTAGTTTTTTCTCTTATTGCTATTTTATTCTATTTTGTATTTAAAATAATAATAGATAGAATACACGTATGCATGGATAAACTCCTGGCCGAAACACGTATCAGTAAAATAAAATAAAATAAATCATAATTTATCCATTCAACATTTTCTTTCCTTTATTTTTCATTTCAACACACACACACATATATATATATATACATAATTATATATATATATAACACACGAATAAGGCACAAATTGTCTATCATATGGAAGTCTGATCTCACAGACAAGCTAAAGCGACATCTCTTCCAGGCTGTAGTCATATCAGTACTACTGTACACTACCTTTCAAAAATAAGCTAGATGGAGCTATGCTGCGAGCATTCTGAACAAGTCGTGGAAACAGCATCCACAAGGGAGCAGCTGTATGGTCACCTCTATCTCACAGACTATAGTGAGACGGATAGGCATGCAGGGCACTGCTATGAACTCATAAGTATGTTCTCCTGTGGAAGCCAACACATATTACTTATATCGACCAGCTATGTAAAGATGCTGGCTAGCGATGAATGATAGGAAGGTTGGTGAGAGATCGTCTTGGATATATATGATGATGATATAATTATATTATATATGTATATATATACATATATATATATATGAGGTTAAGTAAACAAACAAATGTGTTTATTTTTTATATGGCTTTAAGCCGGCAATTTTTGGAGGATATGTGCTTAATTGAAGTCATACCTAATTTTGAAAATTAATTAGTTAATAATTAATGAATTTAGGCGGGCATATATGTTCAAATGTATTGCTAAACAAATCGAGAAAATGTCAATCCCTGAATGTACATTTCAACCTATTAGGTCTCATCAGCAAGGTTATAGACATGGGAGACTGCTCCATGTGTGACTCGAAACCTCGACTGTCAAGCTGACATATATATATATATATATATATATATATATATATATATATATATATGTTGAAAAAAGAAATAAAGGAAAGAAAGTATAGAATGGATAAAATAGGATATTCATATATCCATTCTATACTTTCTTTCCTTTATTTCTTTTTTCAACATACCGTCAGATTCACTTCCATTTTCATTTTACATATATATATATATATATATATATATATATATATATATATATATATACACGTATATATATATACATTTACACATATATATATATATATATATATACACATATATATATATATATATATATATATATATATATATATCAACCAATTAAAAATTAGATGAACTCTTTTTTAAAAAGACAAATAGGAATTAACTATTTTTATAGTTATTTTAATGTTTCATTATATATATATATATATATATATATATATATATTATATATATATATATCAGTCTTTAATTACTGATAAATTATATATATATATATATATATATATATATATATATATATTGATATTTTATTATTGATAGATTATATATATATATATATATATATTTTAATCTTTTATTACTAATAGATTATATATATATATATATATATATATATATATATATATACATACAAGTAATAAAAGATTAAAATAACTATAAGAAATAGTTAATTCATATTTGTCTTCTTTATTTTTTTAAAGTCAATCTAATTTTTTGTTAGTTAATTGATTTTAACATTATATCAACCTGTCAAGTACTATTTTATACCGAGAGGTTAGAGAATTGCATTCACTGTAAGTTCATATCAGCATATTTTGTGTCGTTGTTTCTTAAGAGGTTTTTGTTTTTTTTGTACATGGTCTTATCGAATAATTTTTAAACAGATATATTTGACCCATAGATGGGACACTAACAAGTACTACCACACTGAGTCAGAGTCGACCTGGGAGTAATGGCAATGATGTGGTACTCTACACTCCCAAGATTCTCAGAACTGTAGCCTCATCATCATATGCAGTTTAACATCCTACCCAGGACACTAGGACCCTCAGCCACCGCTTCTAGTATATATATGATAAAAAGGGTTGTAGGGTTTGCCATAAGGGCAATATGATCAGAACAATCACATAGGTATTAGGGTTGATGGGAGGGAGCTACTCCGTCTAGCCTACGTAAGAGCCAAAGTGGAGTGTTGCATGTCATGGGCTGCTCAACCATCAGGCTCATGGATGGGACCTTAACAGGTTGTAGCATAATTATTATGGTCTACGGAGAATTTAGGGGATTGAAAGAGAAGAAAAAGAAATAAAGAACAAATAAAGGTTAAAATTTGGAAGAGTAAACACTAAGCGGGGAGCCAGTAATTTGACCGAAGAATGACCCCTGAAATAGATTTTAAAATAAAAACGGAAGTTCCGAGTTTTGACCGGAAACGGATGTGACGCCAGAACGAGAAACGGGAGAGGAGAAAATCTGTCTCTTGACCCTTGGCTCTAGTGGAAGTCAGACATTGGTCCTGGTCCCTCGTATGGATGTGGGACAGCAGTACAGAACATGATACTATGTTAGAAGATAGAATAATTTGACAATACTCTCTCTCTTTCTCTCTGTCTTTTCTTCTCTCTGAAAAAGAACCCACGAGCCTAGAAATAAATACACAGCCCCTTGGGACTATA
>CM042163.1:60943750-60945621 GCA_023376005.1 Doryteuthis pealeii
CTTCCCTATTATTTATTGCCCCTGGGAGGTCTTCTGTGCAGCAACCAGCATTCTTGCATAGATGGTCAATGTAGGTCCTTTGTGGCCGGCCCACATTAGCATGTCCATGTGTTGGCTTCCACAGGAGAACATTGCTTATGAGGCGGCCCTTGCTTCTCCAGCAGTGTCCCGCATGCCTAGTTTGTCTTACTCGGAAGGTTTGTGAGATGAGGGGCAGGTGGCCATACAGCTGCTTCCTTGTGGTGTGCTGTTTCCACGACTTGTTCAAGACTGCACGCAGCATTTTTGTGCAGCTCCCATCTAGCTTATTCTCAAGGCGCTTTGTTAGGGTCCAAGTGGTGCTGCCATACAGCAGTACTGATATAACCACAGCCTGGAAGAATTGTCGCTTTAACTTGTCAGTGAGATCAGATTTCCATATGACTGATAATTTGTTTGTGGCCGACCATGCCTTTGCTATTCATGTATTAACATCGCTTTCTGTGGATGAGATATTACTACCTAGGTATGTGAATTGTTCTACTGTTCTCTATGTGAACTCTGATAAAACTGAGTTCATGAGTTTCAAAAAGAAAGGAGACATCTCCAAACTCAATGGTTATATATATATATATATATATATATATATATATATATATTACAACAGTGTATGCCTATCACTACCTCAGTAGGTGAGTCCGTCATGGACCAATATTTTCAGTATTATTAGGAGAGTGCTCAATATCTGTGAGAGAGCTATCATATAAAAATTAAAAATAGATATATATTAGTTTCTGCAGAATCTACCTGATGATTGCCGAAAAGGACAGGCATGAAAACTAAGGCTGCAGATAAAAATATCTATGTAATCAAATAAATATACACAAGCTAATATATATATATATATATATATATATATGGTTATTTCCTAGTTGAGTAACATGATATTACAGGGTGACCCAGAAAAAACAGAACCCAAATTATTTATTTATTTTCCCATTAAACAGAACCCAAATTATTTATTTTCCCATTAAACTAACCCTAACATTAAACTAACCCTAAACCCCAACCCTAGGGTTAGGGTTAGGGGTTAGGGTTGGGGTTAAGGGTTAGTTTAATGAGGAAAATAAATAATTTGGGTTCTGTTTTTTCTGGGTTACCATGTAATATCATGTTACTCAACTAGGAAATAACCATATATATATATATATATATATATATATATATATATATATATATATATACATAAGTGTATTTTGGCAGCATTTTTTCTTTTATACAAGTTTTGTTGAACTGTACAGACAATTCTTGTCGGACAAGTTTTTGGTTGATCCTTTCTAATTTTCGGCCCATCTTTTTGGTGTCGGGGTGTAACTGGTGTAACTGGTGTAACAGTCCACCAAAGGTTTCAAAACGATATATATATACAAATAAGAAATAAAAATATTGGGATTTTTTTAAGCAGGAATATATATCATCTGAGATTCTGTTTCTGTGACAGCATTCACCATGTCAATTGAGCTGGCTCCATCCAACGAATTCATTGTATCTTAAATGAACGAGATAGTGAACTCATGAAAAGAGTAACAAGGGAATAGGAAATTCACAAGTGGTCCCCAAACCCTGCATGCATATCCCGGTCAGGGGAAGGAGATTCCCTTGTTTTCCACAGATGTTCCATAGACGCAATGCCAGGTACACCAAAAACCATTGATTCCTGACAATGATGGGACACGCTTTGCATTTTTTCAAGAGCCCCTTTGGCTGAGTTGTGGCTCTAATCCCACTGGTTGACAGACCTGTCCACCTTGGATGATACTACTAGGAACTAAGTTCCCAAACAGCATGATTCAGACATACCAAGTTACACAGCCCATAAACATCTCTCTCTT
>CM042163.1:60945721-60970902 GCA_023376005.1 Doryteuthis pealeii
CACTAATCATAGAAAAAAGAATCGTCTACGTCTTTGATCAGATTGTTAAATTTCTACCCATGTGTTTTCGTTGTGTAATAATTTGTCTCATGTGACGGTAACCAATAGTGAATACTTAAACAAGTAAACATTTATTTAAAGAGACATTCTGAATATTATTGTATTTAATGTACTTTACCAATACTTTAATGTTTTTATTTTTTTAGTCCAGTTTTTACACATCAGTAAAATAACATAAAAAGCGAAAACATTTTAGGTTTATCCCAATAAAATAAAAAGAGTCTACCTTGTTTCAATATTATTTTTTCATCCGAAATATTGAAGGAAAAAAATAGTAATTTAAAATCAACTTTATAAAATTCATCCACAAAATAATCTTAAAAACTTCTATCAAAATTTTTATTGTATTGTATTAATTTTTATTGATCGATTATTTAAGCTTGGGAATTCGGTTTTGTGGCATAGAAGCCAGAAATAATGGAGCAACGCGGTGAAAATCAATTCTTTTTAGAGAAAGAGGAAAGAGCTTATTATTAATTTAACTAGTAATGACTTATAATAATGTAGGTATTGTCCAGAATAACTCGTGGAAGAACAAACGTATTGAAAGTCGTTAAATATCGGCCATTATACATATTCTCAGACATTTCCTCAGTGGACTATTCTGGACCCAACTACGTAAATGTTTTTTTAATTCAAAATCTTAAAACTTATTTGAAGCCAGTTTAAAGATTGAAACATAAAAAAAAATAAATAAATAAACGAACCAAGAACTTCATTCTAAATTGGATGAATCAAATAATATTTCGATGTTTTATTTTACAATATCGTCAGTATTTTCGTTGTCTTTGAAAAAGAATAAATAAGAAGTCTTACTAAGAAACATAAAAGAAAAATAAGCATATTTTTTCTTTTTATAAATGTTATATTATATTTTTTACCCTCACAAACACTTTTATTTTATTTTATTTTTTGAAAGTGGGAGGGTGTGTATGTGACCACCCGACCCTTCTTGTGTATATTTTAAACGCAATTCGATTGAGGTTCGGTTTGGTAAAAAAGAGGTGAGACTGGTGAATTCAGAGGAGCGTAAACTTTTGTATGTATAGATTGTATAGATTTTAAGTTTAATTATTATTCGCTGGTAATCTTTGTCGAGTAATTTAACGATTTTCTATTTCAGATTTAAAAATAGACAAAACCAAAAAAAAAACTTAAAACGATTGACTTTTTAAACAGTTTTGAGGTGAAAAAGTGTATAACTGATTCAGTAGCAATAAACTTTTAAATAGACAACATCATTAATCTGTCCCTCTAATTAAAAAAAAAACAATAACAAAAAAAACAGCAACTTCTAAATGAATCAGAAATATTAAGTTATGTTTTGCCTTAGTGTTTCATTTTATTAAAAGTAAATCCAATTGAGAAATAAAAATATATACATTGGACTTCATTTCGTATTCTATCTAAATATCTATCCGGTAGATTATGGTAAACAAAACATTAAACCGCTGAATTCACAGTCTACAAAGAAAGATTGTTTCATTGAATTCCAGGCTTATGAGCTGGTATCTTGACCTTGGGCTAACTCTTGTTAAAAAAAAAAATTCCCGTTCCCAAACTTCTCAAACTTCGTTTCCCAAACTTGTCCCACGGGCAAAAAAAAGAAAAAAAAAAAAAGAAATCTTTTTTTTTTCCTACTTAAATTGTGTGACTAATTTTTTTTTTTTTATTTTTTTATTTTTTTATATATATAACGTTTATTTTTTGACATTTACATACTCCGTATTTTTTTGAAAAGGAAAGAGTCGGTTATCGTTTAACAAAACTGAATAAATTTCCTCTTAGCAAATTCGTTTTTGGTTTAGAATATCTGATTAAATAAAACGTACCAAATAATTAAACTTTTTAAAAAGTTTATTATTTAATACAATTAAGAACTTAGAAATATTTAACCAAAAAAAATATCAGAAACAAGATAACTTTTTACAAAAAGTTAGTTTAAACTTTTTTGTGGAGAGAAAATAATTGTATTTTATTTTATTGTTTGTTTTCTTTCATTTTCTTTTGCTTTATTTATTTATTTATTCTTATTACCAATAATAATTTGATTAGATTGGATGTTATAGACTTGGTGTTCTAGCTTAAAGATTAATTTTGGAGTAAAAAAAGGTAAACATTTTCTGAAATTTTCATATTAAAGGAAAAGAAAGAAGCATTCCATTACGTTTCTGATTTTTTTTTTTCTGCTTTAAACCATGAAAAGTTTTTTTTTTCTGTCCTAGGTTGTTTTCTACAATTTTTGGCGGTAATTAGTATCGACTGGCATGTTTTTAGTCGAAAATAAGTGACACAAAAAACATCTTTTTTAATTTTTGGTTAGGCACAACGTGAAAAAGAAAAACTTTGTGTCTTTGTGTGGTCTATCTCTCTCTCTCACCCCGGTAAGATCTGTGTGTCTGACTATCTGTCTATCTCCCCCGGTAGATCTGTGTGTGTGTCTGACTATCTGTCTATCTCCCCCGGTAGATCTGTGTGTGTGTCTGACTATCTATCTCCCCCGGTAGATCTGTGTGTGGTGTCTGACTATCTATCTCCCCCGGTAGATCTGTGTGTGTGTCGTCTATCTATCTATCTATCTATCTCCCCCGGTAGATTTGTGTGTGTGTCTGTCTATCTATCTATCTATCTCCCCGGTAGATCTGTGTGTGTGTCTGTCTATCTATCTAATCTCCCCGGTAGATCTGTGTGTGTGTCTGTCTATCTATCTATCTATCTATCTCCCCCGGTAGATCTGTGTGTGTGTTCTGTCTATCTATCTATATCTCCCCCGGTAGATCTGTGTGTGTGTCTGTCTATCTATCTATCTATCTCCCCCGGTAGATCTGTGTGTGTGTCTGTCTATCTATCTATCTATCTCCCCCGGTAGATCTGTGTGTGTGTCTGTCTATCTATCTATCTATCTCCCCGGTAGATCTGTGTGTGGTCTGTCTATCTATCTAATCTATCTATCTATCTATCTATCTATCTATCGGTAGATCTGTGTGTGTGTGTGTGTGTCTGTCTATCTATCTATCTATCTCCCCGGTAGATCTGTGTGTGTGTGTGTGTCTTGTCTATCTATCTATCTATCTCCCCGGTAGATCTGTGTGTGTGTGTGTGTGTGTCTGTCTATCTATCTATCTATCTCCCCGGGTAGATCTGTGTGGTGTGTGTGTGTGTGTCTGTCTATCATCTATCTATCTCCCCCGGTAGATCTGTGTGTGTTGTGTGTGTCTGTCTATCTATCTATCTATCTATCTCCCCCGGTAGATCTGTGTGTGTGGTGTGTGTCTGTCTATCTATCTATCTATCTCCCCCGGTAGTGTGTGTGTGTGTCTGACTATCTATCTCTCTTCCCCCGGTAGATCTGTGTGTGTGTGTGTGTGTGTGTGGTGTGTGTGTGTCTGACTATCTATCTCTCTCTCCCCGGTAGATCTGACTATCTATCTCTCTCTCCCCGGTAGATCTGTGTGTGTGTGTCTGACTATCTATCTCTCCCCGGTAGATCTGTGTGTGTGTCTGTCTATCTATCTATCTATCTATCTATCTATCTATCTCTCCCCGGTAGATCTGTGGTGTGTGTCTGTCTATCTATCTATCTATCTATCTATCTCTCCCCGGTAGATCTGTGTGTGTGTCTGTCTATCTATCTATCTATCTATCTATCTCTCTCCCCGGTAGATCTGTCTGTGTGTCTGTCTGTCTATCTATCTCCCCCCCCGGTAGATCTGTGTGTCTGTCTGTCTATCTCCCCCCCGGTAGATCTGTGTGTGTGTGTGGTCTGTCTATCTATCTCCCTCCCCCGGTAGATCTGTGTGTCTGTCTGTTATCTATCTCTTCCTCCCCCCGGTAGATCTGTCTGTCTGTCTATCTTCTATCTCTCCTCCCCCGGTAGATCTGTCTGTCTGTCTGTCTATCTATCTCTATCTCTCCTCCCCCCGGTAGATCTGTCTGTCTGTCTGTCTATCTATCTCTATCACTCCTCCCCCCGGTAGATTTGTCTGTCTGTCTATCTATCTCTATCTCTCCTCCCCCGGTAAGATCTGTGTGTCTGTCTATCTATCTCTATCTCTCCTCCCCCCCGGTAGATCTGTGTGTTCTGTCTATCTATCTCTATCTCTCCTCCCCCCGGTAGATCTGTGTGTCTGTCTATCTGTCTCTATCTCTATCTCCCCCCGGTAGATCTGTCTGTCTGTCTGTCTATCTGTCTCTATCTCTATCTCCCCCCGGTAGATCTGTCTGTCTATCTATCTCTATCTCCCCCGGTAGATCTGTCTGTCTATCTATCTCTATCTCCCCCGGTAGATTCTGTCTGTCTCTATCTATCTCTATCTCCCCCCGGTAGATCTGTCTGTCTAATCTATCTCTATCTCCCCCCCGGTAGATCTGTCTGTCTATCTATCTCTATCTCCCCCCCGGTAGATCTGTCCTGTCTATCTATCTCTATCTCCCCCCGGTAGATCTGTCTGTCTGTCTGTCTATCTATCTCTATCTCTATCTCCCCGGTAGCTCTGTCTGTCTATCTATCTCTATCTCCCCCCGGTAGATCTGTCTGTCTGTCTATCTATCTCTATCTCCCCCCGGTAGATCTGTCTGTCTGGTCTATCTATCTCTATCTCCCCCCGGTAGATCTGTCTGTCTGTCTATCTATCTCTATCTCCCCCCGGTAGATCTGTCTGTCTGTCTATCTATCTCTATCTCCCCCCCCCGGTAAGATCTGTCTGTCTGTCTGTCTATCTATCTATCTCTATCTCCCCCCCCCCGGTAGATCTGTCTGTCGTCTATCTATCTCTATCTCCCCCCCCCCGGTAGATCTGTCTGTCTGTCTATCTATCTCTTCTCCCCCCCCCCGGTATCTGTCTGTCTGTCTAGGTAGATCTGTCTGTCTGTCTATCTAATCTCTATCTCCCCCCGGTAGATCTATCTATCTATCTCTATCTGTCTAGATCTGTCTGTCTATCTATCTATCTCTCCCCCCGGTAGATCTGTCTGTCTATCTATCTCTATCTCCCCCCGGTAGATCTGTCTGTCTGTCTATCTATCTCTATCTCCCCCCCGGTAGATCTGTCTGTCTGTCTAAATCTCTATCTCCCCCCCGGTAGATCTGTCTTCTGTCTGTCTATCTATCTCTATCTCCCCCCCCCGGTAGATCTGTCTGTCTTCTGTCTTCTATCTATCTTCTATCGTCTAGATCTGTCTGTCTGTCTATCATCTATCTCCCCCCCCCCCGGTAGATCTGTCTGTCTGTCTATCTATCTCTTATCTCCCCGGTAGATCTGTCTGTCTATCTATCTCTATCTCTCCCCCGGTAGATCTGTCTGTGTGTCTATCTATCTCTATCTCTCCCCCGGTAGATATCTCTATCTCTCTTCGGTAGATCTGTCTGTCTGTCTAGTTAATCTATCTTTATAAGTCCTCATAGATTTATCTGTTTGTCTTCGCTGTTCGTCATTGTTGCTTATAAAAGTTGTCGGTTCAGTGAGGTTCGTCACCGTGTAACATTTCCGTTTTGGATGTCAAAATTCCTTTCTCCAGTGCGCAGTAAACTACTGAAATGATCCATCGCACAACTTTAAAGTCTCTGTGTGTTTGTGTGTGTTAAAAGAAAAAAAAGTGATTATTTACAGTTTGTCAATAATATTCAATGAATTCAGTCAATCGTAGTGAAATTATTTTTATTGATTATTCAAAAGATTCTACCTCATTTTTTAAAACCCTTTTTTTTCTTCTTTTTTTTTTTTTTTAAATTTTTTAAAATGAATATTGTGGAAATGAAATCCAATTTGACTGTTAAATTACTCAAAAATGGTTAAACAGTTACTAAGCTTAGGTCAGTTGTGGCATAAGGCTAGAAGTATAGGACACCCGGTGAGAAACTACATCACTAACAATGGTCTGCCAATCTAACTTGCTAACCATTACAGTGAGGTGCCCCAAAATAGTTAGAAGTAATTCTGGGAAATTTAAATTGTTTATGAAAGTGAAAGAAAAAAGAAGGAAATATCATTTTTATTTTTAAAATTTCTTTTTATTTCATTTTTCAATGGGGAAATAGTAACTTAAAAAAAAAAATCGAATGTTTTCCGGAAGATCTTTTTTTATTAAAAAATTATTCGGCATTGTTTTATTTTTACAACGGAAAAAGTAAACTAGGCTAAACTTGCAAATCGGTCGGAAAATTAGGGTGACCCAGAAAAAAACAGAACCCACACATTTTGTAATAAAACTGTTAATTTTAACTAGGGGGTTAGGATTAGGGTTAGTTTTAAGGGAAAATAAATAATTTGGGTTCTGTTTTTGTTTTTGGTCACCCTGTAATATGTTTTAATTTTCCGACCGATTTGCAAGTTTAGCCGTAAACTGACCCCCTAAAGCTAAAAAAACAAAAACAACTCACAAAAAAATAATCGTTTCACATTTCAAGTTAAAAAGCATAAAACAAACAATGTGACCCTTCCCCCATCACGTTCTTTTTTCTTCTTTTTTCTACATTACGATTTTTAGTCTTTACGATATATTGGCTGGTTAGTTGTGTTTACAGCATGTCAACCCTGGTTGGGTTATTTTATGCCGAAGACGTTTTTGTTTTATACATTCTTGATGAGTATTCAATTTATTTAGTAAACTCAATTTCTTAAAACTCATTTTTGTTGTTGCTATTTAACCCATAGATGGAAGCTTAACAGATACTACCACTCCGGGTCAGAGTGAACCTGGGAGTAATGTTGATGAATACTCCACATTCCCCAGGGCTCTAGAACTGGAACTTCCCCTTAAGATAGTTTAACGTCATTCCCAGGACACGAAAACCCTCAGTCACCACCTTCTAGCACATATAAAAAGGGTTGGAGATTTAGCATAAGGGCAATAGGGTTGTGACAATCATATAGGTGCTAGGGCTTGACATGTCCAGTTGATTGAGTGGAGGGAGACTCCCGATCGCCCATCTAGCCTAAGTAAGCGCCAAAATATAAGATATTTTTTTTATGTTTCAATTTTAAATATAAATAAATATGGTAGATGTTAGTATTTGAACCGATTTCTTTTATTTATCTATTCATTCATTTTTTTTCGGGGGGGGGGGAATTCGCCCATAACTTACTTAAAAATAACCGGGACCCCCCCCCCCTCTCAAAAAAAAAAAAAAAAAAAACGAAGCAAAAAACTGAAATTAGAGTTCTTGTCCAGAATAGCGCTCCCATGAAATATTTTGGTAAAACTTGCAAATCATACTCAAAATCCCATGACCATGAAAAAAAAACAGAACCCACAAATTTTCTAATAAAACTGTTAATTTTAACTAGGGGGTTTTAGGGTTAGGGTTAGTTTAATGGGAAAATAAATAATTTGGGTTCTGTTTTTTCTGGGTCACCTTGTAATATCATGGGATTTTGAGTATGATTTGCAAGTTTAACCAATATTTTGTTAATTTTGTACTAAAGTAGGTATTACCCAACCCGTTCGCCACAAGTAGGATGTGACACAAAATCGCGAGTATGGTGTATATACAACGAAGATCGAACTCGCTATACAGTAGTAATGGATCCGCGAGACCAGCTTGCGAAACAATAACATCATGATGGGACGTCTTGGGTCGGAGTGTAGTTTGTAGTGTATATGTTTCTTCCCAGTTCTCGAGGCCCTGGGCATTCCGACACAGGAGCAACGTATTCCCACTGGACCAAGTATAGGGTCGGTGTCGGGGTCGTCTGGCGCCTTCGTGACACAAAATGGTCGCGGGTCAGAGAAATTTATTCTCTCTCTCTCTCTCTCTCTCTCTCTCTCTCTCTCTCTCTCTCTCTCTTATTTATATATATATATATATATATATATATATATATATATATATATTAAACCAATCACTGAATAAGTTTACCCGAGTTCAATTCCTGGATGAAGCCACAGCCCACATAGCGCTAATACCCTTTGGAAAGGTATAAATCCAACTATTCTCCCTCTAGCTATGGGTAAAAAGACTGGACTATTTAACCTTGGTTAGGCAAGCATTCTAGGAGAAGGAAAACTCTGAATTCAAACCTCTTAAATCTCCACTTGGCGTGATCACTACTAGAATAGGCTCAGTCCTACTTAGTGATCTATTTCAATTAAAAGAAATCAATTAAAAGTTTTTTTTAGTTTAATCTTAAAATACTGATGCAATAAAAAAAAAATTGGACAGCCATTTCGATCTCCAGGGTGGTCCAAAAGTATCGTCACCCCTACCAAAAAATAATGAGAACAGTAAAAATAATCTTACAATGGAGTCATGTCACACATTCTCCATGATCTTGTATTCGATCATGTGTCCATACAATTGAAAGCAGTTTCTTTTCCAAACTCTAGGACCTCGTGTTAGCCATCGCAAATAAAACAAAATATGGTACAAATGCAGAATAACGCGAAAGATATAATATCATTAGAATCGCATTTTACATATAAATAGCATTAAATTACGGAAACTTCCGAAGTAGTCTAACACTAATCCTAACCCTAAAACTAACTTTAAACTTTACCCTAATCATAACGTCTCAAAGGTTTCGGGTATTTCCGTGAAATGTAATTGCGTGCATTAGTACCAATATTATTATTATTGTTGTTGTTTATACATGCATACAAAAAAGAAAAGAAAAAAAAAGTTAAAACAATATGTAGGGGTGACAAGACTTTCAGATACCCTGTACAATCTAGGCAGAAATAATTATCTATATTGTCTTTTTTTTTTTTTTTTTTTTTTTTTTTTGAGGAAATATCAAATTTCATACTCTTGGAAATAATTTTTATGGAGAATTAAAGAAACTTGAGAAATAATGTTTTGGACTGTGGGATGAATATTTTTCGTGGTTGTTCTCTAGGTACCACCAATTTTCCCTGTGAAATTTACCCCCCCCCCCCCTATATTTAACACAATGAAACTTGCTCAAGGTTAATATTATCTTGAAAAATTTTTGTCCATTCGAACGAAGAAACATTAAAAAAAACTCATGATTGAATTTTTTTTTCAGCTTACGGAAATAATGAAAATTATAAACGAAAAACAATGTTTACATTTTTGCACCGTTAATTCAATTGAAATTTAACGTAGCCAAAAATAAGTTACGACTAGAGACTTTAAAAAAAATTCTATGAAAAATCAATTAATGGTCAGATTTTCACGAAAATTTCAAAAATTACCTTTTGATGAAAATATGTCTGAAATAGTTTTTTTTTTTTTTCTCCTAAAATATACCAGGGGAAATATTTTTTACGAGGTCTACCCCCTCCTATTTTATTTTATGAAATATTTACTTTTTTCTATAAAGATAAGAGTCTGAAGATTTTTATAAGTTTCTATGCGAGAGTTTTTTTTTTTTTTTTTTTTTTTTTTTTTAGTAAAAGAACCCTGAATACAGAATTCTGCTAAAAAATATCAATAAAGAAACTGACCCTGTTGTTAAAAAAAACGGACTGTTTTACTTATTTTTCAAAATAACGGTGGGGAAGTTTTCCCCAATTGAATAATTTGATCTTTTAATTAACTGCTTTTCTTTGTAACAACTCTTTGTGTTCGTTATTTCTTTTTTGTGAGATTTAATAAAGAAAGTTCATAAATATTTACGTTTCTTCCTTCAATATAGCCTAAACTGATCACATGACGTATTTTGGTGGTACCTATTATTGTCTAATCCATCCCTTTCTTTGTTGGCTCAGTCCTCTTTCATATAGTTTTTTTTTTCAAAGTAAATGACAATGCGATTTTCAAAGAAGGTATATCCTGATTTGAACCAAAAGTGATAGTGCTGATTCTGGCATAAATAGTAAAAGTAAGTCGAGGGGTGGCCTAATGTCGGTATCAGCCAAACAGCGAGGGAGTCTACCTACTTTTCACTAGCGCTAGACTGAGGAGATTGATTTTGCGTTTGTGAGGGAGCGCCACTTCTACCATCAGCTCCTCATTTTACTGCCACAGGCCCCTGTGCTACTCACTGAGTACGCTGAGTTGGCGAGGGCCGGTATCAAACCAGGAACCTTGCGATTATAAATAACCTCGCTATATTTTACGGGTACTATACTATTTTTTAATTTTTTTTTTTTTAAAGACAATTTTTAGCTTTCCACAAAAAAGCGAATTTCATTTTTTTTCTTTCATTTTCAGTAGAATTAAAACAGGGGGAGGGGGTGACATAAAAAAATGCAAAAAAAAAAAAAAAAGCAAATTATAAATATACATAAAAAAATGCAAAAAAAAACAACTTGTCAATCTGCCTTTTCTTCACGTCTAGTTTATTTTTGAATACTGATAAAAATTGAAAAAGAAAAAATTTTTTTTTATTTTAATACTAGAAGAGGCTGCCCAGCGTCGCCTGGGTAGAGGGGTGGAGCTGGTGTATTGATTTGTTTACTTTTGAGATTTATAAATGCTAGACATTTTTAAGAATTTCAATGCTATTTCTATGTATATTTTAATTTTTAAATATCTTCGAATATAAATCAAATTTTCATAATTTTTGCACAAAAAGCAGGTTTTGTGCAAAAATTACGAAGATTTGATTTATATTCGAAGATATTTAAAAATTAAAACCTACATAGAAATAGCATTGAAATTCTATCAGGAACCGGTGATATTTAATGTGTATATTTACTTTGTCGTTAATTGTTTTATTTTCGTAGTTTCAGCCGGACATAGATACATACGCACCAACTGCTCTTTATATATGTAGTGGCTACCCGGCGTGGGGGGATGGGGAAGTTGTGAGTTCGATTCTCAACGGGTGCCCCATACATCCGGCCTTGTATCACTACTAAGCTAAATTTAGTAAATAAATATTAGACAAATGCTTCCGAACCGAGTCCGTATCGCCCACCCCCTGGGCGTTATCTTGTGACGAGTAGGGGGTGGGAGGGGATGACTTTTACATAAAGGGTAGAATTTGCGGTACGGGGTAGTGTAAATGCATTTAGGTTGGGTATTTACGAAAAAAAAAATGTTAAGGTAACATTGATTTACATTTCACGAGTCAAACCACAAAATTAGAAAAATGAGAATGTGTGAAAACTGACTTTTCGCGGTTTTCACCCGATCTTTCTTTTTATGTTTTATTTTTTTTGGTAATTATGAACTTTTGTCTAGTAAATTAGGGTGTCCCAGAAAAAACAGAACCCACAAATTTTGTAATAAAACTGTTAATTTTACCATAAAACAAATAAATTAGGGTTTAACGTTAGGGTTGGGTTTTAGGGTTAGTTCAATGGGAAAATGAATAAACAATTTGGGTTCTGTTTTTTTCTGGGTCAGCCTGTACAGGGTGACCCAGAAAAAACAGAACCCAAATTGTTTATTCATTTTCCCATTAAACTAACCCTAAACCCTAACCCTAATTTATTTGTTGAATGGTAAAATTAACAGTTTTATTACAAAATTTGTGGGTTCTGTTTTTTCTGGGACACCCTAATTTACTAAACAAAAGTTCATAATTACCGTTTTATTTCAGCCCTGTCGGCTAGGACTAGCATACACCCACTGTACCTCTACAGATGGGTAAGACCTATTGGGGCCACCTATTGGTTGTGGATGGCGATCCGTGATGCTTAAAGACGGAATCCTGGTGGCTGAGCAGTACATAACATGCAACACTCCACACAGGGACTTACTTAGGCTAGACGGCCGGCCGGAGAGGTTCCCTCTGATCAATCGGCTGGTCACGTCAAGCCCTAGCACCTATATGATTGTCCCAACCTTTTTTATCATATATGTTCTAGGCGGTGGCTGAGGGTCTTATTGTCCTGGGTATGACGTTAAACTCTATCTGATGGTGAGGTTCCAGTTCTGAAGGTCTGGGGAATGTGGAGCACCCCTTCATCACCATTACTCCCTGGTCCACTCTGACCCGGGGTGGTAGTACCTGTTAGGGTCCCATGTATGGGTTAGATAGAAAAATGTGTTTATTATTAAAAAGAAAATGAGTATCCATTAAGAATTACTTTATTTCAAAATTTTACCGGCATTAAATGACCCACTGAGGTTGATATGCCGTAAAACAAACCTTTATTTATTTATTAACTAGCAAAAATATGTGCCATCCGGTCACAAGTATTTACGTTCTAATATAATCTATATTTTAATACTCGTGTTCCTTAATTGTACGACTGTTATTATCTTGTAACACCCTCTGGTTAAACATGAGACCATCCAAGATGAAATGCAAAAATGTAAATCCTGATCATCTGGTGTTGCTTATCCGTCGGAACCTTATTTATTTTGAGTTTCGTTACCTCAGCTAAATAATGGACCATTCAGGAAAGAAAAGAGACGCGTTACACATAAAAAGATATATATATATATATATATATTATATATATATATATATATATATATATATATATATATGAGAGAGAGGGTTAAATCAAGATTATTATACTATTTATTATACATATTGAACTATTTATTTAGCTCTTAACATATCAAACGTTGGGACCATATGACCTTTAGGCACCCCTTTTGCGATCTCGTTTCATAAGGATATTTTTTTCATTTTTAGGGTTAGGGGTTAGTTTTATAATAAAAAAACCCCTCTAAAAATCATCTGATAACAAACAACCGGATGTTGACGGTTAAATGAAAAAATGTCCTCATGAAACGAGATTGCAAAAGGGGTGCCTAAAGGTCATAGGGTCCATATAATTGTAATAATTAATCATACTGAGGTATATCCACAGGTTCTACTAAATATTATATCGAATTAGAAAGACTAATGAAATTAGATAATACAAAAAGATTACTTATTTTTACTTTATTCTAATTGATTTCAATATGAAATTATATATAGAATTGCTTTTAATACGTTTGATAACAAAACAATAATATTAGAAATAAATTACACCAAGTCATTATTTATTAAACACTGTTTTGTTAAAACCGGTATGCAAATTATTCAAATCATATACTATGTAAACATTTATTTCTTAATGATATATAACACATTGCAAGATTTTAAACACATATGTTATTAATATGGGCTGTTTTGAGGCTAACGAATCTTAGCTAGACCTTAATAGAGACTTTGTTAATGAATAAGATGCTAATTAAGATTAAATAATGACTATTTAATAACCATTGAGAATATAACGTAAATAAGTAAGGGAATTGTGACGTAGATTGTGACACAGACACACAATCTCTATTATAAGAAATTTTTTTAAGAAGCGTTCTTATAAGAGATTTTATAAACCCTGATATGCTGATAGGTATGCGTCCTGCGTCCCTGACACATAAAAATCTAAAAGAACACGGCAAAATCGCACTCGTGCGTCCCAGTGTTTTTCCTTATTCTTCCCTCACCATTTCAAGCTAACTGTAAATACATTTCAATAGTTTCTTAGAAATGATTTACACAGGATAAGTCACAAGGTAGAGTTAGACGGCTTCAGTTGTTTCCCCAGATCATAAATAAAAACCCTACAATCTATTAAAAAACATTAGTTGGGACCCATCAAAATTTCCGGGGACTCATTGAAAGCTAGGTAATTATGAACTTTTGTTATGGTGTCCCAGAAAAAACAGAACCCAAAATTTTTTATAATAAAACTGTTAATTTTCCCATTAAACAAATAAATTAGGGTTAGGGTTGGGGTTTAGTGTTAGTTCAATGAGAAATTTGGGTTTCTGTTTTTTCTGGGTTCAGTCTGTACAGACTGAACCAGAAAAAAAATATTTATTTTCTCATTGAACTGTACAGACTGACCCAGAAAAAACAGAACCCAAATTATTTTTTCTCATTAAACTAACACTAAACCATAACCCTAACCCTAATTCATTTGTTTAATGGGAAATTAACAGTTTTATTACAAAATTTTGGTTCTGTTTTTTCTTGGACACAATAATTTACTAAACAAAAGTTCATAATTACCCAAAGCTAATGCATGCGTCCCAGGACGCACTAAATTAAGAAGCTATCAGCGTCACTGAAACCAAAAAGAACAATGGATTCTTTACTTGCACTTTTAAACAACGATGGTCCCAAGAGTAATGCCATGATGCAAGTGCTGACGTCAATGACTTTGCAGTTTTGCATTAATCTAGAGCAGTGTTTTTTAAACTTTCTTTTTTACTGCGACTCACAGCAAGAACAACAATCTGAATTGCGACGATTAAGCCTAAGTAAAAAGTGAAGTCGACAGAGTGGCCTATTGTTGGTATCACTCGGACGGTGAGGGAGTCTATCTCCTTTTTGCTAACGCTAGACCAGGGAGATTATTTTGAGGTGGAGTACCACACCTACCATCAACTCCCAAATTTGAAAACAAACAAAAAAATCAATACATAACAAGAATAAATTGAACAAAATGTCTTCGTCATAAAATAACCCAACAAGGGTTGACATGCCGTAAAATCCGACCGACCTACAAGAAAAGAAGAAAAAAATGAACGTAAAAATGGTTTATAATAATGATGCCCTAACTGAGATTGAACTTGCCCATGTCACTTGTCCTCCATCAGACATATTATGGGTTGTAATCAGAAAACGTTTCGGGTACGATATAGTGTAGATAGCCCAGGTTAAAGTCGGGGTTAGGGTAACACAAAGCAGATTTTTTTTTTTTCGGTTTGGGATTATCCTCACCCAGGACTAAAAATTCTGTTGATTTGATATTTCACAGTTTAGAATAGGACTTCTAAGTGGTCCTAAATTGACTTCTGGGGGGTGGGGTGGTGAATGACATTTTGGCGGGGTGTCAGTAAGACATAGAGGGTGATAGATCCTAATTAAGCCGGATCTTTTTATATAGTTTAAAACCTTTTCAGTCATGACAAATAATTTCTGAAAATGTCTCTCTCTATCTCTATCTCTCTATCTCTATCTATATATATGAAGTTTTTTTTTTCCACTGAACAGATGGACTCGCCACTTCTAATACACTTCTCTGCCCGGATTATAGTGGCTTGTCAGACACTTTAAAAAATTCTTTTAATTTTCTAAACTTTCTATAAACAATTTTTTTAATAAGAAATTTTCTCCTGGCTATAAACTAATGTCGAAACTAGTTGAGAAAAATAAACAACATCTTATATGTGGTGACCCATAAAAAATGGGCCCCACCTTTTTGTGATGAAGTCGGGGCCCGTTGTTATTTTTTTTGGGGGGGGGGTCACCTCATATATAAGGCATGAAACCGCGGTCATAGGTTTTTTATTTTATTTTCAGTTTTGATTTAAAGTAATTGTTTTGTTTTTTTTTTGTTGTTTTTTTGTTGTTTTTTTTTTTTTGTATACTCAAGGGACGTAAAAATCTACTCCCCAGAATTCACGTCTACCCATTTATTTAAAAAAAAAAAAAAGAATTAATCAGTGTAAAGACAGCACATTTTCATTTATGCCAGCAGCGCGTTGCCATGTTTCTCTATGGACCATCCCTTTTTAAAAGTACCCGTTTTTGTGCTTTTATTTTAAAGAAACATGATACGTTTTGCAAACTGTATCAAAGGCGTTCGAGTGTAATGGTTATCGTCTTAGGAAAGGGACACGAGTTCAAATTTGTGTCAAGGCTGTTTGTCGCTAATAATCTTAGGAAAAGTATGACATCTACTTTTCTCTCTTTAGCTATGGGTAAATAATAAGGCATACTGTGCTTGGCATGGAAAGCGATCTAGGATAGGAAAACTTGACCTTGTGTCGCACCCTGCTCATGCGGAAGTGTTGGTAATATATATATATATAAAGTCATCCACAGACACGTGTTTCGGCGTTTCACGTCTCTTCAGCTATCCTTGGCTAGGGTCGAACTCCGATTGACTGTTTGCCAACCTGATATCTTATCCCCTCGGCCATGACAGCTGCTGTAGTGGAGCTGGTGTTTTTAAACTATTAAATACATAGGTTTGTTTATATATTTTACGATCACAGAGAGATCAAGTTTCCAGGGAAACGATCATTGCTTATATGCTAGTAGTGAGAGTTAATTTAAATCACCCCTTATAGAGAGCTCATACCAAATTTATGGGAGGATATATATATATATCAAAGGGTTTTATTGAAATTGATTAGGAGGGAAAAAACTAAATAAACATTGGCAAATAAGGCATGACCTTTACCCTCCCCCCTAAAAAAAAAACACTGAGGGGTAGGACGTATTTTGAGGGTTAAGTTTAGTGTGTAAGGAAACCAAAATTGTTCAATTCCCTTGGCGTTTGTTTTTTAGGACGCCTTAAGTATCCGAGATGAAACTTATCCCTTTTCTTGACCTCTTGTGCACTGGAGAAGTCCCTAAGGGGACTGTCCCACCCCCCTTGGAAGTGAACAGTTTTAGTCTTTTTATGCTTCAGGTCATGACTATTTATGGAGGTACTAGAAGTGGGCTAAACTTGCAAATTGGTCGGAAAATTAAAACGGAAAGTTTTTTGGTGGTCCACCATGACAGTTTAACTACAGTCTATGAATGAACTTTTTGCGAATTGGGTTACGGTTTAGGGTTTTTTGGGGATTAAGGTTGTTTTTTTTATTTATTACGTATTGCTTAAAAAACAAACAAAAAATTACTATACATTTGATGTTGAAAAATATTTTTTTTAAACCAAGTTTAATTGAAATTATACATTGCAATACTAACACAAACAACTGAGACCAATGTGTCTACCGTTGGGTTCAATAATTAATTTCAATGGTTAATTAAATGTATAGTATTTTTTTAAAGCAATATGTAATTAAAAACAACCTTAATCCCCAAACCCCTAAACCGTAACCCAATTCGCAAAAAGTTCATTCTTGGACTGTAGTTTAACTGTCATAGGAGACCACCAAAAAACTTTCCGTTTTAATTTTCCGACCATTGTGCAAGTTTAGCCCTAGAAGTGGCTACCCGGCGTCGCCTGGGTAAAGGGAGAGGATTAAAAAGTTAGTCTTGTAGATCCATAACTAGTGAATCGCGAATTAGATCCTGGTGGGACGTTTGGGTAGAGGGAATGTCATCATATATGACAATGTAGTAAGAAATTTTAATTCAATGATTTACAATTTAAAAAAAAAGAGATATATGAGGCTATTATATTTTTAAGAGAAAATATTTTTTTCGCATCAAGTAAAATATTTTTAAAACTACGAAAGAAAGAAAAAAAGCACGCTACAAAAATTATTTCTTGAGTTTTAAGAAAATAACTTTTAAATTTTCAAATAACTTTTTTCGGGTATTGAATTTAAAAAAAAAATGTTGTCTTTATGATTTGATCTTTCTAGAAATGTAAAAATTAGGGACTGATTTTTTAAAAAATTTTTAATTTATATTTATTCAAATGACCACAGGTCACTCCCCTACAATCTAAATTGGAAAAAAAAAGAAGTCTTTTTTTGGCTATACTTGCAAATCGGTCGGAAAATTAGGGTGACCCAGAAAAAACAGAACCCACACATTTTGTAATAAAACTGTTAATTTTAACTAGGGAGGTTTAGGGTTGGGGTTTAGGGTTAGTTTAATGAGAAAATAAATAATTTGGGTTCTGTTTTTTCTGGGTCACCTTAATTTTCCGACCGATTTGCAAGTTTAGCCCTTTTTTTTTTTTTTTTTTTTTTCAAGTTTTTTAAATAGAATAACTTATTCATTATAAATTAAGTCATTAATGAATAAAGTGGTAAAAATTTCATTAAAATCGGACAATTCACTGATCTTTGATAATTGTTTGAAAAAATGTATTATCTCCCTTTGCGATTTTTGATCATATCCACTTAAAACTTTTTTAAAGAGTTGAACAGCTGAGCTGTGAAACAACGGTATTTTTTTTTTCACAAGAAATATTTGAAGTTCTTGAGAATTCAGAATAAAATTTTAAATGGAAATTTAATCTGTGATAAAAAAAATAGGAATACTATCAACACTAGTCGTTTATAACAGTAACACTCCTGACTCTAACTTTTGGCTACGAAATTTTGGGGGAAAAACTCTTGTATAATACGCATTAATGTTTTTTGAATTTGTAACTGCTAAATTCAAACTAAGCTAGCAAAAATATGCGGCCTCTGGGTACAATTATTTAAGTTTTAATGAAATAAGATATTTCTAGCAGGACCTGTGAATATACCACAGTATGATAAGTTAATCATTACTCTAAAATAAAAACGTCAGATTTTAATCATCGTCGACGAAAAAACAAAATTACGGTCATAAAAGGAGGATCCAATTTATGCCTAAATTGTAAAACGAGCCCCCACTTTAAAACTAACCATTCTCACAAAATAAAACTTTTAGAATATACACATTGAAGTGAATATTAAAATAAAGAAAATATATTTAGTATTGTAAAATAATGGGTGCAAGAAAAATAAAACATTTATTGCAAAAGCACGGACATAAAATGAGGGTTCAGTTTATTTCATAGTAGGAATTTACAAGTTGAAGATTACCGGGGAAAATAGTCCATCATTGTTTAATCGCACGTTGGATCCTCACAGGATGCCCCATTAAAATCCCTATGTAGAAAAGACCTTACGTTGATCCAGACACTCTGAAAAGAAAAATTAATGTCTACTATTTAAAATTATAGATGGAAAAAAATCCATACTGTTATCATTTAGATTTTATGTTTTAATCATCTTCGCAAATATAAATCAAATCAAATCTTCATTATTTTTGCTCAAAATGCAAGATCCGGTGATAGTGAATGTGTATATATATTTACTTTGTCAGTAATTGTTTTTTCTTAGTTTCCTTCAGACATACATACACACAAACTGTCCTTTATATATGTACTAGAAGCGGCTACATAGCGTCGCCTGGGTAGAGGGGGATAGCAAAAAAGTTAGTCTCGCTGATCCATTATTACTAAATCACGAGCTGAATCTTCGCAGGATGCCCCATTAAAATCCCATGTAAAAAAAAAAAAAAAAAAAAAAAGATCTTGCGTTGATTCAGCCACTCTGAAAAGAAAAATTGTCTACTATTTAAAAATCTTAAATGCAAAAGAAATTCTATGCCAAAATATAAATCAAACCTTTATTATTTTTGCTCAAAAACCAAACCCTGGTGATATTTAATGTGTATATTAGGTACCACCAGACCGTTTATGCCATCTTGAATAAAACGGAAATAGATATTTCCGAACTTTGTTTATCAAACATCTCGTAAAAAAAAAGATCGTACAGGGTTGTTACAAAGAAAAATAGTTAATTCAAAGATCAAATTATCCGATTGGGAAAAATTAATCGTTATCTTAAAAAATAAACAAACCTGCCCGTATTACATGCGAAAGGGTAATTTTCAGACCGTAATATAGACAGAAAAGTTACTAATTATTTCCCTTTTACAATTAACTCGTAAAAGTATGGAATGAAAATTTGAATATTTTTTTCTAAGAGAAAAACTGATAAAATAATCTATTATACTTACTTTTTATTTTGATTATTGAAAAAGTTAAATAAAATAATTTTTTTCACGCTAACACTGTCAGCCTAACAGGAAACAACTTTGGTTACTTAGAAGCGTCTCATCTCTTTGTAAAACAAATGTCAGCAATGCTCTTCCGTACATTCTAAGAATCACACATTACTATTCACAACAAAAATTACAAATTCTTTTAAAAATATTAATCGAGCTCGTATCGGACCAATGTTTAGTGCACCTGAATTATAAATTTCATATTTTTAAATATCCGTGAAAAATTCGATTTTTTGACGCAGGAAAAAAAAAAATTTAATTTATTTCACGCAGAAAATAAAATATTTAATCACACAAAAGATTGAAAATCTCTTAAAAATTAATTTCTTAAAAAAAAATTTTTTTTTTGTTGACAATTTAATAGAATATAGTACATACCAATTATAAAAGCAAAAAAAAGTTTTCAAATATTAATATTATGACATTTTTTGCACTTTTATTTCCGATTTCATTAATTTTTCCTCAAAAAACTAGACGTCGTACATTCATACAATTTCATTGATATAGTTATTCAGACTCTTATCTTTATAGAAAAAAAGAAAAAAAATTTTCTGACGCGTCATTTTTTTTTTCTCCTAAAATAAAAATAGAGGGGGGGAATAGACCTCGTAAAAAATATTTCCCTAATATATTTTAGAAAAAAACTATTTCAGATGTATTTACATCCAATGGTAAACATTTATGGAAATTTTCGTGAAAATCAGATTATTAATTGGTTTTTCATAGAATTTTAAAAAATCCTCTTATCGTAACTTGTTTTTAGCTACGTTAAATTTCAGTTGATTTAACAGTGCAAAAATGAAAACATTGTTTTTCAATCATAATTTTCATTATTTTCGTAAGCTGATAAAAAATTAAAAAAATTATCAGGAGTTTGTTTAACGTCTTTTCTTTCGAATGGAAAAAATCTTTTCAAGAAAATATTATTTTTTCTGCAAGTTTCATTGTGTTAAATGTAGGGGGGGTAAATTGCACAGGGTCAAATTGGTGGTACCTAGTGTATATATATTTGCTTTGTCGTTAATTGTTTTATTTTCGTAGTTTCATCCGGACATACATATACACACAGATGCCCTTTATATATGTATTGATTGTTAGATAGAAAGATAGATATAGATATATTAATCTAGAGCAGTCTCAAACAGGATACGGCACCGATTCGTCCCGGGCGATTTGAACCAGAATACGTAAAATCATCAGACAAGCTGAAAACGTCACACTCTTTTGCTTTTTTCCGGTTGATTTATAAACATAATGTTTTAAGATTTTCACTTTTGATAAATTTAATAATTTTGGCAAAATCCTTTTGGTTCTAGTTTATGATTGGACTCCTAGTGAATCTGGGATTTCCGGAACAGTTCCCGACAACATCCCGGAAGTCTTGGCGTGTATATTTACATGTAATTTTGTGGTTTAAAAACATCTGAAATAAACATTAGGCATCAGTTATCTTCACTTTATCAAATTTGATTTGTACTACCGACTGAGCTAAACCGGCAATTAAAGTAATTTAATATATATATATATAGATAGATAGATAGATAGATAAAAGGTGGCTTACCGGTGAATATGGGCACGATCGTCGGAGGTGCACAAAATCCAGTGGTTAAGTCCGCGATAAAACAAATACAAAGTGCTCAATACAAAGTAAATCAAATTTATTAAAGAAATGGATACAATAAAAACCTACTTGAATTTCACCATAAGGATCTTCAGGGTTAAATCGGCTGCAATTAATCGGTACCTCGATTAATTCAGTGGATTTAACCCTGAAGATCCTTATGGTGAAACTCGAGTAGGTTTCTATTGTATCCATTTCTTTAAAATATATATATATATATATAATCCAAAAGTCCAGAGAAGAAATCTTCCTTACGACATAGGAGTTTAAAAAAAAAAAAAACCTGTCGTAGTTTGCAGAGCTCAATGTGTGCTCTTATTGTTAGAGTCACAGAGCAAATTTATAAGTAAAAATATAACGAAAGACTTAGAATTTTTGCATTATAGTCTATTTCAAGGAAGCTTAGACAACGTGTCTAACTCTCCCAAATCATCAGATGCGTATGATGAATAAAGAATTCATCATACGCATCTGATGATTTGGGAGAGTTAAGCTTCCTTGAAATAGACTATAATGCAAAAATTTTAAGTCTTTTGTTAGATTTTTACTTATTCATCTATAAATATAAGTGTATTGTACAAACAACAACCGGATATTGACGGTATAAATGAAAAACATGTCCTTTCTTAATCGAGATCAAAAAGGGGTACCTAAAGTTCATATGGTCCCAAATTATCTTGTTCATGATAATGGTACTAGTAGCGATTTAAGGTCCGTATCGAGGTAATCTTAAACTTTAAGTGACTAAATTCCTACCATAATATTGTACTTGTGCATTATTTTAAATGAACTTGATTCTTATTAAAAATATATTTTATGATATTTTGGAATTAAAAACATGCATTTAAATGGATTTGAAAAGCATCATGTTTTCTCCGTCAAAATTAGCTGCCATTGTTTACAAGCTTCTTCTCGGAAAAAGAACAAAGGGTCTTAACTCTCGTTTAAGTCTTGAAAGGACTTAAATCTCAAAGCTCAAGTCCTTGTTATTTACTTATTTACTAAGTTTAGCTTAGTTGTGGCACAAGGCCAGAAGTATGGCGCACCCAGTGAGAATCAAACTGACGAAAAAATGGTCTGCTAATCATTACACTGACCAATTGATTTTTATTTAAGTCATTTAGATGGTTTGTCCTGAAGCTTAATTTTTTTTTCCTCCAAATCTTTGTCAATTAAATTAAATATTCGATATATTTATTTTGCAAGGGTGTGAAGAAATATGAGTAGAGTTAATTTGCTAACTTAAAAAAAAAAGTTCTTGTGTGTGACTAGTTCACATGTTTCTGTGACGTCATCAACATTCCAGTACGGACCTCAAATTCCTACTAGTACATCAATGATGATAAAATTTAATGTAGACTTTAAAAAGTAAAAGAGACTAGCAGAGAATTTTAAAAAAAATCGCATGTTATCTTTTTCTTTCTCCTCTTCTTCATCACTTATATATTCTGTTAAAAAAGAAGAAGAAAAAAGGTCTCTTTTTAGTTTTCATTGTGGTTCACGTATAAAAGAGAGAATTCTTCAATGGCGGTACCATGACCTGTCATTTCAACTACTGTTGGCCTTTTAAAAGTAATGTCAGTAAACATAATATCACACACTTATAACCTATTTTTGCAATTTTTTTTCTTCTTTTTGACTACTGTAGTTCTAAATTCGTTTCATTTTATTTTTTATTTTATTTCGTGTATAGTTCAGTTAGTTGTAGTCAAAGAATAAAAATGCTCTTAAAACACTAAAGTTAGACATTATAAAAAAAACCCTCCAAAAACGTTTAAATTTATTATCTATATTTTATTTTTATAATTTAAAGATAAAATATGTTTTCCTATGTAATAAGAGAATTGTTTTTATTTATTAGTTAAGGAATTTATTTCGGAAGAAAAGAAAAAAAGAATCTTATATTCCCCCTTTTTATTTATTTATTTATTAATACATTTTGTTTATGTTTGGGGTGTTTTGTCAGATTTTGCAAACATAAATGTGTTTCATGCCCCCCCCCCCCACATTTCCTTCTATTCTAAAAATATCCGGCTAGATATTAATAATGTGTAAGCAATAAGCAATTTATCTTTTTTCGTTGTTTTTTTTACTAAAACTGTATAGGACTAAGTTACTTATGCAACAACGTCTTGCTGTACAAAGGCACAACTGTGGTCCCATTTATTGACGTCATTAGTTTTTGTGAAGTCTCTTCTCTTGGTACTCTGCGAATTCAGAACGTTTTTTTTTTTTTACCACAGTCTACCGGACAGATATTAGTGGAATATGAAATGAAGTCCAATGTATATATTTTTAATTTCTAAACTGGGATTATTCATTTAGAAGTTTAAAAAAAATCAAACGATAGGATTAATTGATGATATATAAATTTAAAGTTGTTGCGTAGTGATTCAGTTCTTAGACACTTTTTTGAGCTCAGTGTTGTTATTTTAAGGAAATTGAGATTATAAACTAATCAAGTCCTATACTGAAATAAACTGAAAATTACTATTTGCTGATAATTTTGCAGAGTATTTAACAATATTTCTATTTTAGAGTAACAATTTAAAAAAAACCCAAAATACAATAGTAATAAAAATAAAGAAAATAGATTTTAAAAAAGAAAGATAATAAATAAAAAACCCTAAAAAAAAACCTCCAAAAAACTTAAAACAGCCGACTTTATCAGTTCTAAGGTCGACTAAGTTACTCATGCAACGTCACGCTGTACAAAGGCAAAATTGTGGTCCCACTTACTGACGTCATTAGTTTTGTGAAGCCCCCCCCTTGTTTTGCACTTCTTTTTCATAGTGAACTCTAACCACTAAGGTCTGTAATAGTTATTTACTCAGCTTTGTCCCATCGTGGTGTAATGGTTAGCAAGCTTGTCTCGAAGATCCATTACTGCTGGATCAATGCCCCATACTTGTGATCCTGTGTCAAATCCTCACCATGGTGGACAGGTTGGGTAAATATTTAATTTTATTTTATTTTTTTACTCAGCTTTTGTTAAGTTGTGTCTTTAGGCCAGATGTATGGAGCACCCGGTGAGACTCAAGCTCAGTATTAATGGTTTGCTAATCTAGTTTTTTAACCATTTAACAAAAGAGTGCTCTAACCAGCATCAGTGATAAAATTGCTGCACGAATACCCTCTCTCTCTCTCTCTCTCTTCTCTCTCATATATATGTATATATATAAAGATAAAATCTAAATGAGTCAGACGAACCTACTATTAGTTTCGCTTAATGCTCTTCAGGGCTAAGATCTGACTTTGTAGAAAGTTAAGAGTCAGATCTTAGCCCTGAAGAGCATTAAGCAAAACTAATAGTAGGTTTGTCTGACTCATTAATTTATCTTTATTATTTGCTCTACTTGGGTATTGAGCACTTTTTACTTAGCTTATTCTCCTAGCGATTATAATATATATATATATATATATATTATATATATATATATATATATATATATATTATATAATTGTTTTTCCTTTTGCCAAATACTGTACCAATAGATTACTTTTTGTTGGTACGACTATCTTGGTCTTTTCTTTTTTCCAAAAATTTTTTTCTCACCGGGTGATGTTTGGTAGTATATTTTTACAATCAAACTATTTGCTGTTTTTTTTTCTCACACGCGAGGATTTACCAACACGCTTGGTATATTAAATATATATAATATATATATATTTCTTTCAAAAGAAAGAAAAAAAACCCCCTTAACAAACCATCAATCACGTTTATAATTTTTTATTTCACCAGAAAATTGCTCTGTATATAAATCCTAATTTACTTAAATTATCAACATTGAGCTCTCTTAGGGATTCAATAAAAATCCTTGTATGAGTATATGTTTGCACCTAAAGGCTTACAGTATGTTTGTACAATGAGATTTTTGAAGATCCCAAAATAGAATCAATCCCTTAACAAACAGTCATATTGGATTACTTACACCATACACACACTATAAATATATATATATATAAATATATATATATATATATATATTATATAATATATCATACTGAACTTATTTTGATTATTCATTTTGATAAAATCAATGGGATGGTGATAGGTCCAACTGCGACCCCTCCATTCAAAATTTAAATTAGTGTTTCGTCACAAAAGAGTTGGGATGCAATAT
>CM042163.1:60971002-61058502 GCA_023376005.1 Doryteuthis pealeii
GGGAGCAGTATTTAAAGTTTTGATATATAAAATATCATTAACTTAGAAGCTAATGAAACTGACTGAAGAAAGGCAGATAAAAAGATATGCAACAGAGGGGTATAATCGAAAATTAATAACGTTTGAAACTAACTATTCCATCATTTTCATTACTCCCCTCTTTCATTGTAAATTTCTCTTAATTTAACTATTTGTTAAAATAGGAAGTAAAAATAAAATTACAAGTTATTTCTTCTTGTAAATAAATTTCTTTTAAATTTATCCAGAGATTTTTGTTTATATTGTCTTGAAGATAAAACCAACATAGAAATCAATAATACCAAGCACATATTTATTAAAATAAAATTTTAAAGATCTATATGCAAATAGCCTTCTCGTTCAAACTGTAAACGCTTATTTTGTTGTATATATATAAATAAATTGCATGTTATTCAGTACGAGAAATATGGTCAACATGTATTATAATGTGAAAACAATTTTTATTAATAGACTGAAGGTTGTAAAAGAATGAATCATGGAGGAATTTGACGTTAAATATTAAGGAATTGTACTGAGTATAATATAGTTTCGGTTACAGACAGAAGAACACACAATCTCCATATTAATAAGATATATATATATAATAATATATATATGACTCTGACGTATGTTTTGTTAACAATGCAGTGATGCTGATAGCATTTTTGATTTAGTGTGTCCTGGTTAAAATTAATAAAGGTTCCAACTAAAGTTTCTTAATCCTGTTGAAATCTTGAGACAGTTCAAGCCCCATTGCCTATAAGGTTTATCATTAAATGGCTAAAAAATGGCCTTTTTCCTTTAAAAGTTACTG
Source organism: Doryteuthis pealeii (assembly GCA_023376005.1). Classification (NCBI taxonomy): domain Eukaryota; kingdom Metazoa; phylum Mollusca; class Cephalopoda; order Myopsida; family Loliginidae; genus Doryteuthis; species Doryteuthis pealeii. The sequence continues at coordinate 60,971,835 of CM042163.1, forward strand.
TTATTTCCCTTAAAGCAAAGACTTTAAATATGTTTAATTATTACATTTAAAACAAAACTATCATTTGGGGGGTAGATTGGAAAAAGAATGACACTTCCGACCGGGGGATGAAGCGGTATAAGACTTAAGAGTTAAATAGATTGTAGGTTTTATTTACTTTATCTAGAGGAACAATACTAAGCATCTAACTCCTACCTTGAACTGTCCTTTGTTAATTTGTTTCTAAGAAACTATTGAAATGTATTTATCATTAGCTTGAAATGATGAGGGAAGAAAAAAGAAAAACACTTGAGATGCATGGATATAATTTTACTGCTCCTTTATAGATTTTTGTGTGTTAAGAAAAAATAAGAAATTTATTAACATCAATAGTGTACAAATTATTAAAAAATATAAGTAAAAGAAAAACTTTTGGTTTAAACTACTTACTTGAAGGGAGGCCAGCTAATAGCGTGAAGCTATCCCATGACATGACACTTGGATGCTCACAGGAAACGATACAGGAAACACACAATGTAAACAGTATACATATAATCATGAGGACAAATTTAGCCGTGTGAGAATCTAAATGCAAAAATCTGTGTTTAATAAGAGGCAATAAAATGATTTTCAAAAGTGTTTTAAGGCAAAATATTACTGAAAAGCTTCATCTTTTCTTTATCAAAAAATTTAACGATGAACAGTTATTCCAGGAAATTAATTGCATTAACGAATCGCATTTGCCCAAAACTAACCAGTGTTGATGATAGCGAACATTAAGCAAACCAGATTGGTCAGCACGAGACATGAGCATGGGTGAAGTCAACTGCAAAGGACGCAGACGTGTACCTATCAGCATCTCTGCATGACAGTGCACAGTCTTTTATAAGGAAAATTTGGTGGAGACCAGAAAGACCAGAAGTTCGATAGAATCCCTACACCCTATTTTTTTGTCTGAGAGGAAAGTTTAAAAAAACAAAAAAAACAGCTTTTTACCCCCTCATTTTCCATAAGAAACCTCAATAGAATATAAGTATAGTTGTCGGGGCGGCCCTAAAGTCGATATCAGCCAGACAGCGGAGGGAGTTCTATCCCCTTTCACTAGGCAACAAGGGAGATTATTTTTTTGCTCTTAGGTGGATCGCTACCACCTACCATCAGCTCCTTACTATACTGCACAGATCCCTGTGCTACTCATCGCTGAGTTGGCGAGGACGGTATCGAACAGGACCTTGCGTGTCCGAGTCAAGTGCTTACTGACTGAGTAATATAAAATTTTAAGTTATCAGAACTAAGTCCATTTCAAATTGTTTTATTTTTTTCACTCCTTTAGAAATTTAATAATTTTTACTTTAACCTATTGATCACAAACTCTCTGATATTGAATTTTTAACTTCCATCCTGTCAGCAATGTTTCAAAATAATTTTTAGACCAAGGAGATTATATTTTGCGTCTGAGTGGGCGCTACACCTACCATCAGCTCCTTACTTACCGCCACAGACCCTGTGCCTACTCATACGCTAATTTGTGAGGGCCGGTATCGAAACTAGGAACTTTTGGTGGTTCTTAGTCTGATGCTTTACCACTGAGCTAAAACTGGCCCTATAAATAATGAACTTAAGCAAATTTGGCAAAACTTGGTATAATAAAACTGGCTGATCAGTTTTTTGGTAATTAAATTATCGCTTAGAATTTACTTCAAGTTTGTATTGACAATTAGATGTTTACGCTTGTTTGTCAATCATCTCATTCAGGTACAAGGCCCAGCAAAAAACTATACAGACTCTGAGCCAATGACCTGTAAGACTAAGTTTAAACTGGTAATTTAGAGGGAAGTGCGCCCGGTCTCCGCCTCAAAAACCGATACCCGGTGACTATCAAAATAACAACTCGTCGTAATTCTTGTTTATTATCGTAATTTGTTTAGATATGAGGATGGATATTATATTTTGAATAGACTGAGATAGATAAACAAACAAAATAAATATAGATAGTATGAACCAAAATATAGATAGATAGATAGCATATTTTTCGACAGTAAATGTATTTGGGGGTGGGTCGCTTCTTTTTTTTGTTGTAATTCTTGTTTATTTAAACTAAAACCCACCCAAAGAACATTAAACAAACATGAATCAAAATAAATCTTAGTATTAAAGTAAATAGATAAATATGACAATTCAGATAGATAGATGGATAGTTTTGAATAGACTGAGCTGGGTCGTTATTTAATAGTCACCGTGCAAGCAACTCTTGAGCGGAGACCGGACGCACTTCCTCATAAAATTACCCCGTTTAACCACTGTGGATTCACAGAAAATGTCTTAAACTAGTTGTAGTCTATCCAAGATATGGCATCAAGCTAATTACTAGTGTCTACAGACGTAGTTTTGCTAACCAAGCTCTGTTTGGCTGCATTTTCAAATTTAGCTAAGCACCATCATTTCCGTTTAAAAATTTTGAATGGTTGATTTTATTTATGGAGCAATATCATATTATGCATTAGATATATAAATTTACCAACCCCTCGCCGACAGGATGCAACACAAGGTATCATTTCTTAAGTGAAGTTTAATAGCATAAAAAATTTGGTTTTCTCTAGGGACTGGTTTTGCCTAACCAAGGTTAAAGGGCCAATCTGCCCTATGATTTACCCATAGCTGGGGGAGAATTGTTAGATGTGTACCTGTTACCCAAGGTTATTAGCACTGTGTGAAAATGGCAAACAGCTTTGTTCCAGTATTTGCAATCCTCTTCTGTCCCCATTCTTATGAGGTGGCTATACACCCTGCGCTCCATACCTTTTTATATAGTCTTGAAAGGCCGGTCTAGTTTGTTTTTTAGTTGGTTTTTTTTTTTTTTTAGTCTGCTGGCAGGCTTAGAATACATTGACTATAATCCTCTGTCAGAGAGGGACACCCCAAGAAAGGGTATTTTGGGTATGTTTGATTAACTACATTCTTGAGTGGACCTGCGTAATTGCAATGAAGGCGCACTTCACATTCTCTTTTTTCTTTACAGAGCCTCACCACCAAAAGGTAGTCAGTGACTTACCCCCCAAAAAACCTTTTGGGGTGTCCCACTCTGGCAGGCATTAAATAATAAACAATTTATGGGTTGTTAAATAGATTTTTAAAAAATGAGTTGAATAAAATAAAATAAAATAAAAATTGAATACCCAGCGAGAATTAATAAAACAAAAATGTCTTCAGCTAAAATACCCCCAGGGTTGGACATGCCATAAAATCCAAACTAAACAATTCATTGCTGAATGGAAGTAGGTATAACCTGTTAGATGATTCATCTATGGGAGTCAAATAGATCTGTTGAATATTATTTGTAGTAGCAAAAAAAATTTCCCTCCGGGCGCACAATTATTTAAGTTTCAAGTATAAATCATATATTGATACGAAAACTAATAAATAAATATTGAAACACAAAGATTAATTCTTATTTTTTACGTTATTCTAATTTAATATTAAAATGTACATAGGATTGTTCTTTAGTACATTTGAGAAATAAAACAACTAATATTAGAAATTAACAACATCAAGTGATTATTTATTAAACCCAGTTTTGTTAAACCAGTATGCAAATTCCCACACTATATAAATATGTAACCTTGTATTTCTTAGTGATCTATATTAGCATTCCCATTTGGATGACTCAGAAATAGGTATTTGATGCCCTGGGTGGGGGTCAGAAATACAACTCCATTTCACTGATACTTACCCTTCCCAAAGTAACAGGATGCTTAAATTAAAATGAAGGTGTCAAAATTGTGTTGGTGGAAAACCTTCATGGTATTATAGCGACTGTAAATGTTGCCATGTAGTACAGTGAGTTCATTGCTGACGTGATAAATTTTGAGTAGAAAATGTGACCTCTCTTTTTTCCAGCTATGAAATAAATAGGGCCAGACTGCCCTTTAGCCTTGAATAAGGCAACTAGTCTAGGAGAAGGAAGAAAAAACTGAATTCAAAACCAGGAGGATGGGCTTGCAATTCACCCTATAAAAAGCTACTTGATTTGAAAATTGTATCACTACCATGGTGAGTGACTCTACCCTAACCTTCCTCAAGGGCACAATTTACATTCTTTCTCAATGGATATGTGCATCCTTTCCTTTCTTGTTCAAGACCCTTGGGAGAATTATCTAAGACTAGCAGGACTTGTGGATATACCACAGGTATGATAATTTAATTATTACAACATTTGATATGTTTACTTAAGAGTTATTGCTAAATAGTTCAAAGTGTAAAAATATAATAATCTTAATTTTACCTCTCACTAAAATTTTTTTCTTCTTTCATTTGTGTTCAATGGAAACAGATTAGCTTCTTGTGCTCACCCCCCTCTCTTATCTTTCCCCTACTCTTTTTTCTTTTATATTTTTTCTGTGGAATTTTCTGTTAGGGTCCCATCGTTGGGTTAAATAGAAAACATATGTTTAAAAAAATATGAGTTGAAAAAAAAATGTGTACCACTCAGAATGACATAATAATTTAAAAAAAACGTTTTTGGCATAAAATAACAAACAAGGGTTGACATGCTGTAAACCCAACAAACTAACAATCTCCAGTTAATGTTAACAGGATACTTGAAAAAAAGCGTATATAAGACTATACAAGAATGCGGCATTTTTTGTTTTTTTAACAATCCTGGAAGCAGCACCCAACAAAACAGCTGTGGTATGGCCACTTACCTCCCATCCTCACAAACCATCCCAAGTATGTAGACTATATATATATCGAACTCTTTCGTGTGGCTAGACATTTGTAAATGCTACCTACAGCCGGGAATGAAATCCGATCGTTGGTGTCAGTCTGTCACTTAAACCATCGGCTGTCATCACCTACAGAATATGAAAGGGATTTTAACTGTTTTACTACACACATCGCTTCTTATTTAAAGGCCGTCATAGAGTGCGCTCCATCCCTTGTATATAGGAGAGTGTCGTTGTTTACGCTTGCAGTTGGCGGCCCTCAGCGGAATCCGCACCTCCGACTGCTCAACCTAGGGGGATGGGGAGCTATATGTTAGAGTCACCACATTACGAACAGATGTGCACAGTTCAATTTGCTTAAAAGTTTAATAGTCTTGAATTCAAGAGTTTCCTTCTCTTAAGGGACTATTAATCAAGGTAACTTCTTTAACCCTACCAAATTTCCCCCATGGCTGTACCAAAACTTCCTTTGTTATTTTTTAAACTGTATGATGGATATTTCAAGAAGCTCATTATATATTCAGCTCAAAGGTCATCTTCAAACCCATGTAATACAAAAGTTAAATATGAATCTAGAATGAACACAATTCCCTAACTTCAAGGCATAAAAATAACTCTAGATGAGTTAATGTATTAAAAATCATGCTGTTTAAATCAATCGAATTCTTTCTTTCTTATATTTTCTTCTGTGTAGCATGTCTTTCTTTCCTTTCTTTATAAAAAAAACGAATGGTCCCTTATTTAGCTGAGATGACGAATCGCATAACAAATAAGAATATCATGGTTAGATAATTTTAACTAGAGGGGATGTTCAGCAGTGTACTTTTGGATTTGAGGGTTGTTGGCCAAGGTAACGGTTGCACAATTAAGGAACACAAGTATTAAATATAGATATTAAGCTAGTTCAGGTTTTGCAAATTTTGGTAACATGAGGCAAAAGTCAGCAGCTCTGATGCTTTTGCCAAGATTGTGAAGGTCACAAACAAATGAGATGGCAACTTGCCTGATACTCTTCAAAAGTGGTACTCGCTTGATTTGCTTCTATCGCTTTAGGCACCAGCCTTGAAAATCTGTAACTATTTGTCTTATTCAGGACTACTTGTCCTCATCTTCATTTATCTGTACAACGTTTTCGCCTCTTCAGGTATCTTTTGTCGACTCGGGAACCTCTTGTCGTAATCGGGAGTCATCAGGAATGTTAACCTAACCCTTTTCAATCCACGGGGTATCCTGTTCTCATCTGCTAACCATAGCTGGGGACAGGTGTTAGTTTTGTTAATTTATTATTCTATGTTACTGCTGCCCCTTGAACCTGCAGTCTAAGATGGCTGTCACTTAGAACTTGTCTTAACCTAACTCCTTATCCCACTATGCTATGTGTCCAATTGGACATTCAGTGTGAATTTTGGGAACATTATAAAAGCCTAATGTCCTGTTTTGCTAGAATATCTACCTGTTTACTGATTGTATGAGTTTTTACCTAGACTAGCAAATATATGACCCTCGGGTCGCAAGATTTAAGTTTTAATGCTAAATAAAATATTTGTATTAAATTAGAAAGGCCTAATGAAACTAAAATAAGAATACAGATAAAAGATGTTTGAAACAGAGGGAGTATAATAAAAGATTTGAAACAGAGGAGATAATAAAAAAATGGAACAAACTGAAACTTACTCTTCCATCACTCTCGTCTTTCATTGTTATTTTCTAATTTAAGTATTTAGTTAAAAGAGGAAGTAAAGAATAAATGACAGTTATTTTATCTTGTTATGGATTCATTTAAGATCATTGAAGAGATTTTTTACTTATATTCATTAAATAAAACCAAACAGTTAGAAATCAATAATACTAGACATATTTATTAAATCGATTTTTTTAATATTAATATGCAAATTAGGCCTTCCCGTTCACACTGGAAACGCTATTTTTTGTATATATAAATATAATTGCAATGTTGTCAGTATGTAGACATAGTTAACAGATTAATAATGTAAGCAATTTTATTAATAATTGAGGTTTAGGATAAAAAATAAAATCATGGGAGAATGTGATGTCAATAACTAAGAGAATTGTGACTTGAAGTAGGAATATAGTTTCGGTACAACAGAAAAACACCACAATCTCCATTATTAATAAGTATGTATAGTTTTTTTTTTTTTGTTTTTGAATGCACACAAACTGTGATGCTTTCTGGGACTGCTGGCTTTTCTCTCTCTTTCTGGCGAGCTACTCTCCCTCTCTGCCTACACCCCTCGTGCCTTGCTGTAATGTTGAGTGCAAGCCCTCTATTTTTTGCATGTACTCCAACATGTTTGTGTCAATAGTGCATATCCTCATAACTCTTCCTGGGGCATCTTTAAATTGTAGCATGCTACCAAACCAAGTCGGCTCTTTACCTAATTCGCCGCCTACAAAAGATCTTTTGGATGCATCCATTTTCCATTCTCCTGACATGTCCAAGCCAGCGAAGGCGCCGCTCACAAAGAATGGAAACATGCTGTTCATGTCAGTGCATCAAGCAGACTGTGTTGGACACTTTATCTGTCCAGCAACTGTGTAAATACATCGTAGACGAAGCTATTGAGTTCCTTTCGTGGCTTGGTCTATTTGTTCCAAGCTTAAATTAATATTACCAAACCCCTCTGCATGAGCGGATGTGGACACAAAGTACCAATTTCTTAACGGAGTTCACAGATTTTGAATTTCACGTTGCTTCTCCAGATCGGTTGCACTAAACCAAGGTTAAAGAGCCCAGTTGCGCCTGACTATTTATCCATACTGGGAAGAGTGAGGATTTCATACATTTTCCCAAGTGGTATTTAGCACTAAGGAAATGCAATTCACATCCAGGATTTGAACTCGGGCGTACGAGTCCATTTCCCATGAATTTAACCATTACACCACATGCTTAAATATTAATATAAGATGTATCAATACTGTATTTTTAAACTTTAATCTCATGCAAATACTTTATTAGAAAACATGTTTATTTGTTATCATTTTTGACCATCACAATTTTCAATTCCATTATGAAAGTGTGCTGAGATTCCGCTTTTGTAGTATTGCAGAATTTTGCAGTGTAATTTGATTGATACAAGGAACATTGTATTGTTTCTATATTAATTTCAAATATATCCAACCACCAAAATATTTCTGATAATTTCTATTGCACTTGACAATATTGCCTAATATAAACCTCTATCCTCTTGGTGCGTTAATGGGTAGCAAGCTAGACCATTGACAGTGACGTTCAATTTTCATTGGGAGCCCAATGACTTCTGGCCTTGTGCCACATTTCAAAGCTAAATCTTAGTAAATAACTATTAGACAATATGCAATGGCTGAATGGATCACTCAAAACATAAAAGTGCCAAATTTTAATTGATTGTTGTAGCTTTACTTCTGAGCAAACCAATACTATCTTTTTGTGTACAATAATGTCAATATATTTAAACTGATAATAACATTTTTTTTTTTCTTTATGTAGTGCCACAATTGGATTTCTTACCTATTGATCTTAGTATAAAAAATTCAGGATATATACATATTATTTATACTAAGCTCCCCAACCCTTTTATTCATATGGTGCTAGAGGCGGTGACTGAGGGTCTACATGTCCTGGGGAATGACGTTTAAAACTCTATCTGATTGTTGAGGTTCCTGTTTTGGAGGTTTGGGAAAGTGGAGCACCCCTTCATACATTTGCTCCCTGGTCCATTCTGACCCGAGTGGTATACCTGTTAGGGTCCCATCTATGGGTCTAAATAGAAAAATGTATTTATAAAAAATTGTATATCCATTTAGGAATTGATTAATTTCAAAACTTTTATCGGCATTAAATGACCACTGAGGTGATTATGCCGTTTTTTAAAACAACCAAAACAAACAAACTTATATAAGTGAGCGAATCAACTTTTTCCTTAAGCGTTTTCCTATTAGTTTGGACATTGAAAATTATACTAAAATTATTCCTTAATTTTAGGATTGAATTATGTTTGGAAAAAATTCCGTCTTTAATTTGTTCTAATTAGTCAGTAAATTGCAATTAAGTTAAAACTAACTAAATCTCCTTAACTTTACTTTTCTGCTTATTTTTTTTCCCCCTACGTATCTCTTGTTACCTTCCTCGTTGATATAATTCTTAGTTTTCTGAGCAGAGAGAGAGATAGACACATGAAAATTTGAATTATTTCTTAGTTAAATTTCACAGGCAGCAACAATTAGCTGAAATAGGTCAAGCATTCCCTTTCTTTAGAAAGCTTAACATACAAAATGATTTTAATGTTTTGTCGGCTGTATTTATTTTTTTTAATTTATTCGCTTCATCAAATTCACTTTCCCTAATCTTCAATTATCTACCAGAGCTGAATGGGGACCCAACATGTTGTGTTTTGTCTAATATATATATATAATATATATATATAATTTTATTTATAGTTAGCATTTTTGGATTCCTTAGCCAATCTGTAGGAGTAGAGAACTTCTAATGGTCGCCTATTTTTACATAATCCCCAACCCTACAAAATTAGAGAGCATTAATCAACTCTGTTCCAATTTTTTAATTAGTAGCTCAATTCTTGGGGATTGTTTTTACTTTAACATAGTCAACCAACCTGGACAATTTTATGTTTTTAAATGATTGAAGGGTATAGGTAACATGGCCTGGAGAATTGAATTTACACTTTATATGACCCTAGTTTGACTTCTGTAAAGTTATTACAGTGCACATCCTTTATAAATAGATTATAAAATCCCATCGGTTTATATTATATCCTTCATTATCACTTAATTACAAAAAAAGGTCAGAGCCTTGGGCTGCCAAAAATAGCTAGAGGAAGGATGGGTCGTGGGTGCCAAAAATAGATAGAGGAAGGTGGTCGTGGGTGCAAAAATAGAGAAAGTGGGTCGTGGGTGCCCAAAAATAGCATAGAGGAAAGTGGGATTCAAGTATCAATTAAGATTATTGTTAACTTATTAGGTTTTGCTTATAGGCACATAGGGCCCTAGGGATGCTTACAGTGACCTGTGTTACAAAATGGTCACCCATTTCAGTACGAACAAACACATTGCGCTTAACTTTGGTGATCGAATGGGAACCAATTCTCCAGCATGACATGGTGTCTCTGTAATTAAAGTTATTGTTATAAAGGATATTGTATTCTGGGCCATGCCATTATCATATACTACATTGGAACAAGACACAATTAAAAATGATATTCATATATTGTAGTCATTTTATTATTAACTATAGACACCATTAGTATGTTAATGTTAGTTAATGAGTTATACTCATTCAAGTTTGGTTGTTTTTAATTGTAAATGATTCAAAATTACAAAAACAAATTGCTGCATTTATATATATATATATATATATATTAAATATATATATTATATTAATTATATATAATAAAAATGTTGTTCTGTGTCCAACGGGAGAAAATTCAATATTTTATTAAAAAGGAAGGTCCGCAAAAATTACTTTGTTCTCAGAAAAAAAATTTTTTTATCTTTTTGTTACATGTGCTATTAATATTATATATACTATAGATATCATATTGTCGGGCCTTTGCCCGATTTTTCAAACACACTGTTTGACTATTCATATATATATATAATATAGTAAAAGTTAAAGTCAATGGGCGGCCTAAAGTCGGTACTTCAGCCAGTCGCGAGGAGTCTTACCCCTTTTCAATAGCGCTAGACCAAGGAGATTGTTTTTAGCATCTGATGAGCGCCACACCTTCCATTCAGCTTCCTTACTTTATCCGCACAGATCCCTGTTGCTACTCATACGCTGAGTTGGTAGGGGCCGGTATCAAACTGGGAACCTTGTGTGGTTCTAGCCGAACGCTCTACCGACTGAGCTCAACCCGGCCCACCATTATATATATATATTTTTTTTTTTAACCGAATGACTTTTGTTACTCAAACAAAAAAACAACCACAGTGTGAAACTGTTACATAGCTGTCTCTTATCATATATAGTACTAATGAACCTGTAGAGATACCACAGTATATAATTTGATTATTTACAATGTTGTGATGTATTCTTAAAAGCTATTGGTTAACTGTGGACCATATGACCTTAAGGCACCCCTTTTGAGATTTTCGACCGTGGCACTTTTCTCATTAACCGTAAAAAATCGGTGTTTGTTAGGGATTAGGGTTAGGGTCTAGTTTTATAATTTATAAAAAAAAAACTGGTAAAAATCGTCTGTTAACAAATAACCGGATTTTGACGGGTGTAAATGGAAAAAAATGTCCCACGATCGAATCGCCAAAAGGGTGCCTTCAAGGTCATTGGTCCAAATAATGCAATATGTAAAAAGTATAATAATCTTGAAAAACTCTCACTCTTTTTTTTTCTTCTCTTATGGTTCAATGAACAGAAAGCATTTCACTTCCGCACCACTCCCCACTCTCTCTATTTTTCCTCCTTATATTCTTTTCTTTGCAGCCATTCCCTTTTCTCCTTTTCTTTTGATAAAACAGAATGGTTCATTATTTCAGCTGACGTTGATGACACTCAATAAGAATTTGGCAGATACGTAACACCAGGTAGATCAGGATTTACATTTACATTCATCTTTGAGCCCAATTTGGACGGTTGATTTTCGAAAACCAGAGGGTGTTGCAAGATGATAACGGTTTGAATTTAAGGACAAGAGTATAAACTCATATAGCATGGATATATAGCCAGGCATGTATACCATCTTAAATCTTGTAGCTTATCTATCTATCTTTCAAACAAAACATGTTTGGGTATTTCCTATAAGTCTAACATGATCAAAGGGTAACCACTCTTGACTGATGAATTATTTATTTCCCATTAAACTACCTAAACCCTTAACCTCTTTTCCTAAGTAGATCAATAAACATCATAAGTAATTTATCAGTCGATGTGGTTCCCCTTTGATCTGTTAGACTTATAGGAAATAAACCCATGTTTAATATGGTGAGCTTGAATTTTATTATTCTTATAGATCTTAAATTGAAATATGTTTGATCGTTGCTTTTTATTTACTTTTTATGATGGCTTCAGCCTGCTTCAGAGCACTTCAACCTCTGAGTGGTTAAATGTATAAAAATTTTTTTTTTTAATTTAAAAAATAAAAAAAAAAAAATCGGCTTAATAAAAATATTTATTTCATTCAAGATTAACGCAATTCTTGGTAAATAAAATAAAGTTTATTTACCTCGCTAACCCCTTTGTATGGGTAAGGCACAAGGCCCGATTAACGTGGACCACCCCACAGCCTGAAGTCATGGGTGGCTAGGCACGTAAAAAAACATGTTGATCCCCACCCCCGGTCTGGCATTTCCTCCTCGAGGGAGGGCGCCTCAGGTGCGGCTGGGCAATATAACCCAGCCCTGCCCCTTTCAAATCAAGGGGGAAGGTCATTGCCCTGGTGGGGACTAGCCCTTGGATGACACTGTATAATTATTTATTACTTAACCACTCCAAGAGGTTTGAAGTGCTCTGAAGAGGCTTGAAGCAATCATAAAAAGATACCATTAAAAAAGCAAACGACTGCAAACATATTTTCATTTAAGATACTATAAAGAATAATAAAATTCAAGTCCATATTAAAACATGGGTTATTTCTATAAGTCTAACATGATCAAAGGGGAACCACTCTTGACGAATATAATTACTTTATGTGTTTATTGATTACTAGGAAAAGAGGTTAGGGTTTAGGGTTAGTTTAATGGGGAAATAAAAATCATCATGTCAAGAGTGTTTCCCCTTTTGATCATGTAGAACTCTATAGGAATAACCCCAAACATGTTTTGTTGAAAAGATAGGAGAATAGCTACAAGATTTAAGAATGGTAGACAGCCATGGCTATATACTCATCATATATATTTATACTCTGTTCCTTAAACTTCAAACGTTATCATCTTGCAACACCCTCTGTTGAAAATCACACCGTCCAATAGTTTGCTCAAGATGAAATGTAAAAAATGTAAATCCTGATTATCTGGTGTTACGATTCCAAATTCTTATGAGTTCATCACCTCAGCTAAATAATGAACCATTTCTGTTTTATCATAAGAAAAGAAGAAAGGGGAATGCTGCAAAGAAAAAATATAAGAGAAAAATAGAGAGAGTGGGATGTGCGGAGTGGAAAGGCTTTATCTGTTATTCAATTGAACATAATGAAAAGAAAGAAAAAAAAGTGAGAGTCTAAATCAAATTTATAACTTGTCTACCATATTGGAATTATTTGGACCATATGACCTTAAGCACCCCTTGCGATTTCGACTTCGTGGACATTTTTTCCATTCTACACCGTCAAAATCCGGTTAATGTTAACAGACGATTTTACAGTTTTTTTTTAATTATAAAGCTAGCCCCTAACCTAATCCCTAAACCAAAACAACCGGGATTTTTTACGTGTAAATGAGAAAAGTGTCCCCACGAGTCGAAATCTCAAAAGGGGTGCCTTAAGGTCATATGGTCCAACTATTTTACCAATAGCTCTTAAGAATACATATCAAACATTGTAATAATCAAATTATCATCTGTGGTATATCTACGGTTCAGTTAGTACATAATGTAAAGAGACAGCTATGTAACATTTCACATGTGGTTGTTGTTTTGTTTGAGTAAACAAAAGTCATTCGGTAAAAAAAAAAATATATATTTATATGTGGGGGCCGGGTTAGCTCAGTCGGTAGAGCGTTGGCTAGAAACCACAAAGGTTCCTAGTTGATACCGGCCCCTACCAACTCAGCGTATGAGTAGCACAGGGATCTGTGCGGTAAAGTAAGAGCTGATGGAAGGTGTGGCGCTCCACCTCAGATGCAAAAACCAATCTCCTTGGTCTAGCGCTTTGAAAAAGGGATAGACTCCCCTGCTGACTGCGCTGATACCGGACTTAGGCCGCCCATTGAACTTCTTTACTTATATATACTTATATATATATGAAGTAGTTCAAACAGTGTGTTTTTGAAATGCAAAGGCCGACAAATATATATATATATATATATATATATATATAGCACATGTAAAAACAAAAGAATAAAAAAATTTTCTTGAGAACAAAGTACATTTGCGGACCTTCCTTTTTTATAAAATATTGAATTTTCTCCCGTTGGAACCAGAACAACATTTATATATATATATTTATATATATATATATATAATATATTATATATATATATAATGCAGCAATTGGTGTTTTGTAATTTGAATCATTTACAATTAAAAACAACCAAACTTGAATGAGTAATAAAAACTAATTAACTAACCTATTATAATACTAATGGTGTCTATTGTAATAATAATAATGACTACAATATTGAGATATTCATTTTAATTGTGTCATTGTTTCAATGTAGTATAAAATGGCAATGGCCAGGAATTAACAAATCCTTTATAACAATAACTTTAATTACAGAGACACCATGTCATGCTGAGAGAATTTGGTTCCCATCAGATCACCAAAGTTAAGCAGCAATGTGTTTGTTCAGTACTGAAAGGGTGACCATTTTGTAACACAGGTACTGTAAGCATCCAGGGCCTATTGTGCCTGAATAAGCAAAACTTAATAAGTAACAATAATCTTAATGATACTTGACCCACTTTCCTCTAGGCTATTTTTGGCACCCCACGACCCACTTTCCTCTATTTTTTGGCCCCCACGACCCACCTTCCTCTATGCTATTTTTGCACCACGACCCACCTTCCTCTATGCTATTTTTGGCACCCAAGGCTCTGACCCCTTTTTATGTAATTAAGTGATAAGAAGGATTATAAAATATAAAACATGATTTTTATAATCTATTTATAAAGGAGTGTGCACTGTATAACTTTACGAATAAACTAGGGTCATATAAAGTGAATTCAATCATCCAGGCCATGTTACCTATACCCTTCAATCCATTTTAAAATATAATCCAGAGTGTTGACTATGTTAAAGTAAAACAATCCCCAAAATTTGAGCTACTAATTTACAAAAATTGACAGAGTTGATTAAGCTCTCCTAATTTTGTAGGGTTGGGATTTATGTAAAAAATAGCGACCATTAGAAAGTTCTCTACTCCTACAAATTGGCTTAAGGAATCCAAAAAATGCTATATAAATAAATATATATATATAAATATATATATATATATTAGACAAAACACAACATTTGCGCCCCATTCAGCTCTGGGTAGATAATTGAGATTAGGGAAAAGTGAATTGGAAGCGAATAAAATTAAAAAAAAAATATAATAAATACAGCCCCGGACAAAACATTAAAATCATTGTATGTTAAGCTTTCTAAGAAAGGGAATGCTTGACCTTATTTAGGCTAATGTTGCTGCCTGTGAAATTTAACATAGAAATATATTTCAAATTTTCATGTGTCTATCTCTCTCTTCTAGGAAACTAAGATTATATAACGAGGAGGTAATCAAGAGATACGTAGAGGGGGAAAAAAAAAATAAGCAGAAAGTAAAGTAAGAGATTAGTTATTTTTAAACTTAATTGCAATTTATGACTAATTAGAACAAATTAAAACGGATTTTTTTCCAAACATAATTCAATCTAAAATTACAGGAATATAATTTAGTATAATTTCAGTCAACTAAATAGAAAAAGCCTTTAAGGAACCAAAAGTTGATTCGCTCAGCTTTAGTATAGTTTGTTTGTTTTGGTTTGTTTTACGGCATATCAACCTCAGTGGTCATTTAATGCCGATAAAGTTTTGAAATTAAATCAATTCCTAATGGATATACAATTTTTTTATAATTACATTTTTCTATTTTAACCCCATAGATGGACCCTAAACAGGTACTACCCACTCCGTCAGAATGACCAGGGAGCAATGGTGATGAAGGGGTGCTCCACATTCCCCAAACCTCCAAAACAGGAACCTTCACATCAGATAGAGTTTAACGTCATTCCAGGACATGACTAGACCTTCATCACCGCCTTCTAGCACCCATATGATAAAAAGGTGGGGGCTTTAGTATAATATATGTATATATTCCTGATTTTTTCATACTAAGATCAAAGTAAGAAAATTCCCAATGTGGCACTACATAAATGAAAAAAAAAAAGTATTATCATTTAAATATATTGAACATTATTTGTACCAAAAAAAGATAGTTTGGTTTTTTGCTCAGAACGGTAAAGCGAGCTACAACATCAATTAAAATTTGGCACTTTTATGTTTTGAGTGTATCCATTCAGCCATGCAATATTGTCTATATAGTTATTTACTAAGATTAGCTTTGATGTGGCCACAAGGCCAGAAGTATTGGGCTCCAATGAAAATTGAACTCACTGTCAATGGTCTAGCTTGTAACCATTACACCCAAAGAGGGAATAAGTTTATATAGAGCAAATATCTGTCAGAGTGCATAAAATTATCAGAATTATTTGGGGTTGGATATATTTGAATAATATAGAAACAATACATTTCCTTGTATACAATCAAATTACCTGCAAAATTCTGACAATATACAAAGCGGAATATCAGCACATTTCATAATGGAATTGAAAAATGGAAGGTAACAAAAATGATAACAAATAAAACATGTTTATCTAATAAAGTATTTGCATGCAGATTAAAAGTTTAAAATACAGTATTGATCACATCTGTATATTTATATTTAAGCATTGGTTGTAATGGTTAAAGCATGGGAAATGGACTCGTCGCCCGAGTTCAATCCTGGATGTGGTAATTGCATTTCACTTAGTGCTAATACCCTTGGGAAATGTATGAATCCTACTCTTCCTCCAGCTATGGATAAATAGTAGGGCAGACTGGGCTCTTTAACCTTGGTTAGGCAACCGATCTGGGAGAAGGAAAAACTGTGAATTCAATCTGTTGAACTCCGCTTAAGAAATTGACCTTGTGTCACATCCTGCTCATGCAGAGGGTTGGTAAATATTTATATTTAAGCTTGGACAACATATACAAGCCACGAAAGGACTCAATAAGCTTCCGTCTACGATGTATTCTACACAGTTGCTGGCAGGATAAAGTGTCCAACACAGTCATGCTTGATTGCACTGACAATAAACAGCATGTTTCCATTCTTTGTGAGCGGCGCCTTCGCTGGCTTGGACATGTCAGGAGAATGAAAATGGATGCATCCCAAAAGATCTTTTGTACGGCGAATTAGTAAAAGGCTCCCGATTGGTTGGAATAGAACCATGCCTACATTTAAAGATTGGCCTCCAGGAGAGTTATGAGGATAGCCCATATTGACAACAAACATGTTGGAGGCTACCATGCAAAAAAATAGGCGCTTGGCCACCTCAACATTTAAGCAAGGCACGGAAGGAGGCGTGACGGCAGAGAGGAAGAGTAGCCTCGCCAGAAAGATGAGAGAAAAAGCCAGCAGTCCCAGAAAGCATCACGTTTGTGTGCATCAAAAAAACAAAAAAAAAAAAACTCATACATCTTATTATAATGGAGATTGTTGGTTTTTCTTCTGTAACCGCAAATATATTCCTCTCAAGTAACAATTCTCTTAGTTTTGACATTCACATTTCTCCATGATTTTATTTTTATTCTAAACCTCAATTATTAATAAATACTGTCTTACATTATTATACTGTCATAACGTATGTCTACATACTGACAACATGCAATTTATATTTATATAGTACAACAAATATAGCGGTTTCCAGTGTGAACGGAAGGCTAATTTGCATATTAATATTAAAAAATCGAATTTAATAAATATGTGCTTATAGATTATTGATTTCTAACTGTTTGGTTTATTTTTAATGGAATATAAGTAAAAAATCTCTTCAATGAATCTTAAATGAAATCCATTAACAGATAAAATAACTGTCATTTTATTCTTACTTCCTCTTTTAACTAAATACTAAATTAGAAAAATAACAATGAAAGACGAGAGTGATGGAAGAGTAAGTTTCAGTTGTTCCATTTTTTATCTATACTCCCTCGTTTCAAATCTTTTATATACTCCCTCTTTTCAATCTTTTTATCTGTATCTTATTTAGTTTCATTAGCCTTTCTAATTTAATACAATTATTTTATTACAGTTAAAACTTAAATACTTGCACCCGGAGGGGCATAATATTGCTAGTCTAGGTAAAAAATCATACATCAGTAAACAGGTAGATATTCTAGCAAAAACAGGACATTAGTTTATAAGTTCCCAAAATTCACACTGAATTGTTCAATTGGAACACATAGCATAGTGGATAAAGGAGTTAGGTTAAGACAGTTCTAAGTGACAGCCATCTCTAGACTGCAGGTTCAAGGGGCAGCAGTAACATAGAATAATAATTAACACAAACTTAACACCTGTACCCAGCTATGGTTAGCAGAATGAGAACAGGGATACCCCCGTGGTTGGAATGAAGGGTTAGGTTCAACATTCCGTGATGACTCCCGATTACGACAAGAAGGTCCCCGAGTCCGGACGAGAAATACCTGAAGAAGGCCGAAACGTTGTTACAGATAACAATGAAGATGAGGACATAGTCTGAATAAGACCAAATAGTACAGATTTCAAGGCTGTGCTCTAAAGCGATAGAAGCAAATCAAGCGAGTACCACTTTGAGAGTATCAGGCAAGCTTGCCATCTCATTTGTTTGTGACCTTTCACAATCTGGCAAAAGCATCAGAAAGCTGCTGAATTTTGCCTCATGTTACCAAATATTGCAAAACCTGACTAGCTTAAATCATATATATTAATACTTGTGTTCCTTAATTGTGCAACCGTTAACTTTGCAACACCCCAATCCAAAAGTGACACTGCTGAACATCCTCTAGTTAAAAATTATCCACTGAATTCTTATTTGTTATGCGTTATCGTCATCTCAGCTAAATAAGGGACCATTCAGTTTTTAAAAGAAAGGAAAGAAAAAGGACATGCTACACAGAAGAAATATAAGAAAGAAAGAATTTCGATTGATTTAAAACAGCATGATTTAATTACATTTTTAACTCATCTAGAGTTATTTTTATGCCTTGAAGTTAGGGAATTGTGTTCATTCTAGATTCATATTTACATTTTGTATTACATGGTTTGAAGAATGACCTTTGAGCTGAATATATAATGAGCTTTGAAATACCATCATACAGTTTAAAAAATACAAAGGAAATTTGGTACAGCCATGGGGGAAATTTGGTAGGTAAAGAGTTAACCTTGATTAAATAGTCTAAGAGAAGGAAAAACTCTTTGAATTCAAACCTATTAAACTTTTAAGAAATTGAACTGTGTTCACATCCTGTTCGTATGTGGCTGACTCTACATATGCTCCCCATCCCCCTAGGGTTGAGCAGTCGGAGGTGGGGATTCCGCTGAGGGCCGCAACTCAAGCGTAAACACGACACTCTCCTTATATACAAGGATGAGCCACTCTATGACGGCTTTAATAAAAACGATGTGTGATTAAACAGTTAAAATCCCTTTCATATTCTGTAGGTGATGACAGCCTGATGGTTAAGGTGACAGACTGACACCCAACCGATCGGATTTCAATGCCGGCTGTAGGTAGCTTACAAATGTCTAGCCACACTGAAGAGAGTTGATATATTATATCTACATCTTGGATGGTTTGTGAGATGGGAGGTAAGTGCATACCACAGCTGTTTTGTTGGGTGCTGCTTCCAGGATTTGTTAAAAAAACAAAAACATGCAGCATTCTTGTAATGTTTTATATAGCTTTTTCTTCAAGTACTCTGTTAACATTAACTGGAGATTGGTTAGTTTTGGTTGGGTTTTACAGCATGTCAACCCTTGTTTGTTATTTATGCAAAAACGTTTTTTTTTAATTATTATTCATTCTTGATGGGCTACACAATTTTTTTTCAACTCATATTTTTTTAAACATATGTTTTTTCTATTTAACCCACAGATGGGACCCTAACAGAAAATTCACAGAAAAAATATAAAAAAAGAGTAGGGAAAGATAAAGAGAGGGGGTGAGCACACAGAAGCTAATCTGTTTCCATTGAACACAATGAAAGAAAGAAAAAATTGAGTGAGAGAGTTAAATTAAGATATTATACTTTTTACCTTTGAACTATTTAGCAATAACTCTTAAGTAAACATATCAAATGTTGTAATAATTAAATTATCATACTGTGGTATATCCACAAGTCCTGCTAGTCTTAGATAATTCCTCCCAAGGGTCTTGAAAAAAGAACAGGAAGGAATGCAACATCTCCATTGAGAAAGATGTAATATTTGTGCCTTGAGGAAGGTTAGGGTAGCAGTCACTCACATGGTAGTGATACAATTTCAAAATCAAGTCCTTTTTAAATAGGGTGGAATTGCAACAGCCCCATGCCTCCTGGTTTTTGAATTCAGTTTTTCTTCCTTCTCCTAGACTAGTTGCCTATCAAGGGCTAAAGAGCCCAGTCTGCCCTATTATTTACCCATAGCTGGAAAAAGAGAGGTCCACATTTTCTACTCAAATTATCACTGTTCAGCAATGATACTCACTGTATACCATGGCACATTACAGTGCTATCAATACCATGAAGGTTTTTCCACCAACACAATTTTGACACTTCATTTTAATTTTAAAAGCATCCTGTTACTTGGGGAAGGGGTAATATCAGTGAAAGTGGAGTTTGTATTCTGACCCCACCCCAGGGCATCAAATACCTTATTTCTGAGGTCAATCAAATGGGATGCTATTATATATCACTAAGAAATAAAGGTTTACATATTATATAGTTGGGAAATTTGCATAACTGGTTTTAACAAAACTGGGTTTAATAAATAATCACTTGATGTTGTTAATTTCTAATATTATTGTTTTATTCTCAAATGTACTAAAAACAATCCTATGTATTCATTTTTATATTGAAAATTAGAATAAGTAAAAATAAGAATTATCTTTGTGTTCATATTTAATTTTATTAGTCTTTCTAATTTCAATATAATTGATTATATTGAAACTTAAATAATTGTGCCGGAGGGAAAATTTTTTGCTACTACAATATATATTCCAACAGATCTATTTGACCTATAGATGATATCCTAACAGGTACTACCACTTCCATTCAGAATGAATTAGTTAGTTGGATTTTATGGCATGTCAACCCTGGGGTATTTTATGCTGAAGACATTTTTGTTTTATTAATTCTTCGCTGGGTATTCAATTTTTATTTTATTTATTTATTAAACTCATTTTTTAAAAATCTATTTAACCGCGATAAATGTGTATTATTTAATGCCTGCAGAGTGGGACACCCAAAAGGTTTTTTGGGGGTAAGTCACTGAACTACATTTGGTGGTGAGGCTCTGGAGAATGTGAAGTGCCCCTTCATTGCCATTACTGCCAGGTCCACTCAAGATGTAGTTTAATAACATACCAAAATACCCCTTTTTGGGGTGTCCCCTCTCTGCAGAGGATTATAGTCAATGTATTCTAAGCCTGCAGCAGAACTAAAAAAAAAAAACCAAACTAAAAAACAAACTAGACCGGCCTTCAAGACCTATATAAAAAGGTATGGAGGCGCAGGGTGATAGCCACCATCATAAGAATGGGGACAGCAAGAGGAGTTCAAATCCTGGACAAAGCTGTTTGCATTTCACACAGTGCTAATACCCTTGGTAAAGGTACACATCTAAAATTCTCCCTCAGCTATGGGTAAATCATAGGCAGATTGGGCTCTTTAACCTTGTTAGGCAACCAGTCTAGAAGGAAAACCAAATTTTCTATTAAACTTCACTTAAGAAATTGACCTTGTGTTGCATCTCTCGTGCGGAGGGGTTGGTAAATTATATATCTATGCAATATAGATATTGCTCCATAAATAAAAACTCAACCATTCAAATTTTTAACGAGAATATGGTGCTTAGCTAAATTCTGAAAATGCAGCCAAACATGAGCTTGGTTAGCAAACTAGTCTGTAGACACTAGTAATGTAGCCTTGTGCCATACTTGGATAAGACTACAACTAGTTAAGACATTTCTGTTGAATCACAGTGAGTAACGGTAATTTATGAGGAAGTGCGTCCGGTCTCTGCTCAAGAGCTTTGCTGCCGGTGACTATTAAATAACGACCCAGCTCAGTCTATTCAAAACTATCCATCTATCTATCTGAATTTGTCCATATTTATCTATATTTACTTTAAATACTAAGATTTTTTTGATTCATGTTTGTTAATGTCTTGGTTTTAGTTTAAATAAACAAGAATTTACAACAAAAAGAAGCGACCCCCCCCCAAAATACATTTACCTGTCGAAAATATCTATCTATCTATCTATATATTTGTTTCATATCTATCTATATTATTTTGTTTGTTTATCTATCTCAGTCTATCTTCAAAACTATATATCCATCTTCATATCTAAAAAAAATTACGATAAATAAACAAGAATTACGACGAGTTGTTATTTTGATAGTCACCCGGATCGGTTTTTGAGGCGGGAGACCGGGACGCACTTCCTCATAAATTACAGTTAAACTAGTCTTACAGGTCATTGCTACAGAGTTGTATAGTTTTTTGTGGCCTTGTACCTAATGAATGAATTGACAAACAAGCGTAAACAATTCTTAATTGTCATATACAAAACTTGAAGTAAATTCTCAGAGATAATTTATACCAAAAAACTGATCAGCCAGTTTTATATACCAAAGTTTTGCAAATTTGCTTAAGTTTATTATTTATAGGGCCGGTTTAGCTCGTTGGTAGAGCATTCAGCTAGGAACCACAAAGTTCCTAGTTCGATACCGGCCCTCACCAATTCAGCGTATGAGTAGCACAGGGATCTGTGCGGTAAGTAAGGAGCTGATGGTAGGTGTAGCGCTCCACCTCAGACGCAAAATATAATCTCCTTGGTCTAAAAATTATTTTTGAAACATTGCCTGACAGGATGGAAGTTAAAATTCAATATCAGAGAGTTTGTATCATAGGTAAGTAAAAATTATTAAATTTCTTAAAGGAGTGAAAAAAATAAAAACAATTTGAAATGGAAACTTAGTTCTGATAACTTTAAATTTTTATATTACTCAGTCAGTAGAGCACTTGACTAGGAATCGCAAGGTTCCTGGTTCGATACCGGTCCTCGCCAACTCAGCGTAATGAGTAGCACAGGGATCTGTGCAGTAAAGTAAGGAGCTGATGGTAGGTGTAGCGATCCACCTAAGACGCAAAAAATAATCTCCTTGTCTAGCGCTAGTGAAAAGGGGATAGACTCCCTCGCTGTCTGGCTGATATCGACTTTAGGCCGCCCGACAACTATACTTATATTTCTATTGAGGTTTTCTTATGGAAAATGAGGGGTAAAAAGCTGTTTTTTTTTTGTTTTTTTAACTTTCTCTCAGACAAAAAAATAGGGTGTGGTTCTATCGAACTTTTGGTCTTTCCCTGGTCTCCACCAATTTTCCTTAAAAAGACTGTGCACTGTCATTGCAGAGATGCTGATAGGTACACGTCCTGCGTCCTTTTGCAGTTGACTTCACCATCTCATGTCACTCGTGCTGACCAATCTGGTTTGCTTAATTTCCCTATCATCAACACTGTTAGTTTTGGGCATAATTCGATTCGTTTTAATGCAATTAATTCCTGGAATACTGTTCAGTCGTTATTTTTTGATAAAGAAAAGATGAAGCTTGTTTCAGTAATTTTATTTTGTCCTTAAAACACTTTTGAAAAATCATTTTATTGCCTCTTATAAACAACAGATTTGCATTTAGATTCTCACACGGCTAATTTGTCTCATGATATATATGTATATGTTTACATTGTGTGTTTCATGTATCGTTTCCTGTGAGCATCCAAGGGTGGTCATGTCCATGGGATTAGCTTCACGCTATTAGGCATGGCTCCCTTCAATAGTAGTTTAAACCAAAAGTTTTTCTTTTACTTATATTTTTTTTTAATAATTTGTACTACTATTGATTAATAAATTTTCTTATTTCTTTCTTAACACACAAAAATCTAAAAGGAGGCAGTAAAAAATTATATCCATGCATCCTAGTGTTTTTCTTTTTTTCTTCCCTCATCATTTCAAGCTAACTGTAAATACATTCAATAGTTTTTAGAAACAAATTACAAAGGACAGGTTACAAGGTAGGAGTTAGATGGCTTTAGTTATTTCTCTAGATTATAAATAAAAACCCTACAATCTATTAACTCTTAATGTCATACCGCTTCATTCCACCGGTCGGAAGTGTCATTCATTTTCTAATCTACCCAATGATAGTCTTTGTTTAAATGTATATTAAACATATTTGAAGTCTTTGCTTTAAGGAAATAACAGGTAATTTAAAGGAAAGGCCATTTTTTAGCCATTTATTGATAAATCCTTATAGGAATGGGGCTCTGAACTTCTCAAGATTTCTCAACAGGATGTTAAGAAACTTTAGTTGAGAACCTATTAATTTTCCAGGACACACTAAATCAAAATGCTATCAGCATCACTGCATTGTATAAACAAACAATACAGTCAGAGTCATAATATATATATATATATATATATCTTATTATAATGGAGATTGTGTGTTCTTCTGTCTGTAAACCGAAACTATATTACTACTCAAGTCACAATTCCCTTAATTATTTACGTCAAATTCTCCATGATTTCATTCTTTTAAACCTTCAGTTATTAATAAAAATTGTTTCACATTATTAATACAGTTGACCATATCTACGTACTAATAACATGCAATTGTATTTTATATCGACAAAATAGCGGTTTACAGTTTGAACGAGAAGGCTAATTTGCATATAGATATTTAAAATTTTATTTTAATAAATATGTGCTTGGTATTATTGATTTCTAATTGTTTGGTTTTATCTTAAGAAATATAAACAAAAATCTCATGGATAATCTTAAAAGAAATTTATTTACAAGAAGAAATAACTGTAATTTTTATTCTTTACTTCCTATTTTAACAAAATAGTTAAATTAGGAAAAATTACCAATGAAAGAGGGGAGTAAATGAAAAATGATGGAATAGTTAGTTCAAAGTTATTCTATTTTTCGATTAAATACCCCCTCTGTTTGCAGATCTTTTTATCTGCATTCTTAGTCAGTTTCATTAGCCTTTCTAAGTTAATATGATATTTTATTATATCAAAACTTAAATACTTGCACCCGGAGGCATATATTTGCTAGTATATATTATATATTAATATTTATATTTTTGCTTGAAGGCAATTACAATGTGCATATCGCATAAAAATTCAATAATTATAGAAGATATAATGACAAGTGAATTTCGCAAAGAATTATCGGTGTTAGAACATCGTACAGACTGTTTCAACTTTATTAAGTCTCATCAGCGATGTATACTAACGATTTCCCTCCGACAGAAATCGAAACCGGGACTTCAACAGGATTGTCAGAAACTATACTGCTTCGGCATGATACAGCACGGAAAATTCCTGCAAAATTAACCTGTCAATGAATACTGAGACGTCTCTACCAAATGAGGCAAGGGGGCGCTGAGTGAACAATAACAACCCAGGCTTTTAATACTACAATAGGTAATTTTCACCTTTAGTTGGCTAAATTCCTAGCAAATAAGGCAATTAAAAGTAACCTCCCTTGACTTTCACTTTGAAACAAGCCAGTAGCTATTTTGAAAGTCTCCGTGCGAAATAAACAACTCTTAGAAACTTTTTTTTGAAAACAATACAACTGCATGCTTTAACACAAAAATATCATAAAATGTGTTTTAATAAAAATTAAGTTCATTTCAATTTTATGCTAGGAATTTAGCACAATTTTATGCTAGGAATTTAGCCAACTAAAGGTGAAAATTACCCAATAATATTAGAGATCAATAATACAAAGTAATTATTTATTAAAATCTGGTTATTTAAAACCGTATGCAAACTAACCACACCATATATTATGTAACCATAAAGGTTTACATGATATATGGTGTGGTTAGTTTGCATACTGGTGATATAAAAGATATTGTAGGATTTTAATCACACTAATAACGTGTTATTTGAGGCAAAGCTAACTCAGATTTTCATAGAGACATCATTAACAAATAAGATTTATTCAATGTATTAATGATTTTTGACTAAACACTCATTGAAAACTTACGCAATTCCTGAGCATAAGCAGTGATGTAGTTTCGGTTACAGACACCGAATCTCTATCATAATAAACATTTGTTCAAATTGGGCCTGGCACAAACACATGAAAGAAATTTTTCAAAACTAAACCTGATTAAAAACATACCTACAGTCAACAATTTCATAAGAGAAGCAAAATAATTTGGCGATGCTAATAGTATGTGGCCTACCTTTTTTGATTCAGTTATAGTATGTGGCTACCTTTTTTGATTCAGTTATAGTATGTGACCTACTTTTTGATTCAGTTATAGTATGTGACCTACCTTTTTGATTCAGTTATAGTATGTGACCTACCTTTTTGATTCCGTTATAGTATGTGACCTAAACCTTTTTGATTCGTTATAGTATGTGACCTACCTTTTTGATTCTCTTATAGTAATGTGACCTATCTTTTTGATTCTCTTAATAGTATGTGACCTATCTTTTGATTCTCTCCATAGTAATGTGCCTACCTTTTTGATTCTGTTATAGTATGTGGCCTACCTTTTTGATTCTCTTATAGTATGTGGCCTACCTTTTTTGATTCTGTATTGTAATATGGCCTACCCGGTTTTAATGTGTCCTACTCAGTAAGAGTATATTTATAGATATAAGTAGGACGCAATTCATTTAAACTAATTATTTTCACATATATTCAATTTCAAGAAAATGCAATTCAGTCATAAGCTGTATATAGTAATTAAGAATAATTAAGAAAGAATTTATCCATAATTCACATGAATCAGAGATCTATTTAATTCTAAAATAATTCTTAAATTCTGAAATAGGGTTAGTTTTAGCAGTTATTATTATAACCTTATATGCTTTTTTATGGTAGGCCACATACTATAAGAGAGACATGATTTGGTAGGCACATACTATAATGGTACCCAAAAATCATTAACTTTGAAATTATTTTGGAGGGCCCCACTAACAATTTTCTAATTTGACCCTGTATTTCTTAGCGCTGGTCCTTATCACAGATCATAGGTTCCATGTTGCTGGAGTAGGTATATCATTTATTTATTTTTAATCAAAGTAAAATGGCCTATATCATTTTTTAATGGACACACATGGTTAGAGTCATAGGAAATGGACTTGTCAATCCAAGTTCAAATCCTGGACGAGGCTGTTTGCATTTCACATAGCAATAATGACTGAGAAAAGTATGCAATCCACCTACTCTCTCTCAGCTATAGGTAAATAGTAGGGTAGACTAGATTCTTTAACTTTGGGCTAGGTAACCAGTCTCACTCAAAGAGAAAGAAAATTCTGAATTCAAACGCTTGTTAAACTGTGCTTATGAAATTGACTTAGTGTCACATCCTACTCGTGTGGAGGGTTGGTATATATAATATATATATATCAAGGAATCTTCTTGTAACGTGATCTGGGTATTATTGTCAGCAGTGATTTATGTTGACGAAACACAATCGCTAAAATTGTCAAAGGCGCGAGGGTGTCCGCGTCACTCAGCAAGACTTTGTCAGCCGCTCACAGCTATCTATTTAAACCTGTACAAATGCTATGGTGCGGCCAACATTTGAATTTGGCATCACCAGTCTGAAGCCCTATCTTGTCAGAATATTAATGTGCAACAAACGAATACCCTCCTCAGGCAGTCTACCAATACTCTGAACGTCTCGCTGCCCTGGGAATGGATTCGTTGAAACTTCAGCGTCTGGCAACTGACCTGGTAAACGCTCATAGGTCATTAATCATTTAACAACAGCAACCTGAGCACCTTTTTTGATCTCCATACTTTCTAACACAAGTGGGCATGCTACAAAGTCTGAAAACAGTTACTGAGCACGTGAATTTTGGAAACATTTCTTTACGCTCAGCATTGTGGAGGATGGAATAAGCTTCCCGCATCTGTTGAATTTTGCATCACCAGTCTGAAGCCCCTATCTTGCTCAGAATATTTAGATGTGCAACCAAACGAATACCCTCCATCAGGCATCTACCATACTCTGAACGATCTCGCTGCCCTGGGGATGGATTCGTTGAAACTTCAGCGTCTGGCAACTGACCTGGTAAACGCTCATAAGGTCATTAATCATCTTAACAACAGCAACCTTGAGCACCTTTTGATCTCCATCTTTCTACAACGTGGGATGCCTACAAAGTCAGAAAACAGTACTGCCTCACGTGATTTTCGGAAACATTCTTTACGCTCAGAATTGTGGAGGCATGGAATAAGCTTCCCGATCTGTTGGTAGGCTGCCAAAACACTGAATCTTTCAAAAGCCTCCATGTTTCCTGTAATCCGCCGACACTATACTGATGACCCTCTCCACACACATATTACTACTGTAACTGTTCATGTTCCTGACACTAATAACATTTCTGTGTACTTGACATGAGACTTTGATGAGTTGTGTGCACCTGAGCCTGTACACAATAAATTTCATTTCAATTATTATATAAGTAGTTAATCCAAAAGGGCTCAATATATCTGTAAAATATAGAGCATTAATAGTTGTAGAGAAGTTATTTCCTACCACGGTTTCGGTGTACTAAGAACACCATCTTTTTACTTAGTTCCCCTGAAGACGGTGTACTAAGAACCACCAAACTGTGGTAGGGAAATAACTTTCTACACTATATATATATATGAGTAAAGAAATAACAAAAGACTTAGAGATTTTAGCTTTATAGTCTATTTCAGGGACTATAATGCTAAATCTCTAAGTCTTTTGTTATTTCTTTATTCATATATTTGCTCTGTGACTCTAACATTAAGAGACACTTGAGCTCTCACTGCGACTTGGTTTTGTTTAAATAAAACTCTTGTGTCGTAAGGAAGATTTCTTCTCTGGACTTTTGGATTATATATATATATATATAATATATATATAATATATATATACACACACACACACGATTTTTTAACAGGTAGCTTCAATTCAATTACAGTTATTCAATTTCATGTTTAGGTCAACTTTGAATTACGATCAACAAACAAAATCTTATTATAAAATTCTTATAGAATTATTCTTGGAAGCCAAGCCTCACCCTTAGTCCTTCCCATTACGTTTGAATTTCAAAATATATAGAATTGCATAGGTTGATAGTATTATTATCTTATCTAAAGAATTATGCCTTTCGAAGACTTCAATATTCGACTAATGCACAAGTAAATACGGCATTCCTATGACTGGATTTAAATGATGGGTGAGGGGGGATCAAATAAAGTTGTGTCGAGAAATAATTTCTTTTATTTCAATAATTTGGTAATATCACTTTTGAAAAATAAAATTAACAAAGTAACAAAATTGAAATACTTAGAAAGTATCGATATTATTGATTCCCCTCACCCATCAATTTAAATCCAGTCATAGAATGGCCGTATTTACTTGTGCATTAGTCGATATTGAAAGTCTTCGAAGGCAAATTTTTAGATAAGATAATAATACTATCAACCTATGCAATTCTATAATTTTGAAATTCAAAGTATGGGAACGGACTAGGGTGAGGCTTGGCTCCAGAAATAATTCTAATAAGAATTTTATAATAAGATTTGTTTGTTGATCGTAATTCAAAAGTTGACCTAAACATGAAAATTGAATAACTGTAATTTGAAATTGAAGTACCTTGTTAAAAAATCGTGTGTTGTTGTGTATATATATATAATATATATATATATATATATTAAATACATCCAAAGTCGCAGAGAAGAAATCTCCTTTACGACACAAGAAGTTTTATTTAAACAAACCCAAGTCGCAGTTTGAGAGCTCATGTGTGCTCTTAATGTTAGAGTCACAGAGCAAATTATGATAAAGAAATAACAAAGACTTAGAGATTTAGCATTATAGTCCCTGAAAATAGACTATAAAGCTAAATCCTAAGTCTTTTGTTATTTTCTTTACTCATATATATATATAGTTGTAGAAAAGTTATTTCCGCTACCACAGTTTTGGTGTTCTAGTCACCGTCTTCGGGAATAAGTAAAAAGATGGTTGTCTTATACACCGAAACCGGTGGTAGGGAAATAACTATCTAAACTATTAATGCTCTATATTTTTACAAGATAATTGAGCCCTTTTGATTAACTACTTATATAATAATGAAATGAAATTTATTGTGTACAGCTGCTCAGGTGCACCACAACTCATCAAAGTCTCATGTCAAGTACACCAGAATAATGTATTAGTGTCAGGAACATGGAAGTTTACCAGTAGTTAAATATGTGTGGTGGAGAGGGTCATCAGGTATAGTGTCGGCGGATTAAACAGGAACATGGAGGCTTTGAAGATTCAGTGTTTTGGCAGCCTACACAGATGCGGGAAGCTTATTCCATGCCTCCACAATTTGAGCGTAAAGAAATGTTTCCAAAAATCACGTTGCGCATACTGTTTTCTGCTTTGTAGGCATGGCCCACGTGTGTTAGAAAGATGGAGATCAAAAAGGTGCTCAAGGTTGCTGTTGTTACGATGATTAAATGACCTTATGAGCGTTTACCAGGTAGTTGCCAGAACGCTGATTTCCAACGATCCATTCCCAGGGCAGCGAGACGTTCAGAGTATGGTAGATGCCTGATG
Organism: Doryteuthis pealeii; assembly: GCA_023376005.1. NCBI lineage: Eukaryota > Metazoa > Mollusca > Cephalopoda > Myopsida > Loliginidae > Doryteuthis > Doryteuthis pealeii. The sequence continues at coordinate 61,002,100 of CM042163.1, forward strand.
GAGGGTATTCGTTTGGTTGCAACATTAATATTCTGAGCAAGATAGGGGCTTCAGACTGGTGATGCAAATTCAACAGATGCGGGATAGCTTATTCCATGCCTCCACAATTCTGAGCGTAAAGAAATGTTCCGAAAATCACGTGAGGCAGTACTGTTTTCTGACTTTGTAGGCATGCCCACGTGTGTTAGAAAATGGAGATCCAAAAAGGTGCTCAAGGTTGCTGTGTTAGATGATTAAATGACCTTATGAGCGTTTACCAGGTCAGTTGCCAGACGCTGAAGTTTCAACGAATCCATTCCAGGGCAGCGAGACGTTCAGATATGGTAGATGCCTGATGGAGGGTATTCGTTTGGTTGCACATAATATTCTGAGCAAGATAGGGGCTTCAGACTGGTGATGCAATTCAAAGTGTGGCCGCACCATAGCTTTGTACAGGTTTTAAATAGATAGCTGGTGAGCGGCTGACAAAGGTCTTGCTGAGTGACGCCAGGACACCTCGGCCTTTTTGACAATTTTTAGCGATGTGTTTCGTCCAACATAAATCACTGCTGACAATAATACCCAGATCACGTTCACAAGAAGGATCCTTGATATATATATATATATAAACCAACCCTCCACACGAGTAGGATGTGACACAAGGTCAATTTCATAAGCACAGTTTAACAGGTTGAATTCAGAATTTCTTTCTCTTTGAGTGAGACTGGTTTACCTAGCCAAAGTAAAGAATCTAGTCTACCCTACTATTTACCTATAGCTGGAGGGAGAGTAGGTGGATGCATACTTTTCTCAGTCATTATTGCTATGTGAAATGCAAACAGCCTCGTCCAGGATTTGAACTTGGATTGACAAGTCCATTTCCTATGACTCTAACCATGTGTGTCCATTAAAAAATGATATAGGCCATTTTTACTTTGATTAAAAATAAATAAATGATATACCTACTCCCAGCAACATGGAACCTATGATCTGTGATAAGGACCAGCGCTAAGAAATACAGGGTCAAATTAGAAAATTGTTAGTGGGGCCCTCCAAAAATAATTTCAAAGTTAATGATTTTTGGGTACCATTATAGTAATGTGGCCTACCAAATCATGTCTCTCTATAGTATGTGGCCTACCATAAAAAAGCATATAAGGTTATAATAATAACTGCTAAAACTAACCCTATTTCAAGAATTTAAGAATATTTTAGAATTAAATAGATCTCTGATTCATGTGAATTATGGATAATTCTTTCTTAATTATTCTTAATTACTATATACAGCTTATGACTGAAATTGCATTTCTTGAAATTGAATATATGTGAAAAATAATTAGTTTAATGAATTGCGTCCTATTATATCTATAAATATACTCTTTACTGAGGTAGGACACATTAAAACGGGTAGGCCATATACAATAACAGAATCAAAAAGGTAGGCCACATACTATAAGAGAATCAAAAAGGTAGGCCACATACTATAACAGAATCAAAAAGGTAGGCCACATACTATGAGAGAATCAAAAAAGATAGGTCACATACTATAAGAGAATCAAAAAGATAGGTCACATACTATAAAGAATCAAAAAGGTAGGTCACATACTATAACGGAATCAAAAAGGTAGGTCACATACTATAACGGAATCAAAAGGTAGGTCACATACATACTATCAAACTGAAATCAAAAAGGTAAGGACTGATCAAAAAGGTAGGCCACATACTATAACTGAATCAAAAAGGTAGGCCACATACTATTGCATCGCCAAATTATTTTGCTTCTCTTATGAAATTGTTGACTGTAGGTATGTTTTTTAATCAGGTTTAGTTTTGAAAAAAATTTCTTTTCATGTGTGTGCCAGGCCCAATTTGAACAAATGTTATTATGATAGAGATTCGGTGTCTGTAACCGAAACTACATCACTGCGCTTATGCTCAGGAATTGCGTAAGTTTTTCAATGAGTGTTAGTCAAAATCATTAATACATTGAATAATCTTATTTGTTAAATGATGTTCTTGAAAATCTGAGTTAGCTTGCCTCAACAATAACACGTTATTAGTGTGATTAAAATCCTACAATATCTTTTATATCACCAGTATGCAAACTAACCACACCATATATCATGTAAACCTTTATGGTTTACATAATATATGGTGTGGTTAGTTTGCATACCGGTTTTAACATAACAGATTTAATAAATAATTACTTTGTATTATTGATCTCTAATATTATTGGGTAATTTTCACCTTTAGTTGGCTAAATTCCTAGCATAAAATTGTGCTAAATTCCTAGCATAAAATTGAAATGAACTTAATTTTTATTAAGAACACATTTTATGATATTTTGTGTTAAAGCATGCAGTTGTATTGTTTTCAAAAAAGTTTCTAAGAGTTGTTTATTTCGCACGGAGACTTTCAAAATAGCTACTGGCTTGTTTCAAAGTGAAAGTCAAGGAGGTTACTTTAATTGCCTTATTTGCTAGGAATTTAGCCAACTAAAGGTGAAAATTACCTATTGTAGTATTAAAGCCTGGTTTGTTTATTGTTCACTCAGCGCCCCCTTGCCTCATATGGTAGAGACGTCTCAGTATCATTGACAGGTTAATTTGCAGGAATTTTTCCGTGCTGTATCATGGCCGAAGCAGTATAGTTTCTGACAATCCTGTTGAAGTCCCGGTTTCGATTTCTGTCGGAGGGAAATCGTTAGTATACATCGCTGATGAGACTTAATAAAGTTGAAACAGTCTGTACGATGTTCTACACACCGAGTAATTCTTTGCGAAATTCACTTGTCATTATTATCTTCTATAATTATTGAATTTTATGCGATATGCACATTGTAATTGCCTTCAAGCAAAAATATAAATATTAATATATAATATATACTAGCAAATATATGCACCCTCCGGGTGCAAGTATTTAAGTTTTGATATAATAAAATATCATATTAACTTAGAAAGGCTAATGAAACTGACTAAGAATGCAGATAAAAAGATCTGCAACAGAGGGGGTATAATCGAAAAATAGAATAACTTTGAAACTAACTATTCCATCATTTTTCATTACTCCCCTCTTTCATTGGTAAATTTTCCTAATTTAACTATTTTGTTAAAATAGGAAGTAAAGAATAAAATTACAGTTATTTCTTCTTGTAAATAAATTTCTTTTAAGATTTATCCATGAGATTTTTTGTTTATATTTCTTAAGATAAAACCAAACAATTAGAAATCAATAATACCAAGCACATATTTATTAAAATAAAATTTAAATATCTATATGCAAATTAGCCTTCTCGTTCAAACTGAAACCGCTATTTTGTTGTATATATAAATACAATTGCATGTTATTAGTACGTAGATATGGTCAACTGTATTAATAATGTGAAACAATTTTATTAATAACTGAAAGGTTTAAAAGAATGAAATCATGGAGAATTTGACGTAAATAATTAAGGGAATTGTGACTTGAGTAGTAATATAGTTTCGGTTACAGACAGAAGAACACACAATCTCCATTATAATAAGATATATATATATATATATATTATATGACTCTGACTGTATGTTTGTTTATACAATGCAGTGATGCTGATAGCATTTTGATTTAGTGTGTCCTGGAAAATTAATAGGTTCCAACTAAAGTTTCTTAACATCCTGTTGAGAATCTTGAGAAGTTCAGAGCCCCATTCCTATAGGATTTATCAATAAATGGCTAAAAATGGCCTTTTCCTTTAAAGTTACCTGTTATTTCCCTTAAAGCAAAGACTTCTAAATATGTTTAATATTACATTTAAACAAAAGACTATCATTTGGGTAGATTAGGAAATGAATGACACTTCCGACCGGTGGAATGAAGCGGTATAAGACATTAAGAGTTAATAGATTGTAGGGTTTTTATTTATAATCTAGAGAAATAACTAAAGCCATCTAACTCCTACCTTGTAACCTGTCCTTTGTAATTTGTTTCTAAGAAACTATTGAAATGTATTTACAGTTAGCTTGAAATGATGAGGGAAGAAAAAGAAAAACACTAGGATGCATGGATATAATTTTACTGCCTCCTTTTAGATTTTTGTGTGTTAAGAAAGAAATAAGAAATTTTTAATCAATAGTAGTACAAATTATTAAAAAAAATATAAGTAAAAGAAAACTTTTGGTTTAAACTACTATTGAAGGGAGGCCATGCTAATAGCGTGAAGCTAATCCCATGGACATGACCACCCTTGGATGCTCACAGGAAACGATACATGAAACACACAATGTAAACATATACATATATATCATGAGACAAATTAGCCGTGTGAGAATCTAAATGCAAATCTGTTGTTTATAAGAGGCAATAAAATGATTTTTCAAAGTGTTTTAAGGACAAAATAATTTACTGAACAAGCTTCATCTTTTCTTTATCAAAATAACGACTGAACAGTATTCCAGGAATTAATTGCATTAAAACGAATCGAATTATGCCCAAAACTAACAGTGTTGATGATAGGGAAATTAAGCAAACCAGATTGGTCAGCACGAGTGACATGAGCATGGGTGAAGTCAACTGCAAAGGACGCAGGACGTGTACCTATCAGCATCTCTGCAATGACAGTGCACAGTCTTTTATTAAGGAAAATTGGTGGAGACCAGGAAAGACCAAAGTTCGATAGAATCCACACCCTATTTTTTTGTCTGAGAGAAAGTTAAAAAAAACAAAAAAAAACCAGCTTTTTACCCCTCATTTTCCATAAGAAAACCTCAATAGAAATATAAGTATAGTTGTCGGGGCGGCCTAAAGTCGATATCAGCCAGACAGCGAGGGAGTCTATCCCCTTTTCACTAGCGCTAGACAAGGAGATTATTTTTTGCGTCTTAGGTGGATCGCTACACCTACCATCAGCTCCTTACTTTACTGCACAGATCCCTGTGCTACTCATACGCTGAGTTGGCGAGGACCGGTATCGAACCAGGAACCTTGCGATTCCTAGTCAAGTGCTCTACTGACTGAGTAATATAAAATTTAAAGTTATCAGAACTAAGTTTCCATTTCAAATTGTTTTATTTTTTTCACTCCTTTAAGAAATTTAATAATTTTTACTTACCTATGATACAAATCTCTGATATTGAATTTTTAACTTCCATCCTGTCAGGCAATGTTTCAAAAATAATTTTTAGACCAAGGAGATTATATTTTGCGTCTGAGGTGGAGCGCTACACCTACCATCAGCTCCTTACTTTACCGCACAGATCCCTGTGCTACTCATACGCTGAATTGGTGAGGGCCGGTATCGAACTAGGAACTTTGTGGTTCCTAGCTGAATGCTCTACCAACTGAGCTAAACCGGCCCTATAAATAATAAACTTAAGCAAATTTGCAAAACTTTGGTATATAAAAACTGGCTGATCAGTTTTTTGGTATAAATTATCTCTGAGAATTTACTTCAAGTTTTGTATATGACAATTAAGAATTGTTTACGCTTGTTTGTCAATTCATTCATTAGGTACAAGGCCACAAAAAACTATACAACTCTGTAGCAATGACCTGTAAGACTAGTTTAACTGGTAATTTATGAGGAAGTGCGTCCCGGTCTCCCGCCTCAAAAACCGATACCCGGTGACTATCAAAATAACAACTCGTCGTAATTCTTGTTTATTTATCGTAATTTTTGTTTAGATATGAAGATGGATATATAGTTTTGAATAGACTGAGATAGATAAACAAACAAAATAATATAGATAGATATGAACAAATATAGATAGATAGATAGATATTTTCGACAGGTAAATGTATTTGGGGGTGGGTCGCTTCTTTTTTTGTTGTAATTCTTGTTTATTTAAACTAAAACCAAGACATTAAACAAACATGAATCAAAAAAAATCTTAGTATTTAAAGTAATATAGATAAATATGGACAAATTCAGATAGATAGATGGATAGTTTTGAATAGACTGAGCTGGGTCGTTATTTTAATAGTCACCGGGCAGCAACTCTTGAGGCAGGAGACCGGGACGCACTTCCTCATAAATTACCGTTTAACTCACTGTGATTCACAGAAATGTCTTAACTAGTTGTAGTCTTATCCAAGTATGGCACAAGGCTACATTACTAGTGTCTACAGACTAGTTTGCTAACCATAGCTCATGTTTGGCTGCATTTTCAGAATTTAGCTAAGCACCATCATTTCTCGTTTAAAAATTTTGAATGGTTGAGTTTTATTTATGGAGCAATATCTATATGCATAGATATATAATTTACCAACCCCTCCGCACGAGCAGGATGCAACACAAGGTCAATTTCTTAAGTGAAGTTTAATAGAAAATTTGGTTTTTCCTTCTAGACTGGTTGCCTAACCAAGGTTAAAGAGCCCAATCTGCCCTATGATTTACCCATAGCTGGAGGGAGAATTGTTAGATGTGTACCTTTACCCAAGGGTATTAGCACTGTGTGAAATGCAAACAGCTTTGTCCAGGATTTGAACTCCTCTTGCTGTCCCCATTTCTTATGATGGTGGCTATACACCCTGCGCCTCCATACCTTTTTATATAGGTCTTGAAAGGCCGGTCTAGTTTGTTTTTTAGTTGGTTTTTTTTTTTTTTAGTTCTGCTGGCAGGGCTTAGAATACATTGACTATAATCCTCTGCAGAGAGGGACACCCCAAAAAGGGGTATTTTGGGTATGTTATTAAACTACATCTTGAGTGGACCTGGCAGTAATGGCAATGAAGGGGCACTTCACATTCTCCAGAGCCTCACCACCAAATGTAGTTCAGTGACTTACCCCCCAAAAAACCTTTTGGGGTGTCCCACTCTGCAGGCATTAAATAATAACACATTTATGGGTTAAATAGATTTTTAAAAAATGAGTTTAATAAAATAAATAAAATAAAAATTGAATACCCAGCGAGAATTAATAAAACAAAAATGTCTTCAGCATAAAATACCCCCAGGGTTGACATGCCATAAAATCCAACTAACTAATTCATTCTGAATGGAAGTGGTAGTACCTGTTAGGATATCATCTATAGGTCAAATAGATCTGTTGGAATATTATTTGTAGTAGCAAAAAAAATTTTCCCTCCGGGCACAATTATTTAAGTTTCAATATAATCAATTATATTGAATTAGAAAGACTAATAAAATTAAATATGAACACAAAGATAATTCTTATTTTTACTTTATTCTAATTTTCAATATAAAATGATACATAGGATTGTTTTTAGTACATTTGAGAATAAAACAATAATATTAGAAATTAACAACATCAAGTGATTATTTATTAACCCAGTTTTGTTAAAACCAGTATGCAAATTTCCCACACTATATAATATGTAAACCTTTATTTCTTAGTGATATATAATAGCATTCCCATTTGATTGACCTCAGAAATAAGGTATTTGATGCCCTGGGGTGGGGGTCAGAATACAAACTCCACTTTCACTGATATTACCCCTTCCCCAAGTAACAGGATGCTTTAAAATTAAAATGAAGTGTCAAAATTGTGTTGGTGGAAAACCTTCATGGTAGTTATAGCACTGTAATGTGCCATGGTATACAGTGAGTATCATTGCTGAACAGTGATAATTTGAGTAGAAAATGTGGACCTCTCTTTTTCCAGCTATGGGTAAATAATAGGGCAGACTGGGCTCTTTAGCCTTGATAAGGCAACTAGTCTAGGAGAAGGAAGAAAAACTGAATTCAAAACCAGGAGGCATGGGGCTTGCAATTCCACCCTATAAAAAAGCTACTTGATTTGAAATTGTATCACTACCATGGTGAGTGACTGCTACCCTAACCTTCCTCAAGGGCACAAATATTACATCTTTCTCAATGGAGATGTGCATCCTTTCCTGTTCTTTTTCAAGACCCTTGGGAGGAATTATCTAAGACTAGCAGGACTTGTGGATATACCACAGTATGATAATTTAATTATTACAACATTTGATATGTTTACTTAAGAGTTATTGCTAAATAGTTCAAAGTGTAAAAAGTATAATAATCTTAATTTAACTCTCTCACTCAATTTTTTCTTTCTTTCATTGTGTTCAATGGAAACAGATTAGCTTCTGTGTGCTCACCCCCTCTCTTTATCTTTCCCCTACTCTTTTTTCTTTATATTTTTTCTGTGAATTTTCTGTTAGGGTCCCATCTGTGGGTTAAATAGAAAAACATATGTTTAAAAAATATGAGTTGAAAAAAAAATTGTGTACCCATCAAGAATGAATAATAATTAAAAAAAACGTTTTTGGCATAAAATAACCAACAAGGGTTGACATGCTGTAAAACCCAACCAACTAACCAATCTCCAGTTAATGTTAACAGAGTACTTGAAGAAAAAGCTATATAAGAACTATACAAGAATGCTGCATGTTTTTGTTTTTTTTAACAAATCCTGGAAGCAGCACCCAACAAAACAGCTGTGGTATGGCCACTTACCTCCCATCTCACAAACCATCCAAGTATGTAGATATATATATATCAACTCTCTTCAGTGTGGCTAGACATTTGTAAGCTACCTACAGCCGGGATTGAAATCCGATCGGTTGGGTGTCAGTCTGTCACCTTAACCATCAGGCTGTCATCACCTACAGAATATGAAAGGGATTTTAACTGTTTTAATACACACATCGTTTTTATGTAAAGGCCGTCATAGAGTGCTCCATCCCTTGTATATAGGAGAGTGTCGTGTTTACGCTTGAGTTGGCGGCCCTCAGCGGAATCCCCACCTCCGACTGCTCAACCCTAGGGGGATGGGGAGCATATGTAGAGTCATCCACATACGAACAGGATGTGACACAGTTCAATTTCTTAAAAGTTTAATAGGTTTGAATTCAAGAGTTTTCCTTCTCTTAGACTATTTAATCAAGGTTAACTCTTTACCTACCAAATTTCCCCCATGGCTGTACCAAATTTCCTTTGTATTTTTTAAACTGTATGATGGGATATTTCAAAGCTCATTATATATTCAGCTCAAAGGTCATTCTTCAAACCATGTAATACAAAATGTAAATATGAATCTAGAATGAACACAATTCCCTAACTTCAAGGCATAAAAATAACTCTAGATGAGTTAAAATGTATTAAAATCATGCTGTTAAATCAATCGAAATTCTTTCTTTCTTATATTTCTTCTGTGTAGCATGTCCTTTTTCTTTCCTTTCTTTATAAAAAAACTGAATGGTCCCTTATTTAGCTGAGATGACGATACGCATAACAAATAAGAATTCAGTGGATAATTTTTAACTAGAGGATGTTCAGCAGTGTCACTTTTGGATTGAGGGTGTTGCAAGTTAACGGTTGCACAATTAAGGAACACAAGTATTAATATATAGATATTAAGCTAGTCAGGTTTTGCAATATTTTGGTAACATGAGGCAAAATTCAGCAGCTCCTGATGCTTTTGCCAAGATTGTGAAGGTCACAAACCAAATGAGATGGCAAGCTTGCCTGATACTCTCAAAGTGGTACTCGCTTGATTTGCTTCTATCGCTTTAGAGCACAGCCTTGAAATCTGTACTATTTGTCTTATTCAGACTATTGTCCTCATCTTCATTGTTATCTGTACAACGTTTCGGCCTTCTTCAGGTATTTCTTGTCGGACTCGGGGAACCTTCTTGTCGTAATCGGGAGTCATCACGGAATGTTGAACCTAACCCTTTATTCAATCCACGGGGGTATCCTGTTCTCATTCTGCTAACCATAGCTGGGGTACAGGTGTTAAGTTTGTGTTAATTATTATTCTATGTTACTGCTGCCCCTTGAACCTGCAGTCTAGAGATGGCTGTCACTTAGAACTGTCTTAACCTAACTCCTTTATCCACTATGCTATGTGTCCAATTGGACAATTCAGTGTGAATTTTGGGAACTTATAAACCTAATGTCCTGTTTTGCCTAGAATATCTACCTGTTTACTGATGTATGATTTTTTACCTAGACTAGCAAATATATGCACCCTCCGGGTGCAAGTATTTAAGTTTTAATGTAATAAAATATTGTATTAAATTAGAAAGGCTAATGAAACTAAATAAGAATACAGATAAAAAGATTTGAAACAGAGGGAGTATAATAAAAAATGGAACAACTGAAACTTACTCTTCCATCACTCTCGTCTTTCATTGTTATTTTTTCTAATTTAAGTATTTAGTTAAAAGAGGAAGTAAAGAATAAAATGACAGTTATTTTATCTTGTTAATGGATTTCATTTAAGATTCATTGAAGAGATTTTTTACTTATATTCATTAAAATAAAACCAAACAGTTAGAAATCAATAATACTAAGCACATATTTATTAAATTCGATTTTTTAATATTAATATGCAAATTAGCCTTCCCGTTCACACTGGAAACCGCTATTTTGTTGTATATATAAATATAATTGCATGTTGTCAGTATGTAGACATAGTTAACAGTATTAATAATGTAAGACAATTTTATTAATAATTGAGGTTTAGATAAAAATAAAATCATGGAGAATGTGATGTCAATAACTAAGAGAATTGTGACTTGAGTAGGAATATAGTTTCGGTTACAGACAGAAAAACACACAATCTCCATTATAATAAGATGTATAGTTTTTTTTTTTTGTTTTGTTTGAATGCACACAAACTGTGATGCTTTCTGGGACTGCTGGCTTTTCTCTCTCTTTCTGGCGAGGCTACTCTCCTCTCTGCCTCACCCCTCTCCGTGCCTTGCTTAATGTTGAGGTGCCAAGCCGCTCTATTTTTTGCATGTAGCTCCAACATGTTTGTGTCAATATGGCATATCCTCATAACTCTCCTGGAGGCATCTTTAAATTGTAGGCATGGTCTACCAACCAATCGGGAGCCTTTTACTAATTCGCCGTACAAAAGATCTTTTGGGATGCATCCATTTTCCATTCTCCTGACATGTCCAAGCCAGCGAAGGCGCCGCTCACAAAGAATGGAAAACATGCTGTTCATGTCAGTGCAATCAAGCATGACTGTGTTGGACACTTTATCCTGCCAGCAACTGTGTAGAATACATCGTAGACGGAAGCTATTGAGTTTCCTTTCGTGGCTTGTATATGTTGTCCAAGCTTAAATATAAATATTTACCAACCCCTCTGCATGAGCAGGATGTGACACAAGGTCAATTTCTTAAGCGGAGTTCAACAGATTTGAATTCACAGTTTTCCTTCTCCCAGATCGGTTGCCTAACCAAGGTTAAAGAGCCCAGTCTGCCCTACTATTTATCCATAGCTGGAGGAAGAGTAGGATTCATACATTTCCCAAGGGTATTAGCACTAAGTGAAATGCAATTACCACATCCAGGATTTGAACTCGGGGCGACGAGTCCATTTCCCATGACTTTAACCATTACACCACATGCTTAAATATAAATATAAGATGTGATCAATACTGTATTTTAAACTTTTAATCTCATGTAAATACTTTTATTAGATAAACATGTTTTATTTGTTATCATTTTTGTTACCTTCCAATTTTCAATTCCATTATGAAATGTGCTGATATTCCGCTTTGTATATTGTCAGAATTTTGCAGGTAATTTGATTGATACAAGGGAAATGTATTGTTTCTATATTATTTCAAATATATCCAACCACCAAAATAATTCTGATAATTTCTATTGCACTCTGACAGATATTTTGCTCTATATAAACCTTATTCCCTCTTGTGGTGTAATGGTTAGCAAGCTAGACCATTGACAGTGAGTTCAATTTTCATTGGGAGCCCAATACTTCTGGCCTTGTGCCACATCAAAGCTAATCTTAGTAAATAACTATATAGACAATATGCAATGGCTGAATGGATACACTCAAAACATAAAAGTGCCAAATTTTAATTGATGTTGTAGCTTTACTTCTGAGCAAAAACCAAACTATCTTTTTTGGTACAAATAATGTTCAATATATTTAAATGATAATAACATTTTTTTTTTTCATTTATGTAGTGCCACATTGGGATTTTCTTACCTATTGATCTTAGTATGAAAAAATCAGGAATATATACATATTATTATACTAAAGCTCCCCAACCCCTTTTTATCATATGGGTGCTAGAAGGCGGTGACTGAGGGTCTACATGTCCTGGGAATGACGTTAAACTCTATCTGATGGTGAGGTTCCTGTTTTGGAGGTTTGGGGAATGTGGAGCACCCCTTCATCACCATTGCTCCCTGGTCCATTCTGACCCGGAGTGGTAGTACCTGTTAGGGTCCCATCTATGGGTTAAATAGAAAAATGTATTTATAAAAAAATTGTATTATCCATTAGGAATTGATTTATTTCAAAACTTTATCGGCATTAAATGACCCACTGAGGTTGATATGCCGTAAAACAAACCAAAACAAACAAACTATACTAAAGCTGAGCGAATCAACTTTTGGTTCCTTAAGGCTTTTTTCCTATTTAGTTTGACATGAAAATTATACTAAATTATTCCTTAATTTTAGGATTGAATTATGTTTGGAAAAAAATCCGTTTTAATTTGTTCTAATTAGTCATAAATTGCAATTAAGTTAAAAACTAACTAATCTCTTACTTTACTTTCTGCTTATTTTTTTTCCCCCTCTACGTATCTCTTGATTACCTCCTCGTTATATAATCTTAGTTTCTCTGAGAGAGAGAGAGAGAGAGAGATAGACACATGAAAATTTGAAATATATTTCTATGTTAAATTTCACAGGCAGCAACAATTAGCTGAAATAAGGTCAAGCATTCCCTTTCTTAGAAAGCTTAACATACAAAATGATTTTAATGTTTTGTCCGGCTGTATTTATTATTTTTTTTTTTTTTTAATTTTATTCGCTTCACAAATTCACTTTTCCCTAATCTCAATTATCTACCCAGAGCTGAATGGGGGACCCAACATGTTGTGTTTTGTCTAATATATATATATATATATATATATATATATATTTATTTATATAGCATTTTTGGATTCCTTAAGCCAATTTGTAGGAGTAGAGAACTTCTAATGGTCGCTATTTTTTACATAATCCCCAACCCTACAAAATTAGGAGAGCTTAATCAACTCTGTCAATTTTTGTAATTAGTAGCTCAAATTTTGGGGATTGTTTTACTTTAACATAGTCAACACCTGGACAATTTTTTTAAATGATTGAAGGGTATAGGTAACATGGCCTGGATGATTGAATTTACACTTTATATGACCCTAGTTTATTCTGTAAAGTTATACAGTGCACACTCCTTTATAAATAGATTATAAAAAGTCATGGTTTTATATTTATAATCCTTCATTATCACTTAATTACATAAAAAGGGGTCAGAGCCTTGGGTGCCAAAAATAGCATAGAGGAAGGTGGGTCGTGGGTGCCAAAAATAGCATAGAGGAAGGTGGGTCGTGGGGGCCAAAAATAGAGGAAAGTGGGTCGTGGGTGCCAAAAATAGCATAGAGGAAAGTGGGTCAAGTATCATTAAGATTATTGTTACTTGTTAAGTTTTGCTTATTCAGGCACATAGGCCCTAGGATGCTTACAGTACCTGTGTTACAAAATGGTCACCCATTTCAGTACTGAACAAACACATTGCTGCTTAACTTTGGTGATCTGATGGGAACCAATTCTCTCAGCATGACATGGTGTCTCTGTAATTAAAGTTATTGTTATAAAGGATTTGTTAATTCCTGGCCATTGCCATTTATACTACATTGAACAATGACACAATTAAAATGATATCTCAATATTGTAGTCATTATTATTATTACTATAGACACCATTAGTATTATAATAGGTTAGTTAATTAGTTTTATTACTCATTCAAGTTTGGTTGTTTTTTAATTGTAAATGATTCAAAATTACAAAAACCAATTGCTGCATTTTTATATATATATATATATATATATATATATATATAAAATGTTGTTCTGGTTCCAACGGGAGAAAATTCAATATTTTATAAAAAAGGAAGGTCCGCAAAATGTACTTTGTTCTCAGAAAAAAATTTTTTATTCTTTTTGTTTTACATGTGCTATATATATATATATATATATATATATATATATATTGTCGGCCTTTGCCATTTTCAAACACACTGTTTGACTACTTCATATATATATATATATATATATAAAGTAAAGTAAAGTCAATGGGGCGGCCTAAAGTCGGTATCAGCCAGTCAGCGAGGGAGTCTATCCCCTTTTCAATAGCGCTAGACCAAGGAGATTGTTTTTAGCATCTGAGGTGGAGCGCCACACCTTCCATCAGCTCCTTACTTTACCGCACAGATCCCTGTGCTACTCATACGCTGAGTTGGTAGGGGCCGGTATCAAACTAGGAACCTTGTGGTTTCTATCCGAACGCTCTACCGACTGAGCTAACCCGGCCCCACATATATATATATATTTTTTTTTTTAACCGAATGACTTTTGTTTACTCAAACAAAAACAACAACCACAGTGTGAAACTGTTACATAGCTGTCTCTTTACATATATAGTACTAACTGAACCTGTAGATATACCACAGTATGATAATTTGATTATTACAATGTTTGATATGTATTCTTAAGAGCTATTGGTAAAATAGTTGGACCATATGACCTTAAGCACCCCTTTTGAGATTTCGACTCGTGGGGACACTTTTCTCATTTACACCGTAAAAAATCCGGTTGTTTGTTAGGGATTAGGGTTAGGGGCTAGTTTTATAATTTAAAAAAAAAACTGTAAAAATCGTCTGTTAACAATTAACCGGATTTTGACGGTGTAAATGGAAAAATGTCCCAACGAATCGAAATCGCAAAAGGGGTGCCTTAAGGTCATATGGTCCAAATAATTCAATATGTAAAAAGTATAATAATCTTGATTTAACACTCACTCTTTTTTTTCTTTCTTTTCATTATGTTCAATTGAAACAGATAAGCATTTTCACTTCCGCACACTCCCCACTCTCTCTATTTTTCCTCCTTATATTTTTTCTTTGCAGCATTCCCTTTTCTTCCTTTTCTTTATGATAAAAACAGAATGGTTCATTATTTAGCTGAGGTGATGACACTCATAAGAATTTGGCAGATAAGTAACACCAGATAATCAGGATTTACATTTTTTACATTTCATCTTGAGCAATTTGGACGGTGTGATTTTCAACCAGAGGGTGTTGCAAGATGATAACAGTTTGAAGATTAAGGAACAAGAGTATAAATATATAGATGAGTATATAGCCATGGCTGTATACCATTCTTAATCTTGTAGCTTATCTTCTCTATCTTTCAACAAAACATGTTTGGGTTATTTCCTATAAGTCTAACATGATCAAAGGGGAACCACTCTTGACTGATGAATTATTTATTTTCCCATTAAACTAACCCTAAACCCTAACCTCTTTTCCTAGTAGATCAATAAATAAATAAATAATTAATTTATCAGTCAAGAGTGGTTCCCCTTTGATCATGTTAGACTTATAGGAAATAACCCATGTTTAATATGGAGCTTGAATTTTGTTATTCTTTATAGTATCTTAAATGAAATATGTTTGCATCGTTTGCTTTTTTAATTTACTTTTTATGATTGCTTCAGCCTGCTTCAGCCTCTGGAGTGGTTAAGTAATAAAATTAACAGCGTCGATCCCAGGGGGCTATCCCCCCAGGCAATACCTTCCCCCTTGATTTAAAGGGGCAGGGCTGGGTTTATTGCCCAGCGCCTGAGGCGCCCTCCTCGAGGAGGAATGCCGACTGGATCGACATTTTTTTTGTGCCTACCACCCATGAGCTTCAGCTTGTGGGTGGTCCCATGTTAATAGGGCCTTGTGCCTAACCCATACAAGTGGGGTACGAGGTAAATAAACTTTTATTTTATTTACCAAGAATTGCGTTAATCTTGAATGAAATAAAATCTTTTATTAAGCCGATTTTTTTTTTTTTTTTTTTTTTTTTTTTTTTTAATTTAAAAAAAAAAAAATTTTTTATACATTTTTTTCTTCTTTAAAACCCTGGTTTAATTTTACATACTTATCTTCAAAACATTCAATTATGTTGTTACCTAAATGCATTTGCACAAAAATTGGTAAAGTTTTTAAGAGAAATATTTTGTAATATTTTTCTTTGTTAATTAGCAACTTTCCCCAGTTAAATCTAGTATTGGTATAAAAATTGACCTACCCTAGTGTGCATATACCACCTCTTAGTATGCGCACACGATATATCATATGATATATATATATATATATATATATATATAGAAAATTTTGAAAAAACAAACACAGGATGTTATGATGGATTAAAAATTTATTGTCGATACTCAAGTATTTCGGTTTTACTGTGGAAACCTTCTTCAGGTCTAAGGATTTGTGTGGAGAAAAGATGAAGGATGTTTTGTATGGGTTAGATTAGAAAAAATGTGTGGAAAAAGGTTATTTACCATTAGTTGCATTGCGTTTGTGGTTGAAAGTTGATGACGTGATTATTGCATGCGAAAGTGAAAATTAATGATCAGAATACGTAAAAAGCTGAATGTGAATGGATCATGGGTAGAACTTAAGAAGTTGTGACGTGTTCCATATGAATATTAATGTATAAAAAGTGAGAGAAGTATTAATTGTTAAATTGTTTAACAGAAATATACATATACACACATATATATATATATAAACCTACATATACATATATATATATATTATGTTATGTTGTTATTGCTATGGCCGGGGTTCGTAGCTTTGTAGCTATTAATTATTGATTTGCATATATGTGAGTATATATATGTGTGCGTGTGTGTGTTTATTCATTTCTTGTTTGGTCTAAAGATCTTATAAGAACATTACTGCTGAAAATAAATATTTACTCTGTCAATATTTATTACATTTAGTATATGGAATTTATATTTAAACTAGCTTAAAAGCCACCTTATTGGGTGACAATTAAGCTATCTCCAGTGGAGGGCTCTTAATTGGGCCTTCCGCCCTATAATAACACTTCATACTTTGAGTACATTTTAGATTTTATTAAACTTGAAAAATGTTTGTACAATTTATTTTGAAGTTATGAAAATTGTTATTGTACAAAAAAATTTGTCACAAAAAAATCGCCAAAAACATTCACGGTAATTAAAACTTGGGAATCTAAAATTTCTTGACTGCAGGTCCGGATTTGGCCCAGAATGTTTTTAATTTGCTCATGGAGTTGATCTAATTTCAAAATGGTATAACATCTTGGGCTATGGCCTCTAGGAGTATGTTTGCATTGCGCCTTCTTCACTGGCACTAAATAATTATAATGTTGCATACCTCTTTCTTTCTTCTATATCTGGTCGTATTTTCTTCTGGCCAGCTTTGCTTCTGATCGTCTTTGGTATTTCTATCATCTATCTTGACTTGGTCTGGCATCTTCTAAGATCTTGCGTCTGGTCTAGCATCTGGAGTTGACTTGGGGACATCGGTCTGGTTTTCTATTGGGGATTTCTCGTTATCAGAAGCCCTGTGTCATTGTTAGTTTTTAGATAATAAACACAAGACTTCGATTTACTTTGATGTTACTTTATTTGGTAAATCCCCAACCCAGACATCTGCTAACTAACATAGCGCGCTGTAATTTTCCATGGAAGGACCCGGACATGATATGAAAAGGGTCATCCCCTCAGAATTACAGGGTATTGACAATAATCTTATGCAACCGCATAGATTATGTAACAAGTAAAGTTGGAAAAAAATGTGACGCACTTACAGTTATCATTAGATATGTAACTACTATTGGGTTGGTGCATAATTATTGTGGCTTGGGTTAACTCAGTCGGTAGAGCGTTCGGCTAGCAAACCACAAGGTTCCTAGTTCGATACCGGCCCTCGCCAACTCAGCGTATGAGTAGCACAGGGATCTGTGCAGTAAAGTAAGGAGCTAATGGTAGGTGTGGTGCTCCACCTCAGATGCAAAAACAATCTCTTGGTCTAGCGCTAGTGAAAAGGGGATAGACTCCCTCGCTGATTGACTGATACCGACTTTAGGCCACCCTAACGAATACTTTACTTTTATTGTGGCTCACTGTAGCAAATTGGTAATAATTCGGACACCCCCTGTTTTGTTGTAATTGGAAAGATTGTTGGGTACCCACCCAGCCAAGGGACCATCCAGCCAATTTCCATACTTTTTCAAGCTTTTTGAGATGACAAACTGGTTGAATGGTCCACATTGAAGTCTTTGGCCAATATTCTCGTTGTCAAGCTTTCATCCTCTTCCATGGCTGCCAAAAGTTCCTGGTTGTTGAAATTCAATGGTCGACCTCTTCCTTCTTCATCTGCGAGATTTGTATTGCCAGATTTGAACTTCCCGAACCATCTTTCAACTTGGCTTTTGCTGATTGTTCCTTCACCAAAACATTCATTGAGATCGCCAAATGACTGTGCTGCATATTAAACCTTTCTCAAAGTGGTAGAGTTTAATAGGACAAATAGGGATGTGATTTTCGAAACGCATTCTGAAAAGAGAGGAATATTTTTATGAAACAAATTAAACAAACCGCTAATTGTTATTGTTTTTGTTGAATAAAATTTGTTGAAAAAAAAGCTGCAATTTTTATGTCCCAATCCAATATTATGATATGGTGGTAAGATTTTTTTTTTTTTTAATTTCTTCAGATACATAAAATTAAGACCTTTTTATTTCTGTACTAGCAGCGGCTACCCGGCGTCACCTGGGTAGAGGGGTATTCATGCAGATCCATTAATCATGAGTTGAATCCTCGTGGGATGCCCCATTTAGATCTCTATGTAAAAAAAAAAAATAAATAAATAAAATTTAAAAAAAAAAAAAAAAGACCTTCCATTGATCCAGCTATTCTGAAAAGAAATGTTAATGTCTACTATCTAAAATATTATATGAGAAAAAAAATTCCATGGTGTTATTTAAATTTTATTTTTTAATTATCTTCACGAATATAAATCAAATCTCTATTATTTTTGCTCAAAAACCAAACCCTGGTTATATTTAATGTGTATATATATTTACTTTGTCATTAATTGTTTAATTTTTTAAGTTTCCACCGGACATGCACATACACACAACTGCCCTTTATATATGTACTAGAAGTGGCTACCCGGCACCGCCTGAGTAGAAGGTGGATTTTTTAAAAGTTAACCTCGCAGATCCATTATTACTTATCACAAGTTAGATCCTCACTGGATGCCCCATAAAATCCACACGTAAATATATAACAATATAGTAAGAAATTTTAATTCAATAATTTACAATTAAAAAAAACAAAAAAACAATTTAAATGAGGCAATTAATTCAATCAATCAACATCATATTTCAATTACCTTCTGTTACTATACAAATTTTAATTCTTAAATATATTCCCAAATATAAATAAAATCTTGATTATTTTTGCTCAAAAACCAAGCCCTGGCGATATTTAATGCATATATGTATATATTTACTTTGTCATTAATTGTTTTATTTTCAAAGTATCCTCCGGACACACAGATTCACACAACTGCCCTTTATATATGTATGTATAGATAGATAGATTATCTGAACTGTTTACATAAATATTTATCATTTATGATGACTGTATTTTGTGAGGTGAAAAAGCAAGTAAGTTTTTTTGTTGTTTTTTTTTTTTTTAATTTTTTTTTTTCAATCATATTATTATTATTATTATTATTATACTTTTAAATTGCACATTTCCTGATTGTGTTGAGGTTAAAGATCAGGTTTTAGCACTCAAGAAATTTCTTATAGAAAACCTGACCTAATTCTGTCAAGCTTGAATCAACTGGAGAAATTGAAATCCAATCAAAGTCAGAGGTTCATTTATACTTGATCGACCTGTTAAAAATTCCACAAAAAACATCTTTGCAATTCCAGAAATAGAACAGTAAATAAATTAGTCTTTTACTAAAACACATGTTTATTTATCTTAGATAATGGGACATTTTTCCCGTTTGCATAAATCTAAGAATACAAAATAAATTTAACAAATTAATATAATAAATATGTAATAATTCCTGATAAATTTTATACACACACATTCATCACGTAATCAAAAATATTGTACCAATAAAAATATAAAATTTTAATTAAAAATATAAAATAAACACTAAATAAAATTCACACACTCCTTCGCTTCTTCAATTAGATAGGACATATATATATATGGAAGCGCGTGGTGTAATGGTTAAAGTCATGGGAAATGAACTCGTCACCCCGAGTTCAAATCCTGGATGTAGTAATTGCATTTCACTTAGTGCTAATACCCTTGGGAAAAGTATGAATCCTACTCTCCCTCCAGCTATGGATAAAATAGTAGGCCAGACTGGGCTCTTTAACCTTGGCTAGGCAACCAGTCTAGGAGAAAGAAAACTCTGAATTCAAACCTGTTGAACTCCGCTTAAGAAATTGACCTTGTGTCACATCCTGCATGTGCGGAGGGGTTGGTAATATATATATATATATATATATATATAGGTTAGGAGGTTGATTTATATAATATTATACATCACCATGGCCACCAAACGCACATACACATGTGCAATCCCGCGCTAGGATACAGTCTTGACGTCACAGCCAACACACATTTTCATGGACACGCGCATGACAATATATCCACACGTACAAAAAAAAAAACGCATTCACGTAAACATGCAACACGAGAATACAGTTATATAAAAAAAATACCATTTTCAAAAAAAAAAATTTATTTAAAAAGAAATGCCATAACTAGACTACTTCAGTTCCAGTGATCTTTTGAAAAAGAGATTTTATCTCGAATTCAAGAATAAAATACAGGTTAACACACAACACCATTGTTACCGTATTTTTTTTTTTTTTCTTTACACCTGCATTGTGAGAGTCTTCTAAATCAACCTCCTAACCAATATATACACAATGCTTCAAGCAAATTATAAAACTCTCTTAATATATATATATATTTTCATTAATTATAATTTAATATAATACACTCATGCTTATACATACACACACACACACAGCACAAGTGAATCTATCGTCTGTTCAAAGTTTGTTTACATTTTTCAAATATCCATGGTAACCGTTTCAGCGTCCGTCTACGGTTTAAACATTCCAACAATTTTTAAATAGACTCACAGACAAAACAAACGAGTCTCGCAGATTTCTTATTTTCTGTGACACATTTATTTTTCCTCAAATTAACGAAAGCCCTGATGAAGATCTATTGAATCAGATCGAAACACTGCAGCGTAGACAAAATAAACATCACTTTATTTATGAACTTGTGTTTTTTTTCATTTTTTTCATAATATCACATACTGTTGGATTCACTTCCACTTTTTTCTTCACATATGAATCTATAGATTGATAATTTTAATGAAAAATAATCCTCAAATTATTATTTTTTTCAAGAGTTTCATAAAGCAAATATACTTCATTTCATATATATAATATATATATATATAGTGATGCTGATAGCTTTTTGATTTAGTTCCTCCTGGGAGGCACATATTTGCTTTGAATGATTCCCCATGAAAATTCATGGGTCCCAACTAAAGCCATCTAACTCCTCCTACCTTGTAACCTATCCAGTATAATTCATTTTTAAGAAATTATTGAAATATATTTACAGTTAACTTGAAATGGTGCAGGAAGAAAAAAGAAAAACACTGGGATGCATGGATATGATTTTACTGTCCTTGTAGATTTTTATGTGTCAGAGATGCAGGACACATACCTATCAGTGTGTGTGTATGTATATATGTATATATATGTATACACACACGCACAAAGTGGAGAAGTTCCAACATGTAGTTTATATGGAAGAGTATGTCTCTCCAGTGCTGGCCTGGTGAGTCATCTGAGAAAACACAAGGATACAGTGTCAAATGCTACTGGCAACTATGATAAAAACAAAAAACAACAGGAAATGGTATTGCTTGAACATAAGTTGACAGCCAACAATAACAAATATATATATATATATATATATATATATATATATATATATGATAAAAAGTTAAGGAATAAAAGTGGATAAAACATAAACAATTTAAATCAATTAATATTTTACCTTGGTGTATTCTTAGCTTTTTCTTCTTCTTAAGCCTCTGTCTTGTTTCTTAACTGTTTGTGGGCTGGCTGAGATGTCCTGCGTTTTCCTTTTTTTTTTTTTTTTATTCATTTATTTTTTTGTTAATTCACATTTTTATTTAAGCTCTTAGATCACATACATGCGGCTATTGCATCTTCATCCTTTGCTGGCTAGCTAGAGACTGAAGTCTAAACTAAACTCTCTCACGCTTGCACTGGCAAACAGGAAGACGAGGTCACACAAAATGTTAAGAGACGTCCATCAAAATCTCTGTAACGGTTATTTTGAATTTAAATAAATTCTCTACACTAACCGGGCATAATTAACAAGGCACCTATCAATTATGCTATACAACCAACCAACCACTTTGTGTCAGTATCATGACTATAAGTCTCATGTGGTTGTATATTGTTGGCATCCTTCCGTCTACTAAAGACGATGGCGTAGTGTCCACAACTTTTTTTTTTTTAATCTGCATCTGTGTGAATGGCTGAACAGGCCAATTTTTGAGTGGCAATCTCTGGTACAGTGACTGTAAACAAACAGTGATGCTTGCTGGAGTTGCTGTTGGCTCTCCTTCCTTCTGGCTCTCTTTTCTGTGGCAGCTTCTTTCCTCTCTTTTTCACTCCTTTTCATCCCTTGTTTGACAAGGAGGCGCCAGACCACTTGGTTTTCTGCACCAGCCTCCCATGTGTTGATGTGGCATGTCTTCATGTCCTTCTTGCAGATGTCTTTAAAGTGTAGGCGTGGTCTCCCTACTGGTCGGGTGCCTTCTACTAATTCGCTGTACAGTAGGTTTTTGGGGATGCAGCCTTTGTCCATCTTACTGATGTGACCAAGTCAGTGCAGGCATTTCTCGCAGATAATGACGGGCATGCTGTTCATGTTTGCTCATTCATACACCATTCATGCCAGCGTATGCGTAGGAGGTGGCGTAGGCATCTGAGGCTGAAAAAAAAAAAAAGATATACAATCTTCAGATAAAACCTACATTTTTAAAAAAAACTTCAATGCATCATCTGATTTTTTTTTTTTTTTTTTTTTTGTTACATGAAAGTTATCATCTTGAAAGTAACATGAGAAGATGAGAAAACACACACACATCTTATTATCTTATTATAATGGAGATGAGATTCTGCGTCTGTCTGCCCGTAACCGAAACTCTCACTACTTATTGTAATATGGTCACGGTACCAAAAAGGGGTTTGTTACGTGGCGGGACTTGTCACCATGCCTCAAAATTCACGGCACTAAAAATGTATTGGTTGTATAACAAAGTACCAAAGTGTCTTTGTGGCAAACTCCGGAATGATATATGTAGCCAACTCGAGTTTAAGTAGCAGTTGTCAAGTAGGTTGTAGATAAAAAAAAGGCACAACAGACACATAAGGTATATGGTCACATTTAGCATTTATTTTCAGGCTCATGTCGTGGGCTCTGTTTCGGAGAGAAGGAAAGACAGAAAGAGAGAGAGGACACTGTTAAATTACTGTACCTTCTAACATGGTACCAACTATATTGCTGTCCCAACACTAGGGACCAGCAGCCCTGTCTGAACCTTGCGACGGCCGAAAGGTAAAAAAGAGCGATTTTTCTTCTTTCTCTTTCCTCGTCACCACCGCTTCCGGTCAACTTTCAATTTCTCTTCCGGGGTTATTCTTCGGTCAAATTACCGGCAACCCATTGTGTGTCTACTCCTCCTTTTTTAACCTTTATTTTCTCTTATTTCTTCTTCCTCTTTTTCTATAGCAGTCAGCACACAGCTTTATTACCACTCTCAAACTCCTGTAGACCTTAATAATTATGCTACACTTATATCACAATACCCTCTGGAATTACATAAGCTTATCAATGAGTATTTACATTATAGCCCAAATCATTAATACATAGAAAGGACACACATACATCTAATTATAATGGAGATTCTGTATCTGCCTGCCTGTAACCAAAACTACGGCACTACTTATATTACAATACCCTCAGGAATTGCGTAAGTTTATGTTGTAACTTAACAAAGGTTACTAAATGAGAAATAACCTAATGGAGGTTGGAATCTTTATAACAGTGCCAGTGACATGAAGAAGGTAAACCACTGAAATTGGTATAAGACTACTCAGTCAGCATAATACTTCCATATTTATGAGGATTGGGACATAGCCCATGAATGGCTATAGGTAGGGTATTGTTCCATAGCCCATGAATGGCTATAGGTAGGGTATTGTTCCATAGCCCATGAATGGCTATAGGTAGGGTATTGTTGTAATCTAACAAAGGTTACTAAATGAGAACCAAACGGGGGTTGGAAATAAAATGGAATCTTTATAACATCAACAAATACAATATTCCATCTATGGATTAAATAGAAAAATGTGTTTCTAAAAAAAAGTTGAGTATCCATTAAGTATTAATTTATTTCAAAACTTTAAAAACATACGGGATGACATATGATGGTGGAAGTTAGGTCCGTTTAGTTTGATTTAACCAGAAAGTGAATAAATATGTTAAATGAATTTCTAGCAGAAGGGAAGAAATTATGACTTGAAAATCAAAAATTGGTGGAGGTATTTATTTATTTAATATAACGTTTCAGTCTCAACAAGATTAATAATTTGCAACTTTAAGAAAGAAAAAAATGTTTTTTTTCCTAATCACTATCTGATGAAACTCTTAGAGCAAAACGTTATATTAAATAAATAAATATTCTGCCAAATTTAGGTCACCCTGTTGGCAGGGCTTACAATATACAAACTACATCTTCTACAGAGATAGCAAAAAAAAAAAAAATACTATTTCTCTGAATTTTTTTAGATGAGGCTTGATAATTTGTATCATTTGGAATATTGTCCTCATCTTCATTGTTATCTGTACAATGTTTCGGCCGATATGCCCTCCGGCCTTCTTCAGGTATTTCTTGTTGGACTCTGGAACCTTCTTGTCGTAAACGGGAGCCATCACGGAACTTTGAACCTAACTCTTTATTCAGTCCACGGGGGTATCCGGTTCTCATTCCACTAACCATATCTGAAGTGTAAATAATACTAAAAATTGAAATAAATAAAAAATAAACCAGCTCCAAAAGGGGTGTTTTTGGTATGACAGTATATTTCATCTAGTGATGAGGCTACAGTTCTGGAGATCCCAGGAGTGTGGAGTACCTCTTCATTGCCATTACTCCCAGATCCACTTTAACCTGGAGTAGTAGTGTGTTTGTGTTATTGTACTATATATAATGACATTAGGATTTTCACCATTACCTGTATTGTCTCCCTCTGTAGAGCCACCCTCAATGGTTAAAGGCATTGGAGTAAAAACCACAACACAATGCCATCAAACCCTGACCAGACCTTCAGCTGAAGCTGTTGAGACTGTGCTAGCCTGTCCAGCATTGGCCTTATCCATTTGTTCTAGGTAACTTTAAATTTATGACACTGTCAGATGTAAACTTATTTCTTCTACTTGATTGCCAATAAAAATTCATAGCTACATGAGTATTTCTACTTTTAATATTTTAATATGGCATAGTTTGGGTTGGGTCAATATCATGGATACCTTTCTGTGGCTGTTTTGTTAACTCATCAATAGACCCCAGACTCAAAGATGAGGAGCAGCAGTTTCCTAACTGAACTGGTTGATCCCGGCTGTTGGCCCATTTTGGGTTAATCTGCCCAGCATCTTGTGAGACACACCATTGGCCCATGTTGAGTTCATCTGCCGCGTCACACATCCACCATGTTGCTACCTATGGTTTCTGATTTACACACCCGTATGGTATTGTCCTGAAATTTTGTCTAGTGGGGGGGGTGAGATGAACAAGACATGCTGGACACTACTGGAGAAGTAAGGATGAACTAAGCGATGTCATTCTGTGGAAACCAGCTCTTGAACATGCTAGTGTGGGTTGTCCAGTAATATAATTCTTAGTAATAACGATTGTTAGTAGAATTGCTCTATGGGCCACTAAAATGAGGCTCCCTATTTGGTATTTTTTGTGTGGAACCCCGGTAATGTTACGTGGATCCTGGTTGAGAAGTATTAATACAGAGATGCTGATAGGTAAGCATCCTGCATCACTGACACAAAAATTTAAAAGGATGCAGAAAAATGGTATCCATGCATCCCAGTGTTTTTTTTTTCTTCCCCCACCTAATTATAAATACATTTCAATATTTTCTTGTGAATGAATTACACAGTATGGGGTACAAGGTAGGGTTAGACAGCTTTAGTTGTTCATAGATAAAAACTCTGCAATTTATTAAGAAACTTTAGTTGAGACCCATCAAATTTCCTGGTGACTCATTCAAATCAAATCCATGCATCCCAGGATGCACTAAAAAGCTATCAGCATCCCTGCTGATATAAATGAAAATTTAGTAAACATTATCTTGATCTCTTTATCTGTCTCTGCCACATACAACTCTTTTTCTTTCAGTTCTTTTTCCCTTTTTTTTTCCTATACCACCTCATTCTTTTTTCCTTTTTTTCATGTCCTATACCACCTCATTCCACCCAGCCGCAAGTCACATTCATTTTCCTAATCTGCCCCAAACAATAGCCTTTGTTTAAATGTATTATTAAACATATTTAGCAGTCTTTGATTTGAGAGAAATAACAGGTAACTTTAAATGAAAAGGTAATTTTTAACCATTTATTGATAAATCCTTATAGGACTTGGAAAATTCTCAACTGGATGTTAAGAGTTAACTGCTCTGAAAAAAAAATCTTGTTGAAAACTTAAAAGAAAATATTTTTAATTTATTTACTTTACATCTTGTATAACGACCAACCAAGTAGAGTTAGTCCGCCAAATGCTTTGATGTCGACTTAGAACTGGAGTGAGGAGGAGTGGGTGGTGGTGATTAAAATCTGTTTCCCTTTGGATTTTATTAAATGTTCTTTTTGTAAAAAAAAAATGTTCCGCCTTGCATTTTGCGAACCTCTTAAATCTATATATTAACACACTTGTTCCTTAAAAGTATGAGCGTTATCATCTTGCAACACCCTCTGGTTAAAAATGAGACCGTCCAAATCATCCAACGTGAAATGCAAAAAATGTATATCCTGATTATCTGGTGTTGCTTATCCACCAAATTCTTATTTCTTATGAGTGTCATCACCTCAGCTAAATAATGGACCATTCCGTTTCTATCATAAAGGAAGGGAAGAAAAAAAGACACAATACACGGATAAAATATAATAAGAAAGAAAGAGTAAGGAAAGATAGAGAGGGGGTGAGTGTGCAGAAGCGATAACACTAATCTGTGTCGATTGAATATAATAAAAAGAGGGAAAGAAAATTTTTTAAAAATTAAAAAACAGTGAGTTAAATCAAGACTATTATACTTCTTACGTATTGAACTATATTTCAATAGCTCTTAAAAAATTGTCAGCTAAAAGCCATATCAAATAAACACATTGTTTATTTACTTACTCTCATACTGTCGTGTAGCAAGTCAATAAAAAGTGGAATATAAATAAGTTCAAAAACAAACGAAGAATCTGGGAATGGCCAGCTGGTATAGTGTTTAGAATCCCCGTCTGTCAGCTTGGCAGTCGAGGTTTCGAGTCACACACGGAGCAGTCTCCCATGTCTATAACCTTGCTGATGAGACCTAATAGGCCGAAATGTACATTCAGGGATTGACATTTTCTCTATTGTTTAGCCTTACATTTGAACATATATGCCCGCCTAAATTCATTAATTATTAACTAATTAATTTTCAAAATTAGGTATGACTTCAATTAAGCACATATCCTCCAAAAATAGCTCTTAAGTAAATATATCAAATGTTATAATAATTAAATTATCATACTGTGGTATATCCACAGGTCCCACTATATTTTCAATCTCACAGGATCCACTATATTTCAATAGCTTTTAAATATATCAAATGTTATAAAAATTAAATAAACATACTGTGATATATCCACATGTCCCGCTAGAAATGATATAAAGACGAAATTGCTGCAACATTTTTTATCCGTGCTTTTACAATGCATCACTTCATTAAAATTTCACTTTCCATTTTAATATTTTCTATTTCCTTATTACCATAATTATTTTTCAAGTCGGTACACGAAACCTATAACTCTGACTCCTCTATTTTAGGGACCTCCAACTCCAACTCCTCTTTATGTAAATTATATAATTATAGCCTACAAATAGATATAAAACTATGATTCTTTTTTTTAATAATCTCTTTATAAGGAGTGTGCACTGTATAACTTTACTTTGTCTAAACTAGGGCCATATAGACTGTAAATTCAACTGGAGTCAGTCGGTATAGTTTTACCAACTCCGACTCGGACAGCCTCTAAATTGCTTCCAAATCCATGGTCTTATATTTGTGTATAAGATGCACTATTTTTTAAAGTTTTATTAGCTAAAAATGCTAGAGATACATAAAATAAATTTTTCTTCCGGCCACATACCTCACCCTATTCAGGATGGGATGACCTTAAGTAAGTTATATCTATAGTCCGAATGTACTTTACCCTGCTACAGAGAAATATCCACTGGAATGTGTGTTTGTTTATAATTTTCTCTCTCTTAATAGGAACTTATTTTTGCCACATGCTTTTTGCATGAACATGTCCGTGTATTTGCTCTAAATACTGTCTACGTTTTGTGCTTTAAGACATAAACTATATAAATTTTATTGTGTTTTACACTACTACAGAGAAATAATCACTGGAATGTGTGTTTGTTTATAATTTTGTTACCTATAATGTGAACTTATTTTTAAATGAACATGCTTATGCATTTATCATAACTGTCCACAACACTGAGCCCCCCCTCCCCCCGAAGGCAGGGACAGAGGGTCTTAGTGTCCTGGGTATGACGCTAAACTCTATCTGATGATGAAGTTCCAATTTTGGACCTCTTAGAAATGTGGAGTACCCCTTTATCACCATTACGCCTAGGTCCACTCTGGCACATCGGACGAATTGTGTATATAACAATACAGATAAGGACAACAGTTTGAAAAATCCAAATAATACAAATCATCAGGTCTCCTCTCACAAATTCAACAAGAAAACACTGAAGAAGGGCGTGGAGGGCACATTGGTGGAAACGTTATGTATATAACAATAGAGATGAGGACAACTGTCTGAAAAATCCAAATAATACAAATCAAGTCTCCTCTCACAAATTCAGACAAATAGAAATAAAATATTTAGATTATTAAAATAATGCTTTGCAAACATTGCAATAATTGTGTCTAATTGATAAATATGAATTTTTTATCAAGTGAATGTTTGGAAATACTTTGCTAAAAAGTGTTTTTATTGAATACATAAAATAAATGGTTCAATGAAAAAGTTGCTGTCCAAAAACATATACCTGACCCATGGGAATTATTGGCCCCCTTCTTTTTTTTTTAATTGTTAATTTTTTCTTTTTGTTTTCCTTTTTTTTATTTCTTTTTGTTTTTCTTTTTCTTTTTTTAAATTCTTTTTTTTTCTTTTTTTTTTCTTTTTTTTTTTTTTTCTTTTTCTCTTTTTCTTCTTTTTTTTTTTTTCTTTTTTTCTTTTTTTTCTTTTTTTTTCTTTTTTTTTCTTTTTTTCTTTTTTTCTTTTTTCTTTTTTTTCTTTTTTTTTTTCTTTTTTCTTTTTCCTTTTTTTTCTTTTTCTTTTTTTCTTTTTTCTTTTTTCTTTTCTTTTCTTTTTTTTCTTTTCCTTTTTCTTTTTTTTCTTTTTTTCTTTTTTTTTTCTTTTTTCTTTTTTTTTTTTTTTTTTCTTTTTTTTTTTCTTTTCTTTTCTTTTTTTTCTTTTCTTTTTTTTTTCTTTTTCTTTCTTTTTTTTTCTTTTTTTTTTTTTTTTTTTTTTCCTTTTTTTTTTTTCTTTTCCTTTTTTTCTTTTTTCTTTTTTCTATTTTTTCTTTTTTTCCCTTTTTTTTTTTTCTTTTTTTCACTGATAATGGATACCTTTCAATGATTTTATTTAAAAAAATTATTATCCATTAATGAATCATAACAACTTAGTTTGGCACTAAGTTTCCCAAACACTTAAAGAAGAGGATAACATATTCTGTCATGTTTACAAAACCCTTATCAGGGCTGCAGAGTCTGAACACAAAACCTTTCCCCGCCCTGTTGGCTGGGGCTGTAGAATACACCGACTGCACTTCAGCAATGGGTAAGATCCATCTGATGGTGATGTTCTAACTCTGAAGTTCTGGGGAATGTGGAGTACCCCTTTATCACCATTACTCCCGGGTCCACCCTGGCCCGGAGTGGTAGTACTTTTTAGGGCCCCATTTATGGGTTAAATAGAAGAAAATGAGTTAACAAAAATGTGTTTTTAAAAAAATTGTTCAAAAAAAAATTATTTCAATACCGATCAAGAATGAATAGAACAGAAGGTCTTTGGCATAAAATAACTCAACAAGGGTTGGCCTGCCATAAAATTTAAGAAAAGAAAGCATTAGGCAAGACTCTGAAATTTGATAAATCATTCTGCTGGGATTGTACTTTCTTGATACAGTCAAGAGAAAATAAACCCTTCACAATGAATTATTCTATATATAATGGAGATAGATTGCATTTCTGTCTGAAGCCAAAACTACGTCACGGCTTACATCACAGATTCCACAATAATCTAAAGCATTTGTCAATGAGAACCTAATTTATAATCAATATAGCTTACACATAAAATTTAAATAAGGACATTGATTTATATACACTATGAAGTTGTTGTGTAATATCCAATGGTCCAGGCGATTTTTAACAAATCTTTCAATAAATGCATGTTTAGTTATATACATTTTTAAATAAAGAACATTGGATGCTTCTACATGCTTAGGACTAGTTTATATAATAAATTAAAAAAATGGTGAGAAGTCATAATAATTATTTTTGTTACATGCCCATACTTCCCGACCTATCAATGTATCTATATTATGAGAGGCTCCATGGTTGTGTCTCCCATTATGATATTCTTTAATCTTACTTATGAGTTTATAGTTTATACTTCATCTGTAGCTTGGCTGGTATTTATTCCATGCATCCCAATGTTTTTCTTTTTTTTTTCCCCTACATTTCAATAGTTTCTTAGAAACGAATTACATAGGATAGGTTACAAAGTAGGAGTTAGACAGCTTTAGTTGGGACCCATAAATTTTCCTGGGGACTCATTCAAAGCAAATATGTGTGTCCCAGGACGCACTAAATCAAAATGTTATGAGCATCACTGTATAGATAATGAAAAGACTTAACTTTAATAGTCCCATCTATGGGTTAAATAGAAAAATGTATTTATAAAAAAATTGTATTATCCATTAAGAATTGATTTATTTCAAAACTTTATCGGCATTAAATGACCCACTGAGGTAGATATGTCGTAAAACAAAACAAACAAACAAATTAACTTTAATATTTGTATGATGAAGTATATCTGTCAGAGGTTTATTTGGACTAACATCCTCATCTTTTATCATATACAACTTCCAAGATAGAATTTGAGAACTTGTCTATTGACAAGTTCAAATACTTTTGGCATATGTAAACTTGAGAAATGCCAAAAAGTGCTTAAGAAACAACTACACAAAAAATATAAATATGAACTTACAATGAATGTGATTCCCTAACCTCTAGTCATAAAATAACCCTAGATGGGTTGACATGCCATTCAATCAATCAATCAATCTGCTTAAAGATAATAAATTGATTGAAATATTTTTTTATTCATATTTTAACCAATCAAATCAACACTCCTCTCCCCTCGAAACCATAAAATGACACTCCTCCCCTCGAAACCATAAGATGACACTCCTCTCCCCTCGAAACCATAAGATGACACTCCTCCCACCTCCATACAAAGGACTACACTACAGTATATAAGGGAAGACAAAAAAACAAATGGCCACTTGGTTTGAAAATTGCATAGACGAGAAACTGTCAGTAACCAAGTACCATTGACTTCATGTCCACGCTACCCTGCATCGCCTAGGTAGAGGAGGGGGTGAAAAAGTTAGTTTCGCAGATCCATTATTGTTGAATTACAGGTTGGATCCTCGCAGGATGCCCAATTAAAATCCCTATGTAAAAAAGACATTGCCTTGATCCAGCCACTCTGAAAAGAAAAATTAATGTCTCCTATTTAAAATACTAAATGCAAAAAAAAAAAAAATCCATGTTATTATTTAATTTTTATTTTTTAAATTATCTTCACAAATATAAATCAAATCTTCATTATTTTGGCTCAAAAACCAAGCCCTGATGATATTTAATGTATATATATATATATACTTTGTCATTAATGGTTTTATTTTTGAAGTTTCCTCAGGACATACAGATACACACAACTGTACTAGAAGTGGCTACCCGGCGTCGCCTGGGTAGAGGGGGGATTTTTTTAAGTTAGTCTCACAGATCCATTATTACTTACCACAAGTTAGATCCTCACTGGATGCCCCATAAAATCCTTATGTAAATATATAACAATATAGTAAGAAATTTTAATTCAATAATTTACAATTAAAAAAAATATATATAAATGGGGCGATTAATTCAATTAATCAACATCATATTTGAATTACCTTCTGTTACTATACAAATTAAAATTTTTAAATATCTTCCCAAATATGAATAAAATCTTCATTATTTTTGCTCAAAAACCAAGCCCTGGTGATAGTGAATGTGTGTGTGTGTTTGTGTGTGTGTGTGTGTATATATATTTTGGAGAATATGTGCTTAATTGAACTCGTACCTAATTTTGAAAATTAATTAATAATTAATGAATTAGGTGAGCATACGTTTGAATAGGTATACCTGTCTAATTCATTAATTATTAATTAATTTTCAATATTAGGTACGACTTCAATTAAGCACATATTCTCCCAAAAATTGTTGGCTAAAAAAGCCATATCAAACACATTGTTTGTTTGTTTACTTACTTCTCATATATATATATATATATATATTTACTTTGTCGGGATGTTATAAAAAATCAATGTTTATTGTAGGTACTGATGACATCACTACCTACAATAAACATCCATTTTTTATAACATCCCGTGTTTGTCTACCTTTCTCCACATACTGTCGGATTAACCTCCTCACATTTCTCCCACATATATATATATAGTGTTGCTTTTTAAACCGTCGAGAGATTAGGCCCCGAAACGGTTTGCACACTTTCTCTCCTGATGAGCCTATTTCAGTTGTAAACATCTTTTGTTTTTTCATTATATCTTATTCATACTGTCGGATTAATTTCCATTTTATTTTCACATATATATATATATTTATATATATATCTTATTATAATGGAGATTGTGTATTTGTTTGTCTGTAACCGAAACTAAATCACTACTCAAGTCACAATTCCCTTAGTTATTGACGTCACATTCACCATGAATTTGTTTTTATTTAAACTTCAATTAATGATAAAATTCTTATAGCTTAATACTGTTGGCTTAATCTACGTTCTAATAACATGCAAGTATATTTATATATTCAAGAAAATAGCGATTTACAGTGTGAACGAGAAGGCTAATTTGCATATTGATATTAAGAATTTGATTTTAATAAATATATGCTTAGTATTATTGATTTCTAATTGTTTGGTTTTCTCTTAACGAATCTGAGCAAAAATCTCTGGGATAAATCTTCAAAGAAATCCATTAAAAAGGCGAAAGAACTGTAATTTTATTAAATACTTCATAATCTAACTAAATAGATAAATTATGAAAAATGAAAGACGGGAGTGATGGAAAATGATGGAAGAGTTAGATTTAAAGCTGTTCTATTTTTCGAGTACACCCCCTCAGTTTATCATTTTCTCAATAGTTTATAATTCGATACAATATTTTATTACATCAAAACCTAAATACTTGCACCCGTAGGGTGCATATATTTGCTAGTATATGTAACATAGCCACACAAACAGAAGCAGGACAATATAACTACACACATGCACACAACTCCCACAAAAAAAAAAAAAAAAAAGTCTGTACCAGTTTGTATTGTGTCCCTAGGAGAATGTCACTTATAAGTTCCTCCTTGCTTCTCCAACAGGAGTCCAGCATGACTTGTTGATCTTACTTTTTAATTTCTGTTTTAATCAAAACCATTGAAGAGAGAAAAAAAAGAAAATGTCTGTAGTCGTTTCTATTCAAAAATCTGTTCTATTTGACCTACAAAGAAAAAAAAAATTTTAAAATCTTGTCAGTGAAAGTTAAGCATTTCTCTTCTTTACTCATAGGCTGTCTGCTCAGTTAGTTTTAATTCTATATTCATTTATACACTTGTTTAACTACACAGCTACACATTGAATAATAACCGATACAAATACATGAATAGGTTACTCATTTTGAACTTAGCTTACAAAAGTAAAAGTTACTATTATCTATATATTAATATTCGTGTTCCTTAAAAGTACAACCGTTATCATTTTGTAACACCCTCTGGTTAAAAATGAGATTGTCCAACATGAAATGCAAAAATATAAATGCTGATTATCTGGTGTTGCTTATATGCCAAATTCTTATTTCTTATGAGTGTCGTCACCTCAGCTAAATAATGGACCATTCCATTTTTCATTATAAATTAGAAAGGGAAGAAAAAGGACATGCTACCAGTTATTCTGATTTTGAGTTTTTGATTTAGTGTGTCTTGCACAGCTACACTTTGAATAATAACTGATACAAATACATGAATAAGTTACTCATTTTGAACTTAGCTTCACAAAGTAAATGTTACTATTATCTATATATTAATTAGGTGGGCATACCTATTTAAATGTAAGGCTAAACAAATTGAGAAAATCAATCTCTGTATGTACATTTCGGCCTATATATTAATGCTCGTGTTCTTTAACCCTTAACGTCCTATTCCACTTCATTTCACCCAACCGGAAGTCATTTGTTTTCCTAATCCACCCCAAACAATAGCCTTTGTTTAAATGTAATATTAAACATATTTAGAAGTCTTTTGATTTAAGGGAAATAACAGGTACCTTTAGGCCATTTTTTTATAAATTCTTAAAGGAATGGGATTCTGGACTTAAAAAATTTTCAACAGGATGTTAAGATTAAAAGTAAACCGTTATCATCTTGCAACACCCTCTCATTAAACAGCCCTATTGGCGGGGGCGTTAGAATACACCAACTGCACCTTTGTAGAGGGGTAAGAACCCCCAATGGGGCCACATGTTGGCCGTGGGTGGCGACTCGTGATGCTTAAGGATGGAATCCTGATGGATGAGCAATCCATGATTTGCAACACTCGACTTAGACCCTTACTTAGGCTAGACGAGGGGTCAGAGAGGCCCCCTCCGATCAATTGACTGGCTACGTCAAGCCCTAGCACCTATATGATTGCTCCCAATCCTATTGCCCTTATGGCAACCGCCAATCCTTCTTTCATATGGGTGCTAGAAGGCAGTGTCTGAGGGTCTACATGTCCTGGGAATGATGTTAAACTCTATCTGATAGTGAGGTTCCAGTTCTGGAGGTTTGGGGAATGTGGAGCACCCCTTCATCACCATTGCTCTCTGGTCCACTCTGACCTAGAGTCATAGTACCTGTTAGGGTCCCATCTATGGGTTAAATAGAAAAATGTGTTCATAAAAAAAATTGAGTATCCATTAAGAATTAATTTATTTCAAAACTTTATTGGCATTAAATGACTCACTGAGGTTGATATGCCATAAAACAAACCCTCTGGTTAAAAATGAGATTGTCCAACATGAAATTAGCATTCCCAGTTGATTTTTTTAAATATTTTTATTTGATGTTATAGTTATTTAATCACGTTAGTTATATATAGAGCTCTGTAAATGGAGTTCAAAACTGTTTGAATTATGCAAATATCCCCAGTGGTTCAAAAGAAATTGGGGGTACAAAAGTGGACATGATTTTGTTTAAAATATGTCAAATCACTGACCAATTCAAAACAAGAAATTCAGTCATTTCTTCACCATTTCTTTATTTTTTGTGTATTTTTTTCTTTCGGTGGGGTGACATACCAAGGCGTAACACAGATTCTCAAAAATACATGGTTCAAAATTAACTGACCTGAAAAAAATGTAAAAGTTTTTAAATAAAATAACTGGTGCATTATATCTTTTATTCATTAATGTATCAACCCTGAAAATTTCATTAAATTTGGTTAATTCCCTGATTTTTGGTGTTTTTTTTTTTTTTTTCTTTCGGCGGGGTAACCTATGATGGTGGAATTTAGGTCCGTTAAGTTCAATTTAACCAAATGATGCTATTGAATCTTTTTGTCTATGTATAACTATTGATATGATGATGAAATATTTTTTTAAATTTCTTCTCTTCTCTTTTTTTTTAGCTGACCGATTTGGAAAACAAAATGTCTCTTAATTCCTGATTTCTCCGGAGGAAGCAGGCCTGTGTTCTTCCAAGGAAAAGAGGATATGAATATGGTGCCACACGTTTTGTGTTCTTCAATGAGAACCTCTGTTTTGAAGCCTCTTCCTCGCTGACCCCTCAATGTGCGGCTTTGGGGCTCACTACATGACTTTACGCATGCATCACTCTCAATTTCTGGACAGATGCGAAGGATTACTTTAGGGTTGAATTGAGGGGGAGACGTACAAAGGATTTTTTTTTTTTTAAATCTCCCCCTGATATTTTTTTCTTTCTTTGACTCCTTTAAAAAAAAAAAAAAAAAAAAAAATTGTAAATTAAACAAAAATATAGATATATATATATATATATATATTATTTATGTTATAAGCCAAAGGGAACTCTGATTGAAAAATCGGATAGTTTCTGACACCTGTAATCAAACCAAACCAAACCCTTTATTTCTTGTGTTGTACCTTTCACCAGGTAAGACCCCAATTGTAAAAAAACAAACAAAAAAAACAAAAAGATCCAAGATCCAAGATGACAAGATGATGACTGAAAAAAAAAAAAAAAAAGAAATTTGTAAATTAAAAAGAAAAAAAAAAATATATATATATATATATATATATAATTTATGTTATAAGCCAAAGGGGAACTCTGATTGAATTTTCATTCATTGCTGAAAAATCAGATATTTCCTGACACCTGTAAACCCCCAAAAAAGAATTCCAAGATGATGACTGAATGTAAGTATTGTAAAAAGACGTTCAATCACTCTGGCCACCTCACCCGACATATCCGGACGCACACGCGAGAGAAGCCGTACGAGTGTAGTTACTGCAAGAAACGTTTCTCCGACTCCAGCACCCTGACTGTGCACACCCGCATCCATACGGGTGAACGGCCCTTCTCGTGCAAATTCTGCAAAAAGACCTTCTCACGCTCGGACAGCCTTCGCGTGCATGTCCGGACCCACACAGGGGAGAAAAAATTTGAATGTCATCATTGTCACAAGACCTTCTCGCGGTCGGGCAACCTCACCGTCCACCTGCGCACCCACATGTCGCTCAGTGCCAACGACCCCTGCAATAGCGGTACGAACGGCACCTTTGAATGTCCCCGTTGCAACAAGTCATTTAATCAAGTGCACGATCTTAACCGGCACCTCAAAACGCATCACAACCACAGCGAGAGGGTGGATAACCCTCTTTTTCCGGGTATCTGCAAAACGGAGACAACCGATCCTCGATCAAAGCCGTCTTGCTGCGGTAATAATTTTCAGCCCCATCCTTACTCCTCAACTAACGGCAACCTCTGCTGCAAACCGAATAATATGACTTTTGGATTTGACCAGTGCGGTACAAACAACAAACTGACAAATTACATTAACGGACAATCACTGGATAAATCCTGCAATGGGACAATCGCTACAAACCTCGAGGGAAATAAAGATCTTCCGATCCAGGTCAGTGGTCATCATGGGAACCATCACTGCAACTTACAAGCGAACAACGGACATTACACTCAGTTGTTGGTTCAAAATGAAAACAAACCATTCGACTGTCACGGATTTGAGAAGTCGTTATCGCACACCTGTCAGTTGCAGCGACATCTCCAGAGGTCTTTGGATGCTGGGGTTGACTCGGTGATGGCCGCCCCATCGTCTTGTGACAACCAGAACATTCTCTACATGAATCCTGGCTTTCACGGCCATACAGGGGACAAATCCAGGCGCTGCACTCTGTGTGAGAAATCCGTATTTCACATGTGTCAGCTCAACGGGGATAATTATTGCATTCCGTTTTCCGGTCCTTACAACAGTCTCACAAACGTAACGAATATCCCTGCGAATCCGATGTGTTCTAGTGCACCGGACTTCAATCGGAATCAGGCTTGCACTTATATTGATAGCCGATCGCTTTCAACGCAGCAGCATTTTGGCTGCACACATTGTAAAAACCCCAGCCACACAAACAGCTTGTCCGATGTGAAACCGACGACATTTGGTAGTCAGATTTATATCAAGCCAGACTTGAATTCAAACTCAAGTGCCGACCCCCTACACAACTCGTGTGCCTACATAAATGGCAAATCACACCAAGGAGAATCGCAGTACGGCTGCGAGAACTGTAAAACGACAAACCACGCCAAGGATGATAAAAACGTGCTGGCATCGTCGAGTGGATCGAGTAGCCAAAGTGAAAATGATAAAAAGGGTTGTTTGTCTAACTCGTCAAACCCTCTCCAAAATCAGTCTTGTTCCTTCTCTGGGAGCAACCATTTACACATGAAGGATCAGTTGTTTGGTTGTAAGCAGTGCGGCGACGTGAGAGGATTTGGCCAACCTTTTACGATGAACTACAATGGTCAACACGAGTTGGATATCAAACCAAACTTATCTATTGGAAATCTTGACCCCAATCTGCAATCAAATCATTATTATAGCAACATGAGAACTAACCCTTCAGATAAACAGCTCGGTTGTCTCAAACCGTACAGTCAGAACACGAGTGAAAGAAAGGCCGATTTGTCTGGCGCAAATGTTGCTCATCCTTCTAATTCTTTCTTTGGTCTGCTGCAGTCTCTTCCCGAGCCGGACGTCTTTGAATGTGATAATAATACAGAGAAGCCATTTGTACCGCTTGGCGGGTTTCTCAACCCGCAGGCGTCCTCCCAAAAATCCTGCCTTTTCTCCTCCATAACCTGTAACAACCCTGAAATGCTCGATATTAAGCCAAACATATCATCACTCCATGATCATTATCACCAGGCTCTTACTCATTTCAGTCAAGCTGATGCGTTTTCCAAGTCGGATTTCTCGGCTTGCTTCAGTACAGCCCAAACAACACTAGAGCCGAGCCTCTACGATGCAAACAGTGCTGGTATGGGTGGAAATGTTAATATGGGTGGGGTCACTAGCGGTGCAGCAGGGATGTGCATGAAGTCGGAGCCTTTCTTTTGCTCATCTGGTGATACCCAAACGCAGCCGTTCTCATATCACTCACTCGACCAGCCTGATATTAAACCAGATTTGTCCTTGCTATGGTTTTGACTGTTCTGCTATTAAGTATATATACATATACATATATATATATATATTGTGTAGGGCCATCACAGTTTAATAAAAGTTAGTTTTCAAGCTTAAAAAATACCCCAAGTCTTTTTATGAACTATTTTTATCAAAAAAAAAACAAAACAAAAAAATGTTAAAAAGATAAGAGCAAAGAGAATATTTTCCCCCCAATAAGTTTTTTTATTTTTTATTTTTTTTATTTTTTTTTTTATTTAATGGGGGTAAGATGTTTTAACTTAAAAATTCCAATTTCAAATTATTTTTTCTGGTTAGAAGAAATTTTTATTTTTTCATAACTTTTCTTTCTTTCCTGCATAACTTAAAATTTTTAATATATATCTGATGAGTATATATATATATATATATATATATATATAATATATATAAAAATATTCTCATCAGATATACCGACAAAGAAGCATATGTGAATCCCATAACAACATATATATATATATATATATATATATATATATATATATTAATTTATTATTACAACTTTATACATACATATATATTTTTTAATCAAAAAGGTTTTTTTAGTAAAATTTAAGAAAATATGAGAATACTTGACAAATTTTTATGACTCATAAATAATTAATATTTGAAGTTTAAGAATTATTTCTTTTTTTTTTTTTTTTTTTTTTTTTTTTTTTTTCTAATATGCTCTTATATCATGTGACTTCCTAATACTTGAATTAAGACCTTTTACAGCTGGAAATTGTAGGGCATACCAAATGGCCTAGGCCTAGCCTTGAGCAATTATTTTAACACTCAAAGTTTGTATCTCAATGTATGGTGGTATGGTGTGCCCTCTTGGTTGGTTGGTTGGTTGGTTGTCATCCTTCTGTCTGCGAAAGACAATGGAATAGTTACCAAAGGTTTTTTTTTTTTTTTTTTATTTTTTTTTTTTTTTTATTATCAAATAGCCTGGTCGATTTGACATGGAGGATGTGCTGTTGCCCAAATAGCAGTTCCCCCCCCTCTCCATACTGCCGCTGTGGTCCAAACGAAAGGTAAGAAACCAATGCAGTTTGGCAACAGCAGTGTCGCAGGAGTTGCTGTGTAATGCTGAAGTTCAGCATTATTCCATCTTAGGGACTCCAGATTTTTATTATTATTATTTTTTTTTTTTTTTTTTTGATAGAGGTTTACTCCCCTTATAATAAAGATATACAACTCATTCAACTGTGGCATATAGAAATCTAATAGATTCCAATTCTAATTTAATTAGAACAATTCTATTTATTTTCTTATTGTCTAAAAGAACTACAATGGTTAAATTATATAAATACTAATAGTACCAGGGTATTCACTTGAGGCTAAAATCTGGGGTCTTGGAAATTCAGATGATACACGAGTATATACAATACTTTTCCAATTAATTTATAGTTTGGTTTGTGTAACCTTCTAGTTGAAAACTAAAACTGTTAGGAATTTGAGGTGAAACAACTAAACACTGCTCTGCAATTGATGTCCCTAAGACTTGGTCTAGTTTGTTTTTCCTCATGGAAAAGGAGGATTGTCAGTGAGAAGGGTGGGGAGTCTCTAACAATAGATAATTGTCTGCTGAAAGCCATACTGCTGCAAGGTGAAACTAAAAATGCAAAACTTCAATTTCCAAACTTCATTCAGCCCAAATTATGGAGAATCTG
Source organism: Doryteuthis pealeii (assembly GCA_023376005.1). Classification (NCBI taxonomy): domain Eukaryota; kingdom Metazoa; phylum Mollusca; class Cephalopoda; order Myopsida; family Loliginidae; genus Doryteuthis; species Doryteuthis pealeii. Next base: position 61,043,084 of record CM042163.1, read on the forward strand.
GTGAGGATTGAACCCACTAATCTCAGGAGATTAGCTTGCTGGTCATTGTTGCTCTGTTCTGTCGTGTTGTATGTGTAGCCAATTACGCTGCATCAGCAGTTGAATCTCAGTGGGTAGGTGAGGGGGGGCAATAATTTGCATCCTTTTGAAAGGCCAGCATCTGAACAACTACATATTCGTATATTTCCTCAATCCACAGTAAGACTAGACTGGATCAATATATATATATATATATATATATATATATATATATATATATATATATATATAGTTTTTTTTCTGTAGTTAGGGTCTTTCCATGTGTGGTTTAACCAAGCTGATGCAGGTAGACCATAAGAGAGCTCAATGTGCCTAATACCAGTGAGTAAAAGGACAGAGCAAGAAATTTAGTAAATAGTTTTTCTTCATTTACTAAATATATATATATATTTTCCCCACTTGATGGATTAATTAAAGGAAGTAATGCAGATTTAATAAGTGTATTTACCCAAACCCCACACATGAGCAGGATGTGACACAAGGTCAATTTTTTTTTTTTTTTTTAAAGAGTGTTACAAGAATAGAGTATATTAGTGTAACATGTTGGTAAAAAAAATGTAGCTTAATATTGTAGCAGAGGTGTCTTCCAGGTGTCTGTGATAAAAAGGTTAATGTTGAAACAAATTATTAGTACAACATACAAACAATAAATAACAGGAGGTTGAGTTGAACAGAAATTGTCTTTTTATGTATTATTTTTTAGTAATAAGCAATAATTTACAAATGTCTTCATGTGAGTATTAAATTTTCTATGTCTACAGTCTACATAAATGTTCTTCGTATTATTTTTCTTAATTTGGTTTCTTGTGTTGATCCTGAATTCCTTTTTGAGGATGAAATTTGGTTATTATTGTGAAATTCAGAATTGATATCTTGGTTCAGTGGCTGGAGTAGCAGGAAAATATCTTAGGTCTGTTCTCTTTGACTGCTGGACGTCTACTGGCTAGCAGGGGGATAACTGGTATTCAAACCCACTAGAATTTTGTGGTAAAATGGGGAAAATTTATTTTTAGAAATGACACAATTGGGTCCTTTTTCTAGGACAGGGTGATATTTTTTTTTTTTTTATATATATATATATATATATATATGGTTGGCAACCTTCCGTCTATTTTATTTGGCGTAGTTTTTTTTTTTCTTTTCTCTCTCTCTCTCTCTCTCTCTCTCTCTCTCTCTCTCTCTCTCTCTCTCTATATATATATATATAATGTAGTATATTAAGAAAATTGAAAAAACACAGGTTTAAATAAGTTGAGTGGTAAGTTTATTGGCCGACGCTGCAGTGTTTTGATCTATTAATTAGATCATTTTCAGGGCAATTGTTGGTATAAGGAAGGTGATAAAAAAATTTATCACAGAATAACAAGAAAAGCAAGCAATAGTCCTTTTTTTATCAATCTGTTCATAATTTGAAATCTGAAGAAAGGACGCTGAAAAAATGGGATTTTTTTCAGCGTCCTTTCTTCAGATTTCAAATTATGAACAAATTGATAAAAAAGGACTATCGCTTGCTTTTCTTGTTATTCTGTGATAAAAAAATTTTTATCACCTTCCTCCACCACTGCAATCCTGCCATAAACCGTTGGCATTGGCTCTCACACATCACTTGTTTCCATTGAAAAATCACTACATGAATACGCTTGCCATCTTTTGAGATGACTGATAATTTTTATTATCAAATACCATAGAATTTCCCTTGGTCCAACTAGTTAATATATATTAATACATACACACATACAACTTAGTTTATTGTATATAATATGGCACTTCAATATTTATCAACTGCATGGGATAAATAATGTATAACATGACTTCATTCCTCTCAATCTTTGAAGTCAACACTTCTACTTTAAGCTGCTCACAGCAGTTTCCCACACTGCAATCCTACACATGCTCCATCTAAGCAAAAACTGATGTTTATTTCATTATAACTGAACTCAAGGCCTCAGATTACAATAATAATAGGACTTTATTTGAATTGAAGTGAATAGATAGTTAACCTTGAAATATCCCATTAATGATTTAACATTGTGACACTATGGTCAAAAAAAAAATAGAATGTGTTAAAGCCCAGGCTTTTACGGACACAAAAGATCGGGCCGTAAAGTTTAAGAGAATTGAACGGCCACCATGAAGTTAACCCAGTTAAAGATAAAATTTTAGGTATCTAGGTATTAAAAGCAAAAAAGCTGTTTTTATGAGAAAATCTCTTTTGAGGAAATTAATGGTCGGAATATTGAGGATGCGAAGTCTGAAGAAAAAAGTAATTGTTTAATTTTAAGGGATAACGCAGACGGAAAGTCTGAGATTAAATTAAGTACCAAGCATCTGAGTGGTCAGGTCCGTGGGGATGTGTGGGGTAGAATTTTACATATATTCAGCCAAGATCCAGCCCTTAGCAGTTTGAGTCCACCAGTTGGGGTGATAGTATCATCAGTAACAGGGTGCAGACCGGGTATTCTCACAACATTATATGTTGTGCTGTATAAAAGATGAACTGTAAAATAATTGAAAAGAAAAACTTCATATTTTTAAATTCATACTACCTCAAGAAACCACTAAATTATATATTTTCAGTAAGGCACTATCGCATTTAGAATTCTCCCAAGGACGAATGATGGGAGCTTAACTATTTGCCTACTTTAAGCTGCTCACAGCAGCTTTCCAACAACTGCGATCTACACCCAAGAAAAAGTACAAAAACTTATGGTTAGTTCATTATAATTGAGGAGGACTCTGATTACAATAATAATAATAGGGCATTATTTGAATAGAATGAGTTCTCAGGTGAATAGACAGTGAACTTTGAAATATCCCATCACACAGGTAAAAAAAGTACCAAGAAAATTTGGTACACACGTGGGGGGGGAAATTTGGTAGGCAAAGAGTTAAAAATTCCAGGCATGTAGCTGGGAGGAAAACATGAGCGTTTGATCCATAATGTAAATGTTTCTAGGAAAGAAGCTGCTAAAATGGAATATTGGATTTTATGGCTTATCAACCCTTGGGTTATTTTATGCCTAAGACATTTTTGTTTTATCTATTCTTGTTGGGTATCCAAAAATTTTTCTTAAATTTTTTTTTTTTTTCCAAATGCATTTTTTTTTTTTTTTTTTTTTTTTTTTTTTTAATCTATTAACCCAATTTTTTAACTCAATTTTTTAAACACATTTTTTCTTATTTAACCCATAGATGGGGCCTGGCAAGTACTGCCACTCTGGGTGAGAGTGGACCTTGGGGTACTCCACATTCCCCAGAGCTCCAGAATTGGAACCTTGCCACCAGATGCAGTTCAGCATCATACCCAGAACACTAAGACCCTCATCCATTGCTTTCTAGCACATATGTGATGAAAAGGGTTGGGGCATTGCCATAAAGGCAATTGAAGGATACGGTCAGGACTTCAATCCATGGGTCAGTGGACAAGTCTGTCATAGGAAATGCATACAGTGAGATGAGTTCAAATCCTGGACAAGACTGTTTGTATTTCACGTAGTGCTAAGGCATGAATCCAATTATTCTCCCTCCAGCTATGGGTAAATGATAGGGGCAGACTGGGCTCTTCAACCTTGGTTAGGCAACCAGTCTTGGATAAGTAAAGCGAAATTCAGACCTGTCAAATTATTAAACTCTGTTTAAGAAATTGACCTTGTGTCACCTCCTACTCGGCCAGATGAGTTGGTAATTATGTATAAACTAGAATATGAGATAAAGATTGAAATTTTAAACTAAAGGAGTTTAGTTTAATGTTAATATTTGATAAATTACCCTATGTATTTTATGAAACGAGTCCAAGTAGGGAAAGTATAATCAATTTTACCACCATTGTCTTAATGATAATAATAGATAAAAAAATGTCATCATGTCGCGCAATTAGCACGGATATCCATGACAATCTCTCACCAACCTTCCCTATCATTCACTGCCCCTGGGAGGTCTTCTGCGTAGCAACCAGCATCCTCGCATAGTTGGTCAATGTAGGTCCTTGGTAGGCGGCCCACATTAGCATGTACATATGTTGGCTTCCACAGGAGAACATCGCTTTGAGTTTGTCTTTGCTTCTCCAGCAGTGTCCAGCATGCCTTGTCCATCTCACTTGAATGGTTTGTGAGATGGGGGGCAGGTATTTTTATTTCCAGAGTGGCTGGATCAACGCAACGTCTTTTGTTTTTACATAGGGATTTTAATGGGGTATACTACGAGGATCCAACTCGCGATTCAATAACAATGGATTTGAGAGACTAATTTTTTACCTCCCCCACTACCCAGACAATGCCGGGTAGCCGCTTCTAGTTATCTATAAAAGTTTAAAAATCTGTTAGTGTGTCATTTGTCAAAGTTGAAAAAAAAAAAAAACGAGTCCCTTTTCAGTGCCTTAAAATATAAGTAGTCATAAGAGAGTTTTATAATTTGCTTGAAGCATTGTGTATATATTGGTTAGGAGGTTGATTTAGAAGGCTATCACAATGCAGGTGTAAAGAAAATAATAATACGGTAACAATGGTGTTGTGTGTTAACCTGTATTTAATTCTTGAATTTTCAAGATAATATAAAGAAATGCCATAACTAGACTGCTTCTAGAGTGATCTTTTGAATAAGATATTATCTCGAAAATTCAAGAATTAAATACAGGTTAACACAACACCATTGTTACTGTATTATTATTTTTTTTCTTTACACCTGCATTGTGATAGGCTTCTAAATCAACCTCCTAATAAGTAGCCATATTTGAATACCAAAGAAGGCAATCTTTTTTTTTTCTTTTCAAAGTAATAAGAGTTCTATATTTTTTTATGCACTCTCATATATTTGCACAGGTGAGACAATAATATTACCCCAAGATTAGCGTTTTCTTAAGCCTACAAAAATTCCATGGTGTATTTTTGCAATATAAACTAGAGTAATTTATATATATTTTAATATAAAAAGTTGTTCATCCTTACAAATGTATACATTTTTGACACAAAAAAAAATTAGAACCTATCTTAATTTTTCCAGAACTTAATGAAATATTGTGAAAAAATCTAGAGGGCCAAATTTAATAAAGTGAAGATCTTTGAGGGTCAATGGTTCTTTCCGATGTTTTTTTTTTTTTTTTTTTTTAATAACAAAATTACATGCTTCGTTCCAGAAATCTCAGATTTGCTAGGGTTTCCATTGTAAATAAGCACCAAAAGGATTTTGCTAAAATTATTAAATTTATTAGAATTGAAAATCTCTATAAAACATTCTTTAAATTTACAAATCAACCAGAAAGAAAGCAAAAATTGTGACGTTTTCAACTTTTCTGGCAATTTTATGGATTCTGGTCCAAATTGCCAGAGGTGAAATGGCACCATGCCCTGTTTGACACTGCTCTAGCGGGCCATAAATAATACATTATAAGACAGAAACTGACATTTTGAACTTGTCTGGCAATTTTACATATTCTGGGCCGAATCGGTGCCGTACCCTGTTTGATATTGCTCTAGCAGGCCATAAATAGTACACTATAAGACTGAAGCTGCAAGTTATAAGAAATCTTATCTCAGACCATTATTGGCCTACAAACCAGACTTTGGACATGCCAGTCCTATGTAAAGGTGGATCAATAAGTTTATAGCCTCACACAGTTATAAGCTGAATTTTGATCTTGTATAATGTTTAATTCAGGTCCTTTTATGAAATGCTCAATATACACTGTAGTATGGAGTAGGTATTAACCCAGCCCATTCGCCACAGGTAGGATTTGACACAAAGTCGCAAATATGGAGCATCCTGTGAGGATCAAACTTGCTATTCAATAGCAATGGATCTGTGAGACTAACTAGCTAACAATTACACCACAGTAGAACGCTCTTGCTGTCATTACCAAAACAATTGTCCACACACGTTTATAGGGTGATAAAAAAAAAAAAAAAAAAAGTCAGGTCTGTTTTTTTAGAGTCACCTTGTGTGTGTGTATATGTCTGTGTGTGTGTGTATGTGTGTGTATATGTGTGTGTATGTGTATATGTGTGTGTATATATGTCTGTGTGTGTGTATATGTGTGTGTGTGTGTGTGTATGTGTATATGAAGTGCTTGGTGTAATGGTTTAGGTCATGGGAAATGGACTCGTCACCTTGAGTTCAAATCCTGGACGTGGTAATTGCATTTCACTTAGTGCTAATACCCTTGGAAAAGGTATGAATCCTACTCTCCCTCCAGCTATGGGCAAATAGTAGGGTAGACTGGGCTCTTTAACCTTGGCTAGGTAACCAGTCTAAGAGAAGGAAAACTCTGAATTCAAACCTGTTAAACTCCGCTTAAGAAATTGACCTTGTGTCGCATCCTGCTCATGCAGAGGGGTTGGTGTGTATATATATATATATATATATATATATATATATATATATATATACACACACACACAGGGTGACCCCCAAGAAACAGGCCTGACTTTCAAAAAATTTTTTGGGTTTTTTTATCACCCTATATATATATATATATATATATATGTGTGTGTGTGTGTATAAAAGAAGAATTCTGTCTGTATATTTGTTTGTACAACAACCAAGTGCACATTCTTTTAAAAAGGAAAATTGGTGGAGATCAGCAAAGACCAAAATTCAAGAAAATCCACACCCTATTTTTGTCTGAGAGTGGGTTTAAAACTCTTAATGTCCTGTACCACCTCATTCCACCCGGCTAAAAGTCACATTTCCTAATCTGACCCAAACAATAGCCTTTGTTTAAATGTAATATTAAACATATTTAGAAGTCTTTGATTTAAGGGAAATATCTTGGGTAATTTCAAATGAAAAGGGTATTTTTTGATAAATCCTTATAGGAATGGGGCTCTGGATTTGGAAAATTCTGAACAGGATGTTAAGAGTTAAAAAAAACTTTTTAGCCTTCGTTTTCGTAAGAAAAGCTGAATAAAATATATAAAGGTTATGAATCAATAAATGAATATTAAAAAATTGATTAAAAATATAAAGGATAAAACCTACGGAAAAAAACAAATAAAAGAAAAAATACAAACAAAAATATGTAAAGAATAAAAGATAATAAAACAAATATATAGAAAAAGAATTTGGTTATTTACTAGTTGAGTAACCTGATTTTACAGGGTGACCCAGAAAAAACAGAACTCAAATTATTTATTTTCCCATTAAACTAACCCTAACCCTACCCTCCCCAGTTGAGTAACATAATATTACAGGTGACCCAGAAAAAACAGAACCCACAAATTTTGTAATAAAATGTTAATTTTATTTTTTTAATTTTAAGTTTAAAAACAAGTGTTGGGGTTTAGGGTTAGTTTAATGGGAAAATAAATAAATAATTTGGGTTCTGTTTTTCTGGGTCACTCATGTTACTCAACTAGGAAATAACCAAGTATTTTTATTAATCTATATATAAATATAGATAAGAGATTTATTTTAAAATAAAATATTTTAAAATCTGGGTAGCTCTGCAAGTGAACACTAAGTGAAATGTTAATTCGCTTCACAATGGTCTTCTTGGCATTTAACACACTTATTCCAGTGAGTTTTCTATTGGTTGAAACACTTCCCGAGACTTTTTAAAATTTTTTATGTGTAAACCTACATCATTATATATCTTTTAATTTCATGGAGGTACGTGGTCTAATAGAGTTGTAGGAAATGGACTCGTTGACCTGAGTTCAATTTCTGGACGAAGCCGTTTGCATTTCACATAGCTCTAATACGCTTGGGATAGGTATGAATCCAATTCTCCCTCCAACTATGGTTAAAATAGCAGGGCAGACTGGGCTTTTAAACCATGGTTAGGTAACCAGACTAGGAGAAAGAAAACTCTGAATTCAAACCTGTTAACCTCTGCTTAAGAAATTGACCTTGTGTCACATCCTGCTCATGCAGAGGGGTTGGTAAATATATATATATGTATATATATATATATATATATATATATATATATCTTTTAATGTCCCCAAATCTTAACCTTGAGATGAATTTTCAGTTTAGCAAATGAGAAAAAGTTGCATGGTACTCAATCTGGGTTGTAGGAAGGGTGCTGCACTTGCGCAACTTTGTGTTTCACCAAAAAGTTTCAAGAATTCACACAAACTTGGTTATAAAAGTTGCTCATCTCTACACAAGTCTTCATTTAACTCTTTGCCAACCAAATTTTCAGTTATTTCCTAGTTGAGTAACATGTTATTACAGGATGACCCAGAAAAAAACAGAACCCAAATTATTTATTTTCCCATTAAACTAACCCTAATCCTAACCCCACCTAGTTGAGTAACATAATATTACAGGGTGACCCAGAAAAAACAGAACCCACACATTTTGTAATAAAACTGTTGATTTTATTTTTTTTTTTTTTAAGTTTAAGTCCAACAGGGGTTAGTTTAATGGGAAAATAAATGAATAATTTGGGTTCTGTTTTTTCTGGGTCACTCATGTTACTCAATTAGGAAATAACCAAATTTTCTTTATTCAATTGGTTCCCTATTGCAAAAGGATCAAGTTCCTGTCTCAGGGTTAGTACACTGAAAAAACAAAAGATGGCAGGGGTATTCACTTAGTGATTCTTCAATGTAAACACATGTAAGAGCCACATGAAGTTATCTTATACATTATTTATCCCATGTAGTCAATAAATAATGAAGCGCCATATTGTATATAATAAACCAAATTGTGTATATGATGTGTATATATATATATATATATATATATATATATATATATAAAATGTATAAGAAAGTATCAAAATTTTTTATACATATTTACATCAAACTCTTTTGAGTTTTCTTTGTGGATTAAAATGCTTCTGATTTAATAAAATAAAATTTATTTTATTTTATTTTCAAAACAATATGCATTTTCAAAATTTAAAAAAAAAAAAAAAATTCTAGCTATGATCTTGAACGTTTCGTCTGTACTATATATATATATATATATAATGTAAGGTATCCAAAACTGGTAGTAAGGGATGATTCTACTTGGGATCTTCAAAATCTCGCTGTATATTGCATGTTTTAATAGGTGCAAATACAAGGATTTTTATAAATCCCTAGAGAGAGCTCAATGCATAATAATCTATAATTGAGATTAAATACAGAGCAATATTTACCTTTGAAAGAAAGGAAAAACTCAATAAACCGTCATTCTGTAATAAAATTATTTCGACAAAAACAATTTAAAGAAATTTCTTAAGTTTTGGTCAAAATGAATTTATTACAGAATGACGGTTTATAGAGTTTTTCCTTCCTTTCAAAGGTATATATATTAACTAGTTGGACCCAGGGAAATTCCATGGTAGGTGATAATAAGAATTATCCATCATCTTTTGGCTACGCTCTTCCTCTTACATTTGCCCGTATCTCCTCATTCATTTATTTCACTGAAATACCATTCGAGGTAAATTGTTGTAGATTTCTATTTGTATTTAACAATTTATTTAACAATTTTCAACTCTTCACGTAACTGTTCATGATGTAGTTGATCATTTTGCTTAGGACAGGTATAATTACCAACACAGGAACATGTATCATAAATCAAAATGAAGCTGGTCCTCTGTGGATCACATCCCTACTTCTCCACATGCAAGTAAAAAAGTAATGCCATTTTGTTTAGGGCAGGTATAATTACCAACACAGGAACATGTATCATACATCAAAATGAAGCTGGTCCTCTGTGGATCACATTCCTACTTCTTCACTTAGTTACCATTTCTGTCAATAGCAATATGGAGAAGTAGGGATGTGATCCACAGAGGACCAGCTTCATTTTGATGTATGATACATGTTCCTGTGTTGGTAATTATAACTGTCCTAAACAAAATGGCATTACTTTTTGACTCACCCTCGTAGATAGATGATATAGTTATGAATAAAAAGTACTCAGTATATTGATAAAGTATATTTATCTAAATTAAGGTAGCGAAAATGCAAAATCAATAGTGATTGGTAACTGTTAGTTTCTTAGTTTGAAAATTGCATTGAAATATGTTCAATCTTACAAAACAACATGGCCGACATAATACAAAGGAATGGATGCTCAAATGAGGCTAGCACATGATGCAATCCTTTCAACTACAAAGAACTGTGATTATTGAAACTAGCAAAAAAAGAAAATGCACTCTCTGGGCACAAGTATTTAAGTTTTAATATAATTAAATATCATTGAATTAAAAAGAATAATGAAATTGAATATGAACACAAAAAAGATTACTTATTTTTACTGATTTCAATATAACATTATACTTAGGATTGATTTTAATACGTTTGAGAATAAAACAATAATATTAGAAATCAATAACACCAAGTAATTATTTATTAAACATTGTTTTGTTAAAACCGGTATGCAAATTATTCATACCATATCCACATTTTTTAATACGTTTGAGAATAAAACAATAATATTAGAAATCAATAACACCAAGTAATTATTTATTAAACACTGTTTTGTTAAAACCGGAATGCAAATTATTCACACCATATCCACATTTTTTGTGCCTGCCATCCAATGAACTATGGTTCGTGGGTGGTCTCACATTAATGGGGCCTTGTGCCTGACATGCATATGTGGAATGCATGGTAAATACCACATTAATAATAATGGGCCGTATTGAGGCAAATCTATCTCAGCTAGACCCTAACAGAGACATTGTTAATAGATAAGATTTAATGACAATTGATAATATGGCATAAATAACTAAGGGAATTGTGATGCTGGTGGTGATGTAGTTTCAGTTACAGACAGACAGCCATAATCTTCATTATAATAAGATTTGTAATAATGGATTCTCTCTCTCTCTCTCGCTCATATATATAATGTCTCTCTGTCTCTGTTTCTCGCTCGCTCTCGCTCTCTCTCTCTCTCTCTCTCTCTCTCTCTCTCTCTCTCTCTCTCTCTCTCTCTCTCTCTGTTTCTAGCTCTCTCTCTCTCTCTCTCTCTCTCTCTCTGTTTCTAGCTCTCTCTGTTTCTCTCTCTCTCTCTCCTCTCTCTGTTTCTCTCTCTCTCTCTCGCTCTCTCTGTCTTTTTCTCTCTCTGTGTGTCTATCGGCCTCTCTCTGCCTCTCTCTCTCAGTTCCATCCAAGATTTTGGTGTGTTTTAGTAGTCCCCTCCCCCCTTATTACTTAAATTACTGTAATTACATTTATAGCACATGACCCAGAGAAGAGAACTTATTGGCAATTCTGATAAGACTGATTATAAAAAACAATTACATCAGAACTTTCTATCTAATGACAATCAAAAAAAAAAAAATGTTTAAAAAAAGAAAAAAAAATAACAGATGCGGATTTAATGTATTATAATTCTCATAGGCAAGGTTATTAAACAATTTCTGCATTGCTTAATAAGTAATTAAACTTGATTTATTATAATCATGGGATTACCACACGACCCTGGTGACAAAATATGGCTAAACTTGCAAATCGGTCGGAAAATTAGGGTGACCCAGAAAAAACAGAACCCACAAATTTTGTAATAAAACTGTTAATTTTAACTAGGGGGTTTAGGGTTAGTTTAATGGGGGGGGGGGAATTTTGGTTCTGTTTTTTCTGGTTCACCCTGTAATATGTTTTAATTTTCCGACTGATTTACAAGTTTAGCCCCAAATATTTACCACTTTATTTCTAGTTATTTTTCTCATCCATCCAGTTGGCAGGTTGACACAAGGTCAAAATTTTATTTCTCCTATGTAGAGGTACCTGTGGTGTAATGGTTATTGTTGTGGGGAATGGACATGGTGACATGAGTTTAAATCCTGGACGAGACTGGTGCATTTTTACATAACAAATACCCTTGGGAAAGGTATGCATCCAACCATTCTCCTTCCAGCCTCCTGGACGACTTTTTGTAAATCTATATCTCAAAGCCAAAAAAACTTACTTACAAGAAGGACAATGGTGTTTTTTTTTTGTTTTTTTTCTTCGTTTTTATTTATTTATTTTTTCGTTTTTTTTTTCTTATGAATGAAAGTGTTTCAGAGGTAAACTTTGTTGGGGTGAGATTTCAGAGATTTTATTGGTAAGAATCAAGTTCTGCAATGAAAAACATAAGCAAGTTTGGGGGCTGCTATCTTTTTATTTACCACAAATGGTTAATGAGCTAGTCTTGCAGATCAATTAATTCTGAGTAGTGAATTTGATTCTCACTGGGTGTCCAATACTTGTGCCAAAATTTAAGCTATGCTTATATTTTTATTGATCGTGTCTTGTATGTATGTGTGTGTGTGTGTGTGTATGTATATGTATATATATATATATATATATATATACACACACAGTCTGAAGAAGGGAGAATAAAAATCCTGAAAATTTACTACTACAAAATAAACGAAACTCTACTCAAAAACAACCGAGTTTCTGATATTCATTCCTTTAATGCTTCATACTAATGCCCAAACTTGATATATGTACCTCCCACAAATGGATAAATATACCTATATAAACACACAAATATATATATATATAGGAGGCATACATTGTGTAATGGACATGGTGACCCAAATTCAAATCCTGGATGAGGCTGTTTTCATTTCACTTTGGGAAAGGTTTGCATCCAACTATTCTATTCTAGGTAAATAGGCAAATTGGGCCCTTTAAACTTGGTATGGCAACTGATCCAGGAAAAGGAAAACTCTGAATTTAAACCTGTTAAACTCTGTTCTGTTTATGATGTAGGGTGTGTTTATATATATATATATATATATATGTATACACACACACACAGCCCCTACATCATAAACAGGTCAATTTGATTTAAATTAACTTTCACTACCAAGCATATATAAGCAATGATTGTTTGCTCGCAGACTAGATCTTTCTGTGATCGTAAAATATGTAAACAAACCTATGTATTTAATAGTTTAAACACCAGCCCCGTTACAGCAGCTGTCTAAGTGGCCGAGAGGTGAAGAAATCAGGTTAGCAAATAGTCAGTCAGAGTTCGCTTCTAGTCAGGGATAGTTGTTGTGTCTAGCCACACTGAAGAGGCGTGAAATGCCGAAACACTTGTCTGTGGATGACTTATTAGTATATATAAGGATATGAAAACACACAATGCTGTTAAAATGAAAATATTTTATATCATATTCATAGCTAATATTGAACAATATTTCGATTTATAAATATCATCTTCAGAGCTTGCTTTTACTCCGGACTCATGGAGAGAGGAACTGAAAATAATTTGAATTCAAAACGATCTTCAGCTCCTTTCTCGATGAGTCCGGAGTAAAAACAAGCTCTGAAGATGATTTTTATAAATCGAAATATTGTTCAATATTAGCTATGAATATGATATAAAATATTTTCACTTAACAGCATTGTGTGTTTTCATATCCTTTTATCTATATTTATACCGTTGGATTCATTTCCTTACTCTTAACTTATATATATATATATATATAGCAGTAGTGTATGGTTATCACTATCTCACTTTGAGTTAGTGATAGAGCTACTATATAATAATAATAATAATAATAATATATATATATATATATATATATATATATATATATATATATACATATATATATTAGTGTACAAACTACTTTTGTTCAGCTGTCATCTGCCCTCCTCCTCATCTAGACATGCACTTAATGAACTCTCCCATTCCTAACTGGCATACAGAAATTTACATCAGACCTAACTCTAATTTTCCTAAATAAAAGTATCGACTTTTTAGAAAGGAAGATTGTATAGCAACAATCCACTCAAGTTTTTGCTTATAAAGAAGTTTGCATTTGTCCCAGTTATTCTATGTGAATGCATTTTGGGCGGTAATTTTCACCTTTAGTTGTTAAAATTCCTAGCAAATAAGGCAATTAGAGTACCCCCCCCCCCTTGACTTTCACTTTGAACTAAGCCGGTAGCTATTTTGAAAGTCTCCGTGCAAAATAAAACAATACAACTGCATGCTTTAACACAAAAATATCAAAAAATGTGTTCTTAATAACAATTAAGTTCATTTCAGATAATTTTATGCTAGGGATTTAGCCAACTGGCTTTCACTTTGAAACAAGACGGTAGCCATTTTGAATGTGTCCATGCGAAATATACAAATCTTGGAATCATTTCGAAAACAATAGAACTGTTTGCTTTAACACAAAAATATCATAAAATGTGTTCTTAATAACAATTAAGTTCATTTCAGATAATGTGCATGCACAATTTTATGCTAGGAATTTTAACAACTAAAGGTAAAAATTACACTTTTGGCACCTCACGTGGTGTAATGGTTAACAAGCTAGATTTGCAGACCACTGAAATGCCTTTACCTTTCTTTTTGATTGGTTGGATTTTACGGCATGTCAACTATTGCAGCGTTCCCCAACCTTTTTTGCGCCACGGACCGATTTCATCTAAGACAATATTTTCACGGACCGGCCTTCATATGCTCCGACCTACATTTGCTCGATAATCGTTAATGACGTAATCTAATAATAAAATCATCCTCAGTGGTCTTATGTCAAATGCAAACATCAACAGACAATAAACAACCTTTTGTTCATAAATTAATAATCAACAACATCTCTGTAAACGAAAATATTTATTTTAGAACGAAAATCCTTTCTAATAAGAAATAATTATAATAAAAATCTCGATACAAGTGACAATACTGATCATTTCTATATAAAAGAGTGAACAAGTGAATCAAATAATAATAATGTCAATTAGTGAGAGCGTGACCGAGACCTGTCAAGAGGCACAGAAGTCACTTTTCAAAATAAAACATCAACATTTAGACTGATAATCAATAAAAAAGAAAAATTCAAACATTCTGTGCGGCCTGGTACTTAATGGCCCGCAGCCCGGTACCGGGTTCGCGACCTGGTACCGGGTTGCGACCTGGTGGTTGGGGACCGCTGAACTATTGGGTTATTTTAATTTTTTTATTTTATTTATTTTTTCTGAAAACGTGTTTTATTCATTCTTGTTGCTCGACCATAGCATTCTAGTACATGATAATGAGTTTGATTCTCATTGGATGCCCCATACTTCTGGCCTTGTGCCACAACTAAGCTAAGCTTAGTAAATAACTATGTGAAGGCATGAACCTAAAAATTCCAAATATGTATAAATATGCTCTTGTAGCTTTTAAGCTTATTTTGTTTGACTTGATTTTTTTTTTTTTTTTTTTTTTTCAATTTTATTTTTATTTAATTTTTGTGGATTTATTAAGAATTTCCCCACCCCACCCACCAAAAAACAAAAAAAAGCAAATAATATGGTTAGCATTGGGAAGGTACGCCATGTTGTTTTACTGAATGTTTGAGAAAAATTCTTTGTAAATTCATTATTCAAAATAATGGGGAATGAATTAACATGACATAAAAATATGTGTGTGTGTGTGTATATGTGTGTATATATATATATATATATATATAATATACCAAACTTGTTGGTAAATCCTCGCGG
>CM042163.1:61063502-61161002 GCA_023376005.1 Doryteuthis pealeii
ATATATATATATATGTATGTGTGTGTGTGTGTGTATATATATATATAATATATGAGAAGTAGAACAAACAATGTGTTTGATATGGCCTTCGCCGATAATTTTTTGGGAGAATATGTGCTTAATTGAAGTCCTACCTAATTTTGAAAATTAATTAATTGATAATTAATGAATTAGGGGGCATACCTGTTCAATGTAAGGCTAAACAAATCGAGAAAAAGTCCATCTCTGTATGTACATTTCGGCTTATTATGCCTCATCAGCAGAGTTATAGACAGGAAGACTGCTCTGTGTGTGATATATTATATATGTATGTGTGTGTGTGTATATATATATATATATATATATATATATATATGTAGGTAGGTAATCATCAGGTTAGTTGGTGTTAGGATGATTTAAGTGGGCCTCTTTTAATAACAGAATGTTAGACATTCATGTTCATGTCCTGGGAATGACGTTAAACTCTATCTGATGGTGAGGTTCCAGTTTGGAGGTTTGGGGAATGTGGAGCACCCCTTCATCACCATTGCTTCCTGGTCCACTTGACCCGGAGTGGTAGTACCTGTTAGGGTCCCATCTATGGGTTAAATAGAAAAATGTATTTATAAAAAAATTGTATTATCCATTAGAATTATTTATTTCAAACTTTATCGGCATTAAATGACCCACCGAGGTTGATATGCCGTAAAACAAAATAAACCAATTATTCATGTTCAATATTTTTGGTAAAGAAAAAGGCTTAAAATTCGGTCATATACGCAGTTATAGATCTATATCCACCCATACCGTTTTTTCAATAAATTTTAGCAGTCTGATGAAAAAAAAATTCAAGAAACTTGACGAGAGTGAATTTTTAAAGCATATATATATCAATAGGCCCCTTGTAAAGTCATCGGGGTGGCCTAATGTCGGTATCAGCTTGACAGCGAGGGAGTCTATCCCCTTTTCACTAGCGCTAGACCAAGGAGATTGTTTTAGCATCTGAGGTGGAGCGCCACACCTGCCATCAGCTCCATACTTTACTGCCCGAGTGCCGGTATCGAACTAGGAACCTTGTGGCTTCTAGCCGAACGCTCTACCGACTGAGCTGACCTGGCCCATTGTTAGCTCAGTCGGTAGAACGTTCGGCTAGAAACCACAAGGTTCCTAGTTCGATATCCGCCCTCAGCGTATGAGTAGCACGGATCTGTGCGGTAAAGTAAGGAGCTGATGGTAGGTGTGACGCTCCACCTCAGACGCTAAAAATAATCTCCTTGGTCTAGCGCTAGTGAAAAGGGGATAGACTCCCTCGCTGTATGGCTGATTCCGACATTAGGCCACCCCAACGACTTTACTTATATCACTAGGTAAATGAACAGGTTAGATGGTGCTAGGATAATTCTAAAGTGGGTGTCTTTTAACAACAGAATGTTAGAGTTGTTCTGGTTGAAGTTGAGAGCTCAATGTTCAATATTTTTGAACAGAGCAAAAAATCAGTCATTTTAGCGGTAATAGATCTATTTCTACTCATAAGTATATATACCTATGAGTTTCGTAAAACCACCAACTTCAAAACTAATGGGGAATGAATTGACACGACATAAAAATGTGTAAAAATAAATATATATATATATACTAGACAAAACGTGAACTGTTGGGTTATCCATTGAGCTCTGGGTCGATAATTGGGATTAGGGAAAAGTGAGTTTGCAAAGCAAATTACATTTTTTAAATAAATAATACGGCCGGAGAATTTTTTAAAAACATTAAAATCATTTTGTTGAAATTTCTAAGAAGGGAACATTTGACCTAATTTAAATTTAAATGGACCTGATTCTTAGAATTTTATTCTTGGAATTTTATTGAAGCTACGGGCTATCTGGCTGCTGAAACTTAACATACAAATATGTTTCAACTTCTCCAATCACTCTCTTTATTCTCACAGAGAAACTAACATATATAACAAGGAGGTAATCAAGATATACACAGAGAGGGGGAAAGTGACAGGCAGAAAGTAAGTGAGACGGGTCAGTTTTTGACTTAATTGCAAATTATGGGTAATTAAACCAATTAAAATGGAATTTTTTAAAACATAATAACTCAATCCTAGAAATAAGGAATATTTTAGTATGAACTTAGTGGTAATAGATCTATTTCTACCCATAAGTATATGTATATACCATATATGTATATATATATATGAAATAGATCTTTATTGAAATCTTTATTAAAATGTCGGTCAGGTGAAACTCATAGGTATATATACTTATGGGTAGAAATAGATCTATTACCACTGAAATGACCAATTTTGAATCCCTTTTCTTTACCAGACACACATACATACACACACATACACACATATACATATACATTATATATAATAATATATATATATATATATATATATTAAAAGAAGGAAATGAATCTGACGGTATGAGTATAGTAAAAAGAATATGAAAACACCACAAAATGCTGTTATAAAATGTTTTCACTTTAAACAGCATTTTGTGGTGTTTTCATATTCTTTTTACTATATATATATATATATATATATATGTATTCAGGTGTTTATAAGATTAGAAATACACTCAATAACTTTAGAAATAAAACTTACGATCCCATATTTGAAATATAAAATAGTGAAAAATGTTATAGAATAATTTTTTTTTTCTATCTTTTATTCAAATGTTTTCTTGGATTGTTTATTTAACAGGATTTTATTTCTTTTGTGTTAGTTATTATAATTTTTCTCTTCACATTCTCAACAAGGTTTTTATTTATGACTTAAAATAAATGAAGTACAAAAAAATCAGACAGCCTAATTTTTTAATTTTTTTTAATTAAGAAAAATAACCCTGTATTTATAAAAACATAATAAAATAGAATATATGTAATGAATTATGTGCTGTGATATGTTTTTAATCTTTTTTTTTATAAATATTTTTCTTTGGCATAATAAATTTTGAATCTTAAATGTTTTTAGTAAACTTATTAACATAAGCATATCTGAAGCTCGCTCATACCTCAAATTTTAGCTTTCAACAGAGTGACAATTCGTAAATCAGAAAACTTGTAAATTGGGGCAGTTGTAAGTCAAAAGACCACTTTGTGTGTCCTCCAGGCACAGCTGTTTTTTTTTTTTTTTTTTTTCACATATCAAACACGCACGCACACACACAATATAAACAGTAATTCAAAAAAAAGCAACTGTGTTTGGAGAACATACAAACACACAAATAAACAAATTAGTAAGGATAGGCTAAATCTGGAATGATACTAAGACATTGTCATACAGACACATATAACACACACACACACATACACACACTTGGACCTTCAGAAATCTTCTGACGAAGAGATCTTTATCCCAAAACATTAAGGGAATAAATCAAAGGTAAACAAACATAGTTACCTCATTTTTCTTTACACTTGCATTGTGATAGCCTTCAAAACCAACCATCAAACCTATGTTGATTAGTTTGTTCACTGATCACTCGATAAAAGTGGCCTTGTTCCAAACTTAATTCACGTGATATTTAAAATGTATATTTACTAACTCCTCTGCATGAGCAGGATGTGACACAAGACCAGCTTCTTAAGCGGAGTTTAACAGGTTTGAATTCAGAGTTTTCCTTCTCCTAAATTGGTTACCTAGCCAAGGTTAAAGGGCCCAGTCTGCCCTACTATTTACCTATAGCTGGAGGGAGAGGCCATGGACCACATCTGTCAGAGGATGGTGAGCTACATATACCACTGCAGTCCTTGCAGCATACATTAATGATTTATCGCTGGGGGCGATGGGCAAGCAACATGATTGTTGTTTCATAGCATTGTATAAGACTTCTCGACCAATTATATTCATGGACTTAGTACTAGATTTTGCTTTTTCATTACCAAACTTTTAAAAAAGCTTTTGCACTTATATATTTGAAAAATTTTTAGATCAGGAAATATTAACAATGAAAATTATGAGAGAGGGGTTATTATAGCTTGTCTATTAATAATAATAATGAAATTTATTGTGTACAGTGCTCAGATGCACCACAACTCATCAAAGTCTCATATTTAGTACACAGAATAATGTATTAGTATCAGGAACATGAATAGCGTACATTAATAATATACATGTATGTGTGTGGAGGGGAGTATCAGGTATAGTGTTGGCGGATTACAGGAAGCATGGAGGCCTTGAAAGATGCAGTGTTTCAACAGCCTACAACGGGTGCAGGCAGTTTATTCCGTGCTTCGGCAACTTTGAGTGTGAAAAAGTCGTAGAATGGTTTTCTTTATTTCATGGATTCAGGCATGTTCATTAACCTATTAGGTTGTTGGGATGTTATGCCTCTTTATGACATTTTTCAAGGCAATATCACTGACTTGGTGGCGCCCATCTCCTTTCCAAGCAATATATGACAGGTTTTATTGGGTTACATGGTATCAGTAGTAAGGAACAATCCCTGATGTGACCAGAACATTATTAGATACTCTTTGTGGAAGACCGTCCTGGCCTCCTGCCTCAAAACTCGCTACCCGGTGAATGCTGAAAAAAAAAAAAAACAACCAGCTTAGGGTGTTTTTCCTGAAAAGTTAATGCGATATTTTACCCCACCTCCAGTATATTTTCGACAAGTAAATGTAATATACATATATATATATATATAAAATATTTTAGGGGGGGAGTAAATATGAAAATACTGAAAAAAAATAAACATTTTGGATTTTTTATATGTAATTGAATGTCGAAAAAAATTAAAATAAAATGAAAATACCGAAGAAAAAAAAGATATTTTTTGCGGATTGAAAGCATTTTTTTCAACATTTTTTTTTCTTTCAGTGTTTGAAGGCATTAAAAGTAAGTCATATTTACCCCCCACCTAAAATATTTTATATATGTATATTACATTCACTTGTCGAAAATATACTGGAGGTGGGGTAAAATATCGCATTAACTTTTCAGGAAAAACGTTTGTTTTTTGTTTTTTTAAGTGACACTGCTTTGGCTATGGACTTCAATCGTAGCTGGGGTTGTTTTTTCAGCAGCCACCGGGTAGCGAGTTTTGAGGCAGGAGGCCGGGATGGTCTTCTGCGAAGAGGACCCATTATTAATTGCACTCAGTGGATTATTTATCTATTTTATTTTATTTTTTATTTTTATTTTTTTTTTACAATATAATTTTATTAGCCAAAATTTCTACTGGTTCAGTCCTTAATAACATTGGTAGAAAGTGATGCTCTTCTTTCTAATAAAAAATTAATAGAATCATGAAGTGCATGAAATGCTATCAAGAAGTGTATGAAATACAATCAGGAAGTGTAACAAATGAACTGCAAAGATGCAGTTTGGAGGATTAGTTTAAATTAATTAGTTTAATTAAATTAGTTTAAATTTAATTAAATAATGAATTGAATCTAATAATTAGATAAATACTATAATTAAATTTTATAAATAGATTTTATAAATAAATATATATTGTATTAAATTGATGAATAAAAAATGAATAAATCAAATTTAATAATTAAATAATAATAGATTATTAATTGAATTAGTTTAAATTCAATTAGTTTGGAGGATTAGTTTAAACAAATCCAAAGTAAGGCCCTACATTTTATTTATTTATTTATTTCTCAGATTGGGAGTTTTAAAAAAAAATGAGACTGATTATAAATGCTTCTTACAATCAAAACTGATATGACAAGGTGATCTGGTTTGGGAGTTTATTGTAAACATTAAAAAAAAAAAAATAATACTGTCATAATGTAAATCATTGTGAATGTTTAATTTTCTTTTCTTCTTTTTCTTTTTTTTTTTTTTTTTTTTGTCCATCAAAAGTGACGTATTAATTCCGTTAAAAATGATTAATTTGAATTTAAAAAAAAAAAAAAAAGAACCTCTATGAAAAAAATGAAAAAAAAAAAAAAAAATGAAAGGAGAAATCGGCCATCTTTGATCTGGATTATTCATCCTTTCAAATGGAAGAGACTACAGCACTCATCTTTTTGGTTGTTTTATTTATCAAATACTTGTAGAAAAGAATAAACTGAACTAAAAAAAAAATTGAAAAAAAAGAAATGTGCAGGACATATATATATATATGTACACATATGCACCAAGGTACAATACATTATATGTAATGTGTGTATACAAATAAAAATATGTATATTATGTACTTGCTTGGATTTGTGGCAGGAAGGGCATCTGGCAGTAAAATAAAAATGCTTATTGAAAAGTCTATATTTGTGAAAATGAACAGCAGGCCCTAAAAAAAAAACTTCTTAATGGTTTCCAAAGAAAATGATTAAACTTTTAATGTTGAGATTTTAGTCTCAGATGCCTACGAAAATTGAGAACAACTTATATAGTGTGTCTATGTATATACGTATATGTGTGTTTATGTATATATATTTGTGTATGTATATTTTGTGTGTGTGTGTGTGTATATATATATATATATATGAAAAACAAAATATTCAGAGGATGTATTGTTTATATTAACTTTTCAACGTTTCGGTCTGTATGATCATCTTCAGGACAGTATAATTCTTATTTTAAAGCAGTTGTGGGTAAAATGCAGCTTACAAGCCACATGCAGCCCACAGTGCTTTCTGAATAGCTCACCTAAGACTTTGATTTTTTTATAAAAGATCTTTTGGACCAAGTATCCAATAGGCACCCCAAATCATCAACTTAATGAAAGTCTCACATTTTAACTAGTCACTGGTAACTTCCACTTTCAAATTTTTGTAAACAAATGATTTTAAAGAGATATTGAACTTACGATAAATTAAATAAATAGATGGTTGGTACACGTATTCAAATTAAAATTCAATAGCAAAATCTTTTTTCTAAATAAAGACGTTTTTATACTAAAATAGTTTTTACTTAATCAGAAGAGAAATGCAATTATGTTTATTCAAATAAAAATACAGTTTTGATTTACAAAATATTTTTTATGTCTATTTAAATAAAAGGATGCTGTTCAGAAATAGTATCGTAAAATTTGTTTTTGTCATATACAATATAAGTTTTAAAAAATCATCTGTTCGTTTATTTTCAAATATTTGAAAGCCAAAGTTACCGGTGACGAATTGAAATATGAACTTTTCATTAAGTTGATGATTTGGAGTGCCTATTGGATACTTGGTTCGATCTTTTTAAGAAAAAAAAAATCAACTTTTCCTTATTTCTAGATGGTTATGGAATGGTCTTCTGTAATGAAAATGGTTGAGGTATATTCAATGTAAAATTACCTTGAACCTTTTTAGCAGTGTGGCCCACCTGATGATGAACCAGGTCGCCTCATGTGGCCCACTTCTTAAAAAAAGGTTGTCAGTGCTCGTTTGAAGAGTAGTTACACTGTGAAGATGGTTGTACAGACTGAAACATTGGTAAATCTATACATATATAAAGGGCAGTT
This sequence comes from Doryteuthis pealeii, assembly GCA_023376005.1. Classification (NCBI taxonomy): domain Eukaryota; kingdom Metazoa; phylum Mollusca; class Cephalopoda; order Myopsida; family Loliginidae; genus Doryteuthis; species Doryteuthis pealeii. The sequence continues at coordinate 61,070,897 of CM042163.1, forward strand.
GTGTGTATATGTATGTCTGGAGGAAACTTCGAAAATAAAACAATGACAAAGTAAATATATATATACATTAAATATCACCAAGTCTTGGTTTTTGAGCAAAAATATAGAGATTTGATTTATATCCGTGAAGATAATTAAAAAATAAAATTTAAATGATAACAGTATGGATTTATTTTTCATTTAATATTTTAGATAGTAGACATTAACATTTCTTTTCAGAATAGCTGATCAATGCTAGGTCTATTTTTTTTTTTTTTACATAGGGATTTAAATGGGGCATCGCACGAGGATTCAACTCCCGATTCAGTAATAATGAATCTGCGGGACTAACTTAAAAAAAATCCCCCTCTACCCAGGCGATGTTGGGTAGCAGATGATCGTTTGATATAAAGAATACACACCCGGAATATTTAGTTTTTTCATATTCTATATTTATATACTGTTGGATTTATTTCAATTTTACCTCTTATATATGTATATATATGTATATATATATATATATTATTTGTTATAGAGTACAATACATTTAATGTGTGATTGTTACCATTGATTTTAAAGCAGCATATTAGCCACTTATTAGTAAAACAACGTGCCTGTTTTGATGATGAGTGGCTAATACACTGCTTTGAAACCAATGGTAACAATCGCACCTTAAATGTATTGTACTCTATAACAAATAAATACAGCTCTTACACCTGTAATTGAGCACTTTATTTTCAATTCTCCAATACTAAATAACTACAAATATATATATATATATATATATATATATATATATTGTATGTTTATGTATATATTGTTTGTATGTATATATTATATATGCTTTTCTTTGTGTCCTTGTATTTTCTGAGACAAATTGATTTTTTTTTTTCAATGTGACTTGTGTTGATCAACTGGCTTGTATGAAAAACACATTAATTGCTAGCAAATTAATTAATAATAAACATCCGATTCTGTCTTCATTAGTTGTTTTTTGTTTTTTGTTTTTTTCCTTTTAAGAATTGAGAGCAGACTGACATTTTTCTAATAGTTTTAGAAATCTCTTTGTAGAGAGAATTTGGCATGACTTAACATTTTGATCTTAATTTATTTTCTATTACACTGACCTGCAATGTTTTCAAGATTGAAAATATCAAGTCATTGAAAAAAGTCCAAAACAATATCTTTAATTGATACAAGAATTACGGAGTATAAGAAATGAAATAAAATCTGATTATGGTTTTATACTAGTTCATGTCAAAGCTTAACAAAAACGATTTTTATTTTAAAGAGAAAAGAAGAAAAAAAGACAATTTTTAGCTTATGTGAAATAAAAGCAAATTTTCAAATCCTTGAAGACAATCCAAAATGATATTTTTAATTGATACAAAAAATACAGAAGAGATTTTTATAGTTTATCCATGTTCATATCAAAGCTTAACAAGAATCAAAACCAAAATGAAATTTGTTTTTTAAGATATCAATTAAACAATGAAGGTTTCTATTTTAAAAAGAGAAAAGAAAGACAATTTTTAGCTTATGTGAAATAAAGGCAAATCTTAAAGTCATTGAAGAAAGTTCAAAGCAAAAATATTTTTAATTGATGATACAAAAAGTACAGAATATAAGAAATGGAATGAAACCTGATTGTTATTATTCTAGTTCATGTCAAAACATATTTAGAAGTTTTTAATTTAAGGGAAATAACAGGTAATTTTTAGCCATTTTTTGATAAATCCGTATAGGAATGGGTTTATGGAAAATTTTCAACAGGATGTTAAGAGTTAAACAAGGAAAGTTTTTATTTTAAAAAGGAGAAAAGAAATTTTTTAGCTAGTATGAAATAAAGGCAAATTTTAAAGTCACTAAAGAAAGTCCAAAACAAAAATATTTTAATTGACAATATAAAAAATACAGAATATAAGAGAAACCTGATTTTTATAGTTTATACATGTTCATATCAAAGCTTAACAAGAATCAAAACTAAAATGAAATTTGTTTTTTAAGATATCAATTAAACAATGAAGGTTTCTATTTTCAAAAGAGAAAAGAAAGAAAAAAAAAAAAGAATTTTTAGTTTATGTGAAATAAAGGCAAATTTTAAAGTCATTGAAGAAAGTACAAAACAAAAATGTTTTTAATTGATTATACAAAAAGTTGAGAACATAAGAAATAGAATGAAACCTGATTCTTATCATTATAGTTCATGGCAAAGTTTAACAACAGTCCAAATCTTATTATAATGGAGATTCAGTGTCTAATTGTATAAGTTTATTAATGAATGGTTAATTCATAGTCAAAATCATTAATATATTCAATAAATGTTATTAGTATTAATCAATATTAACTTACACAATTCCTGGGGGTATTGTGACATAAGTTATGGTTAGCGGAATGAGAAAAGATACCCCCGTGAACTGAATAAAGGGTTAGGTTCAAAGTTCCGTGATGGCTCCCAATTACGACAAGAAGATTCCTGAGATGGAAAAGAAGGTTCCAGAGTCTGAGAAGGTTCCTGAGTCTGACAAGAAATACCTGAAGAAGGCCGAAACGTTGTACAGATAACAATGAAGATGAGAACAATAGTCCGAATAATCCAAATAATACTAAATACTATTAATATCAATTAATATTAACTTACACAATTCCTGAGGGTATTGTGACATAGAATAAATCTTATTAATGGTTTTGACTATAAATTACTCTTGAAATTCTTGTCTCCATGTTTTGTTTTTGTTTTGGTTTTTTTTTTGTTTTTTTAGTAAACAATGAAACATCAATTAAACAAGGAAGGTTTTTTAGGTAATCTGAACATTAGCTACATAAATGAGTGTAACCTCCCTTTGATTGTTTCACTTTGAGGAAGCCTTATGTTTTGGTCGGCCATTTTCATTTCACCATAAATCTACACGGAAAATATGAATTTGTTCGAATCAATACAATTGCATGTTTTAACAGGAAATTATCATAAAATGTGTTCTTAATTGTGCTTGCGCATTATTTAAAATGAATTTAATTTAAAAAATAGAATGAAACCTGATTCTTATTATTATAGTTCATGTCAAAACATATTTATGAGTCTTTAATTTAAGGGAAATAACAGGTAATTTTAAATGAAAAGGCCATTTTTTGATAAATCCGTATAGAAATGGGGTTCTGGACTTGGAAAATTTTCAACAGGATGTTTAGAGTTAAACAAAGAAAGGTTTTATTTCAAAAAGAAGAAAAGAAAATTTTTAGCTGGTGTGAAATAAAGGCAAATTTTAAAGTCATTGAAGAAAGTACAAAACAAAAATATTTTTAATTGATGACACAAAAAGTACAGGACCATATTACCTTTAGGCACCCCTTTTTGATCTCGATTAAGAAAGGACATGTTTTTCATTTACACTGTCAGTATCCGGTTGTTCGTTAGGGGTTAGGGGTTAGTTTTATAATTTTTAAAAAAATCTAAAAATCATCTGTTAAAACAACCGGATATTGACAGTGTAAATGAAAAAGATATCCTTTCTTAATCGAGATTAAAAAGGGGTGCCTAAAGGTCATATGGTCCAAAGTACAAAATATAAAAGTGAAATGAAATCTGATTTAATTGGTCAGCCATATTTTCTAGGCCGAATGTATAATCGCTGATTTTAAGGCAGTTTTTTTTTGGGTTTTTTTACGCTGAATCCAAAAATAATATTTTTCTAATCAGATCAATTTTTTAAGATACCAGCACTTACTTGAAATGTATAAGACAGTATTATAGCTGTGGCAAGTAGAATTCAAGGGCTTTTGAATTAGTGTTATTATTATGTACAACTTGTTGTGAAATATTCAAGCACATCTCAAAAACCAGACCTGACCAAACACAATGAAGGGTATTTTTGAATTCAGCATAAAATGTCAATCATATATCACTTGGTAGATCTTTGACCAAGTTGGTAAATATGTATATATTATTAGTTAGGGATCTGTGCGGTAAAGTAAGGAGCTGATGGTAGGTGTCTCGCTCCACCTCAGACACAAAACAATTTCCTTGGTCTAGCACTAGTGAAAGGAGATAGACTCCCTCGCTGATTGGCTGATATTGACTTTAGGCCACCTTGATGACTTTACTTTTTTTTACTGTTCTTCTACAAGGATTGCTTTGGAATTAAATAACCCGTGAAGGTTGAAATGCCATTAAACCAATAAACCAAACCATACAGTTTTCAAATCACCTAAGCAACAAAACTTATACAGTTATTCTATTTTTTCAGTTTGGCATGCAGAATGTTCCAGCCTTTTAGGAGCGAGTCCCCGTGGTTAGAAGCGAGTCCCCGTGGCATTGCAACATTATAGTAAGTGAGTTCTAATTCCAGTCTCACTATTACATTGACTTTTGGACTAATACCCTCGGGAATACCCAGCTATCAGTTAAATAGTACCACTACTGTTTTTCAACAAGGATGGCTTTGGCATTAAATAACCCATGAAGGTTAATATGCCATTAAACCAATAAATGAAGCCAAACACTTTTCAAATCACCTCATGTCCTGGGTATGACATTAAACTGCATCTAATGGTGAAGTTCCAATTCTGGAGTTTTGGAGAGTGTGGAGTACCCCTTCATCACCATTACTCCCAGGTCCACTCTGATCCAGAGTGGTATACCTGTTAGAGTCCCATCTATGGGTTAAATAGAAAAAAATAAGTTTAAAAAGATGTGTTTAAAAAAGAATTGAATTTGAAAAAAATTTTTTTTCAATACCCAACAAGAATGAATTAAATAAAAATGTATTCAGCATAAAATAAACCAACAAGGGTTGACATGCCATAAAATCCAACCAACCAACCATCAAATCACTTGAGCAACAAAACTTATCTGTTATTCCATTTTTGCATGTGGAGGCGCATGGTGTAATGGTTACCGTTATAAGAAATGGGCATGACGAAACGAGTTCAAATCCTGGATGAAGTTGTTTACATTTCACATACCACTAATACTCTTGGGAAAGGTATAAATTCAACTACTTTCTTCCAGCTATTGGTAAATAGTGGGACAGACTGGGCAACCAGTCTAGGAGAAAGAAAACTCTGAATTTAAACCTGTTAAACGCCGCTTAAGAAACTTGACCTTGTGTCACACCCTGCCCATGTGGAGGGGTCGGTAAACATAAATATACAAGGGTGAGTCAAAAAGTAATGCCATTTTGTTTAGGACAGGTATAATTACCAACACAGGAACATGTATCATAAATCAAAATGAAGCTGGTCCTCTGTGGATCACATCCCTACTTCTCCACACAGTCACCGTTTCTCTCAGTAGCAATGTTCCACCTTCAAATGAGAGCATGTATCCCTGCCGCATAAAATTCTGTTGACTGTTCTTTGAGCCACTTCTTCACTACAGATTTCACTTCCTCATCACTGGAATGTTTGCCTCTCAAATCCTCTTTCATGGGGCCGAAAAGATGATAATCTGAAGTCACTAAATCTGGTGAGTATGGAGGATGCAGTAAAGTTGTCCACCTGAATGTGGCGATTTTCTCCTTTGTCATGATGCTTGTAATGCAGAAGGTTTGGTTTGGTTTCTTTTACAGCATATCAACCTCAGTGGGTCATTTAATGCCGATAAAGTTTTGAAATAAATTCATTCTTAATGGATACTCAATTTTTTCATAAACACAATTTTCTATTTAACCCATAGATGGGACCCTAACAGGTACTACCACTCTGGGTTAGAGTGGACCTGGGAGCAATGGTGATGAAGGGGTGCTCCACATTCCCCAAACCTCCAAAACTGAAACCTCACCATCAGATAGAGTTTAACGTTATTCCCAGGACATGTAGACCCTCAGCCACTGCCTTCTAGTACCCATATGATGGAAAGGGTTGGGGCTTACCATAAGGGCAATAGGGTTGGAGCAATCACATAGGTGCTAGGGCTTGACGTGATCAGAGGGGGCCTCTCCGACCGCCTGTCTAACCCAAGTAAGGACCAAAGTAGAATATTGCATGTCATGGACTGCTCAACCCCCTAGGTTCTATCCTTAAGCATCACGGGTCGCCACCCACAGCCAACAGGTAGCCCCATTGGGGGAGTCTTACCCCTCTGCAGAGATGCAATCAGTGCATTCTAATGCCCCAGTCAACAGGGCGGCATGCAGAAGGAGGACATTGTTGATTGGCAAGTTGGGTCTGTTAAGTTTTTAAGGGCCATTCCGGGGCCTTATAGCAGAAGTGCTTATCTGGTGGAATCCTTGATAAAGAGTCCGTCCACAATGTGAATCCTTTGGTTACTAAAGTGTCCTTAGTTACTGTTAATTGTATAAGTCCTTTGTGAGTATTGGTAAAGATCCTGGCAATCCTATGTGCGTCCGTCATCAAAGAGGGTAGTTTTAATTATGACCAATGTGGAGGGTTTAAGTATCTTATCAGGCCAGTAGTACTGCCAGTGATTGGTTACATGAGTCAATCACGTGACCTTGGCTAGTCTATAAATAGAGGTGGGTATTTCAAGCACATCTTATATCAAAGTAATCCCAACAGGGTCTTACTCGTCGGATTCTTGCTCAGAGCCTCGTTAGTCTCAATGTAAATAAAGAAAATGGCATTACTTTTTGACTCACCCTCGTATATTCCATATTTGACGCAGCTGTAAGATTCAAAGTCATTAATTGAACATACAATTCCAACATGTTGTGAGACAAAACATTTAATATATATGGCAGCACATGGAAACGATAAATAATGTACAGGAGAATAGAACATGTAAATACATATACAATATTTAGGTATAAACAAAATACCCAAATGTACCTAACATATAAATGTTACAGACATGGAACTAAAGGATAGTCCATGCTGTATAAAGACTTACAGTAATGTAAGGGGGGGGCAAAGGCCCCACCGAGAAGGGGGTAGATAGACTCTAGCCCATAACAGTTCGTTGAGAAACGTCCAGCTAAAAGAGGAAGCAGCGTTTGAATGAATGCGCTTAACTACCAGAGGTCCCCTAGTGGGAACAAACAGCAATGCAGCGAGGAGATAACTCTTCCGGCAAAAGGAAGATAATTCCCTACACAGCTTTTTTGTTCTTAGATCTTCTTTAGAATCTTCTTTGTTGATCCAAGAAAACCCACACAGCATTGAAATTCGTGCGACGTGTAGCTTTAATACTGGAAGGTGGCACAATTCAGTTTTTTATCTGTAGGTTGAAGATAAAGCCAAGCTTAGTACGGCAGTTAACACTCGGCGGCAGTTTTATCTTTTCTTTGCTCAACAAAGAACGTATTGTGTATTTAACAAAGAGAACATCTGAGAACATCTTTGTGTAAAAAGATCGGCACAAGATGAAGGAAGAACTCAAAAAAAGAAATAGAATAACCCATATACTTGTCAGTATTAGGAAGTGCGTGGTGTAATGGTTAAAGTCATGGGAAATGGACACGTCGCCCTGAGTTCAAATCCTGGACGTGGTAATTGCATTTCACTTAGCGCTAATACCTTTGGGAAAGGTATGAATCCTACTCTCCCTCCAGCTATGGGTAAATAGTAGGGCAGACCGGGCTCTTTAACCTTGGTTAGGCAACCGGTCTAGGAGAAGGAAAACTCTGAAATCAAACCTGTTAAACTCCGCTTAAGAAATTGACTTTGTGTCGCATCCTGCTCATGCGGAGGGGTTGCTAAATATATATATATATATATATATACTTGTCAGTATTTATGAGATAAGAATAATTTTGATATTTAAGACTGTTGTCCTTATCTTTATTGTGTATAAACACCATGTTCAGGCCACTGTAGCCTCGAGTTCTGTTTAGGTGTTTTTTTAAAAATTACCTTAAAATCTTCAGACGATTACCCTGAATTCAAACGTGGTTTCTAATAATAATGAAATTTATTGTTTACAGTGCTCAGGTGCACCACAACTCATCAAAGTCTCATGTCTAGTACATAGAATAATGTATTAGTGTCAGGAACATGAATAGTGTACAGTAATAATATACATGTATGTGTACAGTGCTCAGGTGCACCACAACTCATCAAAGTCTCATGTCTAGTACACAGAATAATGTATGAGTGTCAGAACATGAACAGTGTACAGTAATAATATACATGTATGTGTACAGTGCTCAGGTGCACCACAACTCATCAAAGTCTCATGTCTAGTACATAGAATAATGTATTAGTGTCAGGAACATGAACAGTGTACAGTAATAATATACATGTATGTGTGCACGTGCCTGCATATGTGTGTGGAGAGAGGTATCAGGTATAGTGTTGGCGAACTACAGGAAGCATGGAGGCTTTGAAAGATGCAGTGTTTCGGCAGCCCACAATGGACGCAGGCAGCTTATTCCATGTCTCAGCAACTCTGAGTGTGAAAAAATGTTTCCGAAAGTCATGTGAGCAATGCTGTTCTGTTCAGGTCGAGTGTCTGCTCATTTCTTATTTTGATTAATACGCAAGACTTATTGTTTTTTATTAGTCTTTATCAAAAACAACCCCAGACCAAAGGTTCTCAAAACCATGTGGATGAGAAGCAGCATCTTGAGAGAACGTCTTCTGTCTGCCCGCAACTGCTAAAACTAATTTCTGTTTACACCTTCTATTGGTGTGTCTTTCGGAAGTGGTTAACTAAAAGTTATTACCTGTTAATAACACTAATGGTAATTTTCCAATTTTTAATTTTTAACAAACTCAATTCAAATTCTAACAATGCTACTTACACAATTCATAGGCTACCCATGAATTATATAACAATAGTATCTGTTCCTCCTTCTCAAAATATAGAGTGGTACCGTGATTTATAAGTGCTCCAACTTATGAGTTTTCCAAGTTACTAGCTGTTAAACGATCAATATTTTGGTTTGTGTTGTGAGCTGAAATTTGAGGTATGAATGAGCTTTAGATATGGTTATTTTCCTCATTTAAAAAAAAAACATAGCAAAAAACTGTGGGTGTTTTTGGTGGGACTGAAATGGATTACCACTTGTTCAATGGGGCTCCAAGTAGCATAAATGCAATCAGACTTATTGACAAAAATGCGATTAGATATAGACGTCAAATATGCAAACATACATTAACTTATCATAATGGAGATTCAGTGTCTGTCTATCTGTAACCAAAACTACGTCACTACTTACATCACAATACCCTCAAGAATTGCGTAAGTTTATCAACTCAGTCGGTAGAGCGTTCGGCTAGAAACCACAAGGTTCCTAATTCGATACCGGCCCTCGCTAACTCAGCGTGTGAGTAGCACAGGGATCTGTGCGGTAAAGTGAGGAGGTAATGGTAGGTGTGGCGCTCCACCTCAGATGCCACAACAATCTCCTTGGTCTAGTGCTAGTGAAAGGGGATAGACTCCCTCGCAGATTGGCTGATACCGACTTTAGGCCACCCTGACGACTTTACTTTTTTACTTTTATCAATGAGTATTTAATTTATAGTCAAAATCATTAATTCATAGAATAAATCTTATTTATTAACTAGGTCTCTATGAAAATCTGAGGAAGATTTGCCTCAAAACAGCCCATGTTATTAGTGCATTTAAAATCCTGCAATATTTCTTATATATCACTAAGAAATATAGGTTTACATAATATATGGTGTGATTAATTTGCATACTGGTTTTAACAAAACCAGGTTTAATGAATAATACTATAAATTATTTTATATGGAAACCAATTAGAATATGATTAAAATAAGTGTGATCTTTTTATATGTGTTCTTATTTTATTTCATTAGTCTTTCTAATTTAAAAAATTTCATTACATTGATACTTAAATACTTACACCCAGAGGGCGCATATTCTTGCTGGTAACAATAAAGGTGAGGACAACAGTCCCAAAAAATCAAAATAATACAAATTATCAAGCCTTGTTTCAAAAATTCAGACAAATCATTTAAGTTTCTACATTTCAATTGGTACCATTATAGTATGTGGCCAACCTTTTGAATGTGGCCTAGGAAATCATGTCTCTCTTATAGTATGTGGTCAACCTTTTGAATGTGGCCTATGAAATCATGTCTCTCTTATAGTATGTGGTAACCTTTTGAATGTGGCCTACGAAATCATGTCTCTCTTATAGTATGTGGCCAACCTTTTGAATGTGGCCTATCATGTCTCTCTTATAGTATGTGGCCAACCTTATCATGTCTCTCTATAGTATGTGGCAACCTTTTGAATGTGGCCTATGAAATCATGTCTCTCTTATAGTATGTGGCTTTTGAATGTGGCCTATGAAATCATGTCTCTTATAGTATGTGGCCACCTTTTGAATGTGGCCTACGAAATCATGTCTCTCTTAGTATGTGGCCAACCTTTTGAATGTGGCCTACGAAATCATGTCTCTCTTATAGTATGTGGCCAACCTTTGAATGTGGCCTACGAAATCATGTCTCTCTTATAGTATGTGGCCAACCTTTTGAATGTGGCCTATGAAATCATGTCTCTCTTATAGTATGTGGCCAACCTTTGAATGTGGCTACGAAATCATGTCTTCTTATATATGTGGCCAACCTTTTGATGCATATTATAAGGTTATAATAATAACTCCTAACCCTATTTCAGAATTTTAGAATATTCTAGAATTAAATAGATCTCTGATTCATGTAAATTATGGATAAATTCTTTTTTAAAATTATTCTTAATTACTATATACAAATTATGACTGAATTGCATTTCTTGAAATTGAAGATATGTGAAAAATAATTTGTTTCAATAAATTGCCTACTACTTATATCTATAAATATACTCTTACTGAGGTAGGACACATTCAAATTGAGTAGGCCACATACTATAACAGAATAAAAAAGTAGGCCACATACTATAACAGAATAAAAAAGTAGGCCACATACTATAACACACCTTTCAATTTTATGACCAGTTGGACACTACAACATTCATGTTGTGAAAATAACATTTTTTTTTTTTTTGTGTGTGTGTGTGTGTGTGTGTGTGTGTGTGTGTGAGCATATTTATCAAGATAATAAGTTATTTATTCAAGCAAAGACATTTACATGCATTAGCTATATTGATACAGCTGGACTATTTGTCTAGATATTTGCAAATCATATACAGCTGTGAGGGCAGGAGGGCACATCAGCCGAAATGTTGTGTGTGTATATATATATATATATATATATATATATATATATAATATGAGTAAAGAGAAAGGAAATGAATCCGACGGTATATATATAGATAAAAAGGTATGAAAACACATAATTGTTAAAAATGAATATATTTTATATCATTTTCATAGCTAATATTGAACAATATTTCGATTTATAAAAAATCATCTTCAGAGCATATTTTTAATCCGGACTTTTTATCTATCTATCTATATATATATATATATATATATATATATATATCTTAGAAAGGAAGGAAAAACTCAACACCTTAATTCCATAATAAATTCATTTCGACCAAAATTGGGGCCTATTATAATCTAAGTTGATTTAATATAGCTCCTCAAAATTTTGTCTCATCAGATGGTAGATCAAGGTAATTTGAATTGCATAACTGAAAATTTTACTTCTCAAAAAAAAAAAAAAAAAATTTTTTTTTTTTTACATTGTAAGACTGTCAGACAAAATTAAACTATGAATTAAACTATTGAATGAATCTGAAAAAGTATAGAGTAAGGATAAAACAAAAAAATTTGATCTCCATCTCCCAATACACGCGGGCATACCTACAAAGTCAGAAAACAGCACTGTTCACGTGACTTTCGGAAACATTTTTCACGCTCAGAATTGCGGAGACATGGAATAAACTGCCTGCATCTGTTGTAGGCTGCCGGAGCACTGAATCTTTCAAAGCCTCCATGCTTCCTGTAGTAACACTATACCTGATGCCACTCTCCACATACACATGCACACAATACATGCATATTACTACTGTGAACTGTTCATGTTCCTGACACAACATTATTCTGTGTACTTGACATGAGACTTTGATGAGTTGTGGTGCACCTGAGCACTGTACACAATAAATTACATTATTATTATTTAATATAAAATATAAAAATATATAAAGAAATATATAAAAAATTATATATATATATAAATATAACAGTCTGAAAAATACAAATAATACAAATTATCAAACCTTATCTCAAAATTCAGGCACCCTGTCAGCTGGGGCTGTAGAATACACCAATTTCACCTCTGCTGACGGGGCCACTAGTTGGCCATGAGTGGTGACCTATGATGTTTATGCATGGAATCTTGGTGGCTGAGCAGTCCAAGACATGCAACACTCCACTTTAGCCCTTACTTAAACAGGCGGCTAGAGAGGTCCCTCTGATCAATCAGTAAAAAAAAAACTAAAAAAAACTTTTGGAGATTTTTTTACTCTGTTGTTTTACGTATATAATTTGCCTTTTAGATTACCAGTGAAAAAATTATACATTGATATTTGTTCTGTTTAAAAGGGTGGGGCCTAACTTTTCAATTGAGTTTTCTCCAAAAATGATTAGATAGCAATACTAGAGTAGGCTTGTTATTAAGTAGATATTTGTTTTTAGAATCTAAAAATATGAAATTTAAAACTTAAAAGTTTGGATTTTCCTATTTTAAATGAATTTTATCAATTAATTAAGTATAATAATTGTTTTCTCGAGGTGCAATGGGTGGTCAAACCAATAAATTTATTTTAAAGAATTTCAATTTATTTCCATTGAATCAGTTTGATGGTAATGATTTCAGTAGTTAAAAGAAGAATTTTTATGCAAAATCAGATAATTCCCTGATTTTTAGTAATTTTGTTTATCAAATGTGTTTAGTGATTGTCACTTAGAACCTTCATAGATGTGGGCATATCATGTTATTCTTTCCTACAAAAGGTTTCCCTATAAAGATGAAATAATTTACGAACTTCGTGTTTGGAATGAAAAAAAATATATTACATTTAAATAAATATCGGTAATTTATGAGGAAGTGCGTCCCGGCTCTCCTGCCTCAAAATTGCTACCGTGTGACTATAAATAAAACGACCCAGTCAGTCACACAAACTATCCATCTTCATATCTATTATCTCAATTTGTTCATATTTATCATATTACTTATAAATACTAGAATTTTCTTTTATTCATGTTTGTTAATGTCTTGTTTTTAGTTTAAATAAACAAGAATTACGACAAAAAGGGGCACATCAGCGGAAATGTTGTGTATATAAATATAACAACAGAATGAGAACAACAGTCCCAAAAATCTAAATGATACAAATCCTCAAGCCCTATCTAAAAAATTCAACAAGAAAATCTGAAGAAGACTGGAGGCGCATAGCCAAATGTTGTGTATATAACAATATAACAAACAGAGATGAGAACAACAGTCCCAAAAATCTAAATGATACAATCCTCAAGCTCATCAAAAATTCAACAAGAATATCTGAAGAAGACTGGAGGCACATCAGCGAAATGTTGTGTATTATAACAATATAAACACAGAAATGAGAACAACAGCTCCCAAAAAATCTAAATAATACAAATCATCATCAGGTGTCTTTGCAGCACGGTTCTCCATGACTCTTTCTTGCCAACCATCCCTATGGTCATCGCCCTGGGAATGTCCTCTGCGCAGTATCCATAATCTGTATTGATGATGTAGGTCCTTGCTGGTCGGCTCACACTGGTGTGTCCATGTGTAAATGTCCACAGGAGAACATCACTTATGAGTTCGTCCTTGCTTCTCCAGCAAGTGGTTGTCGTATGCATTCTTGTGGAGTGCTATTTCCAGGACTTGTTTAAACTGCACACAACATCTTTGAGCAATTACCATCTTAACCTATCTCTAGGCACTTCATGAGTCCAAGAGTGCATCATACAGTAGCAGGTAATCTGAATATTAGCTACATAAATGAGAGTAACTTCCCCTTGTTTTTTACTTTTTAGGAAGCCATTTGTTTTGGTGGCCATTTTTATTTCACCTAAATCTACACTGAAACACTTGTTCAAATCATACAGCGCATGTCTTACACACAAAATATCATAAAATGTGTTCTAATAACAATAAGTTCATTTAAAAAATACGCAAGCACAATTAAGAACACATTTATGATATTTTCGTGTTAAACAGCAGTTGTATTGATTCGAAAGTGTTCGTGTAGATTTAGCTGATAAATATTGTATTTAACATGCAGTTGTATTGATTCGAACAATTCATATTTCAGTGTAGATTTACGTGAATAAAAATGGCTGACAAACAAACGCTTCCTCAAAGTGAAACAAAAAAAGGGAAGTCACTCTCATTTATGTAGCTAATTTCAGATTACCAGTAGCACTGATACGGTTATAAACTAGTCAAAAAATAAACTTATTAAATTGAGAATAATGCTTCATTTAAGAAAGAACATCCCAAAATAAGTGTACTAGAATCCTTGTTGTGCATGTAATCATTATCATTAACAGGACCTGTAGATATACCACAGTATGATAATTTAATTATTACAATGTTTGATATGTTTACTTAAGAGCTATGAAATAGTTCAATATGTAAAAGTATAATAACTATCTCACATTTTTTTTTTCTTTCCTTTTTTCCATCTTTTCATTAGTCCGATTGAATCAGATTAGATTATTATCTTTCCTCTACTCTCTTTCATCTTTATTATATTTTTATATTTTTATTATATATTTTTTCTGTATCAAATGTCTTTTCTTCCCTTTCTTCTTTATAATAAAAAGGAATGGTCCATTATTTAGCTCATAAGAATAATAATTCAGCAAATAAATGACTCCAGATAAATATGGATTTACATTTTTGCATTCATTGTGGATGATTTGGACAGTCTCTTTTTTAACCAGAGAGTTAAAATGATAATGGTCAGAAGATGAAGGAACATGAGTATTTATATATATATATACTAGTACAAAATAAAAAAACACCCTCCGGGCGATGTAATATAATTAATACCATTATTATAAAATCATTACACCACACACCTCTATAAACATTATATATACTAGTACAAATAAAAGACCCCTCCAGGTGATGTAAAATAAAATTTTGAAACATATTGCCAAGGGGTGGAGTCAGCGAGTTTGTAACCTAAGTAAGTAAAATCATCAAATTCATTAAAGGATTAAAAAATAAAAACAATTTGAAATGTAAACTTTAATATATATTAAAATAAAACAAACTATATATAGATATTAATACCAGTCATGTATTATTAAAACTTGTTTAAAAAAACAATGAGGACTGCTAAAGTGCATGTTCAATTTTGAGTGTATTTATTCTATGTTATGACGATTTGGGTAATGTGACGTAAGCAGTGACATAGTTTTTGTTACAGACAAAAACCAGAAGCGAATCTCCATTATTAATAGATATATGTGTGTGTGTGTGTGTGTGTGTGTGTGTGTTTGTTACTATCTATCTATTATTGAGAGAGAGAGAGAGAGAGAGAGAGAGAGAGAGAGAGAGAGAGAGAGAGAGAGAGAGAGATGTTAGTATTACAAATCATTTAGTGAGTTCGATTTCAAATACGACCTGCCAAATATAAACATACTGCAAATAAAAATATCTAAGCTAAGGGAGATAACTCAAACATGTATTTTTTATAAGTTATCTCCTTGAAAACTATTTTGAATGTATTTTATATCGATTAAGAAATAATTTATATATAAAAAGATTTAATCATATATTTTCATTTCATTTATTAGTTTTTTAAATTTTTTATTTACTTATCTTATTCATATTTCATATAATGTATTATATAGTTTTTATTTTACTTATTTTCATATATATATTATATATTTCATTTTTTAATTTTATTCATTTATATATACTTCTTTATATACATACATTCTATATTTTTACTGTACTTTTTTTATTTTTTTTTCCTTTTAAATATTCTTATTTCATACATATATTTGTATTTATTTATTATAATATATAATATATATATATATATATATATATATATATATATGGTCAACTTTGTCTAAATAGATAAGTTAGTAACATAATGACCATCAATAAAAAATAAAAAATATTACACAATTATTCATTTTAATACATTTAAAACGTTTTTTTGTCAATTTCAATCGCTTCGGCCATAAACGCTCTTATAAATTGGCGGTTTATAAAATTTAATGTAACATTAGCGATTTTTTTTAAAATTACCAAAAATATATATATATATTTATATATCTTACATTATTTTACGGTATTTTTTTTCTATGAATTTTTATTTATATTTATATATATTTTAAAATTTATCTTATATAAATAACTATTTAAAAAAATATTTCTTCGTAATGAATAATTAATAGTATTACCTTTCTGCTCAATTCTTTTTTTTGCGTAATTCATGCCAGAACGAGAGTATAGTGTAGTATCTGTGCGCTCTGCCATCCTTGCTATTGCTGTGCCCAGAATGTTTTAATGTACTCATGGAATATAATTTATTACGCTTTTTGTGATATTACAATTATTACTAAAAAGAATCAAATGAAATTAGCACAATCCTTTCTTACAATATCAAACTGGCATTTTGTTACGAACTGATTATACATAATTTGCTAAATTCACGTTCCTTTCGTAACAGGGGCTTCACTATTATTAGAATTTAGTTATAACGACGCTAACGATAATGAAGATAACAAGATTTATCTCCCTTGACACACTTCTTATTTTATTTCTTTCTGGTATTGAGAAAATATGAACTTAAAAAGCAAAGATGAAAGAAAAAGTCACACATGGAAAAAATATCGCTTTTTAACAGTCTTTGATATAAAGAAAAATTAAGGAAAAAGTAACCGAATGAATGAAAGTATAAACGAAATCAATAAAAAAACAAAGAAAAGGTATTCATTTCTATTAGAAATATTAACTTTTTTCAGACATGATTATTTATATGGAATATGATTTTCAAAATCTTATAAAATTATATTCATGATGAACCGCAATAATTAATTAGGGGTTAGGGTTAGGGTTAAGGTTTGGGATAGGGTAGTTTTTAATTTAAAAAACACCTCTAAAAATCGTCTGTTACAAATAACGAATTTTGATGTTGTACAATGAAAAAAACAGTCTTATGAATGAGATCGCAAAGGGTGACTAAAGGTCATAGTGGTCTGTAACTTTATTGTTTGGAATACAAGCTTATTTATTATTCATTCGAATATTTTGTCTTTCTTCTTTACTTGATTCATTTCTGATGGAGGTTTGGTTTAACTAATATACAATATATAGATTCAAAAAACCCCACCATGGAGTATTTGCATGTTTCATAGACTGCCTTCGACTGCTCACCCACCAGGTATCTGTCACTTAAGCCTCATGGTCACCACCGCAGCCAACAGCCAAGGAACCACAAGTTCTGCGTTCGAGATAACAGTCCTCACATTGTAGTGACTGAGTAGCATAGCAGGATCTGAGCAGTAGTGTATGCTCGACTCAACATGCAAAAAACCATCTTCTCTTGGTCTATGCTAGTGAAGGGGGATAGATCCCCACTGTCTGGCTGATCTGACAAAAGGGCAACTCCATTGACTTACATACTTACAGCTGGTTTGAATTCAGAGTTTTCCTTCTCCTAGACGAGGTTGCCTTAACACAAGATTAAAGAACCAATCTGTCTTACATTACCAGAACTGGAGAAAGAAATTGGATTCATACTTTCCAAAGGTATAGTGTGAATGAAAGCACAAACAGCCTCATCCATGAATTTTGTAGCGGAGGTAAAGTGAATTACCTCAGAGGCAAGATTGAACTCACAACTGTGTGGTAGTTCGAGTAACCTCCCTTTATTGATAGTTAACTTAGAGTGACCGTGTGTGGTGTTATCAAATATTAGTGGCAGGCTGTCGGTAAGTTTACTGTTTTGACTGGTGCGCTGCCATTAGCTTCTGGCTTCATACGTTTCTATGAGTCAGTCATTGTGTTAATCTTTCTTACAACACCTCCAGGTTGTACGTGGTGACTTCTGGTTTGGTTTGTTTGGTTTGTTTGTTTTGCAGGCATATCAACCTCAGTAGGTTTATTTAATGCCGTAATAAAGTTTTGAATAAATCAATTCTTTAATGGTTAATACAATTTGTTTATCAACTTTTTTGTCGTATTTAAACCCATAATTGGGACCTAAGGTACTGACACTCCAGGTCAGAGTGGACCAAGGAGTAATGGTGTGAAGGCGTGCCCAATTCCCAAACCTTCTTTTTTGTTACTCTCCTCTCCCTCTCTCTCTCTCTCTCTCTCTCTCTTACTTATATATAATATATATCGAGGTTTTGAGTCACACACGGAGCAGTCGTCCCATGCTATAACCTTGCTGACTGAGACCCAAAGCTCGAACGGATGTACATGACAGGATTGACATTTCTCGATTTGTTTAGCCTACAATTTGAACATAATCATGCCCGCCTAAATTCATTAATCATTAACTAATTAATTTTCAAAATAGGTATAACTTCATATAAACACAATTCCTCCAAAATATGTCGCTAAAAAGCGCAATCAAAAACAAAACACATTGTTTGTTTACTTACTTTCATATATATATTATATATATAGTATTATATATATGGGGAGAAATATGATGGAGGTTAATCTGGATCCAGTAAGTNCTCAACACATAGGAAATGTGCAATTTAAAGAGTATATATAATAATAATAATATTGATTAAAAAAAACCAGACAAAAATTAAATCTTGCCTTTCACCTCAACAAATACAGTATAGATAAATAATAATATTTATGTAAGACAGTGCAGATTAATCTAGTCTATCTATACATACGATATAATAAGGGGGCAGTTATGTGTGTGAATCTGTTGGTCGGACGAATACTTTGAAAATAAAACAATTAATGCAAGTAATATATAACATTATATGCATTAAATATTGCCAGGCTTGGTTGTTTGAAGCAAAAATAATCAGGCATTATCTATATTTGAGAAGATAATTTAAGAATAAAATTTGTATATGTAACAGAAGTAATTGAAATATGATGTTGATTGATTGAATTAATTGCCTCATGTGAATTGTTTTGTTTGTTTTTGTTTAATTGTAAATATTAATTGAATTAAAATTTCTTACTATACTTTATAGTATTTACGTGGTGGACTTATGGGGCATCACAGTGAAGGATCTAACTGTGATAAGTAAAATGGATCTGCGAGGTTAACTTTTAAAAATCCACCTTCTACTCGAGAGGTGCCGGTAGCCACTTCTAGTAACATATATAAAAGGGCAGTTGTGTGTGATGTGCATGTCCGGTGGAAACTTAAAAAAATTAAACAATATCGACAAAGTAAATATAGATACACATTAAATATAACCAGGGTTTGGTTTTTTGAGCAAAAATAATAGAGATTTTGATTTAGTATTTCGTGAAGATAATTAAAATAATAAGTTTAATAACGACCAATGGAATTTTTTTTCTCAATAATATTTTAGATAGTAGAGCATTAACATTTTTTTTTCTTTCAGAAATTAGCTGATCAACTGGAAGTCTTTTTTTTTTTTTTTTTTAATTTATTTATTATTTTTTTTTTTTTAGCATAGAGAATCTAAATGGGGGCATCCCACCGAGGATTCAACTCAGGATTATGGATCTGGCATTGAATACCCCTCTACCAGCGTGACGCGGTAGCCGCTGCTAGTACAGAAATAAAAAGGTCTTTATATTTTATGTATCTGAAAAATTAAAAAAAAAAAAATCTAACCACCATATTCATAAATTGATTGGGACACTAAAATTGCAGCTTTTTTCAACAAATTTGTATTCAACAAAAACAATACAATTAGCGTTTGTTTAATTTGTATTTCATAAAATATTCCTCTCTTTCAGAATGCGTTTCGGAAAATCACATCCTATTTTCCTATTAAAACTCTACCACTTTGAGAAGTTTAATATGCATAGCACAGTCATTTGGCGATCTCAATGATGTTTTGGTGAAGAACAATAAGCAAAAGCCAATTGAAAAGATGGTTCGGGAAGTTCAAATCTGGCAAATTACATATCTGCAGATGAAGAAGGAAGAAGGTCGAACCATCTGAATTTCAACAACCAGGAACTTTGGCAGCCATGGAAGAGGAATGCAAGCTTGACAAACGAAATATGGCAAAGACTTTCAATGTGGACATTCAACCAGCTTTGCTCTCAAAAAGCTTTACAAGTATGGAAATTGGCTGGATGGGTCCCTTGGTCGGGTGGGTACCCAACAATCTTTCCAATTACATACAAAACAGAGGGTGTCCAATTATTACCATTTGCTACAGTGAGCCACAGTAAATATAAGTATTCGTTAGGTGGCCGGAAAGTCGGTATCGAGCAATCAGCGAGGGCGAGTTCTATCCCTGTTCCCACTAGCGCTAGACCAAGAAGATTGTTTTGCATCTGAGGTGGAGCAACCACACGCTACCATTAGCTCCTTATTTTAACTGCACAGGATCCCTGTGCTACTCATACTGAGTTGGCGAGGGCTGTATCGAACTAGGAACCTGTGTTTGCTACCGAACGCTCTACCGACTGAGTTAACCCAAGCCAAACAATAATATGCACCAACCCAATATAGTTACATATCTAATGAACGTAAGTGCGTCACAATTTTTTTCCAACTTTACTTGTTACATAATCAATGCGGTTGCATAAGATTATTTGTCAATACCCTGTAATTCTGAGGGGATTGACCCTTTTCAAATATAATCGGCCCGGGTCCTTCCAGTGGAAAATTACAGCGCGCTATGTTAAGTTAGCAGATGTCTGGGTTTGGGTTTTACCAAAATAAAGTAATCAAAGTACATGCGAAGTCTTTTGTGTTTATTATCTAAAAACTAACAATGACACAGGGCTTCTGATAAAGAAATCCCCATAGAAAACCAGACCGATGTCCCAAGCAACTCCAGAACGCTAGACCTAGTCACGCAGTCTAGAAGATGCAGAACCAAGTCAAATAGAGTGATAGAAATACCACCAAAGACGATCAGAAGCAAAGCGGCCCAGAAGAAAATAGCGAGCCAGAGTATAGAAAGAAAGAAAGAGGTATGCAACATTATAATTATTTAGTGTCCATGAAAGGCGCAATGCAAACATGACTCCTAGAGGCCGAGTAGCCCAAGATGTATACCAGTTTGAATTAGATATCAACTCCAATGAAGCAAATAAACCATTCTGGGCCAAATCCGGACCTGCAGTCAGAAATTTTAGATTCCCAAGTTTTAATTACCGGCGAATGTTTGGTGTATTTTTTGTGAGCAAATTTTTTTGTACAATAACAATATTCATAACTTCAAAATAAATTGACAAACATTTTCAAGTTAATAAAATCTAAAAATGTACTCAAAGTATGAAGTGTTATTATAAGGGTGGAAGGCCCAATTAAGAGCCCTCCACTGGAGATCAGCTTAATGTGTGCACCAATAAAGGTGGCTTTTAAGCATTATAATTCATATCACTAAATTAATAATAATATGACAGAGTTAAATATTATTTTCAGCAGTAAATGTTCTTATAAGATCTTGAGACCAAACAAGAAATGAATAAACACACACACACACACATATATATATACTCACATATATGGCAAATCAAGTAATTAATAGCTACAGCTACGAACCCCGGCCATAGCAATAACACATAACATAAATATATATAGATATGTATATTAGGTTATATATATATAAATGTGTTAAATATATTCTGTAACAATTTACAATTATATCTCTCTCACTTTTTATAGCAATAATATTCATATGGAAAAAGTACATGGACTCTTAAGTTTTCTAACCATGATCCATTCACATCAGGCTTTTTACGTATTCTAATCATTAATTTTCACGTTTCCATGCAATAATCACGTCATCGAACTTTCAACGTACAAACGCAATGCAACTAATGGTAAATAACCTTTTTCCATATCACATTTTTTTCTAACTCTAAACCCATAAAACATCTTCATCTTTTCTCCACACAATCCTTAGACTGAAGAGGTTCCACTAGTAAAACTGAATACCTTGAGTATCGCAAAATTTTTTAATCCATAATAACAGTCCTGTGTTGTTTTTTCAAAAATTTTACTAATATAATATAGATAAGATATGATAATATCGTAGTGTGCATACTAAAGAAGTGTGGATAGTGCACACTAGGTAGGTCAATTTTATCACCAATACTTAGATTTAACTGGGGAAATTGCAATTAACAAAGAATAATATTACAAAATATTTCTCTAAAACATTTACCAATTTGTGCAATCAGTTTCCGATAACAAATTGAATGTTTTGAAGAATTATAAAATTAACCAGGGTTTTTAAAGAAGAAAAAAAATGTATGAAAAAATTTTTTTTTTTTTAAATTAAAAAAAAAAAAAAATAAAAAAAAATCGCTTAATAAGATTTATTTCATCAAGATTAACGCAATTCTGGTAAATAAAATAAAAGTGTTATTTACCTCGTACCCCACTTGTATGGTTAGCACAAGCCCTAAATAACGGTGGGACCCACCCCCAAGCTGAAGCTCATGGTGCAGGCACAAAAAAAATGTGATCCAAGTCGGCATTCCTGCTCGAGAGGGGCGCCTAGCGCTGGGCAATAAACCCAGCCCTGCCCCTTTAAATAAGGGGAAGGTATTGCCGGGGGGATAGCCCCTGGGATCGACACTGTTAATTTTATTACTTAATCCACTCACCAGAAAGGTTGAAGTGCTCTGCAAGCAGGCTGAAGCAATTCAATAAATAAGTAAAATTAAAAAAGCAAACGAATGCAAACATAATTTCCCATTTAGATACTATAAAGAATAATAAAATTCAAGCTCCATATTGAAAACAGTGGGTTTATTTCCTATACAGTCTAACATGATCAAAGGGGAAACCACTTCTTGACTGATAAATTACTTATGGTGTTTTATTGATCTAATCTAGGAAAAGAGGTTAGGGGTTTAGGGTTAGTTTAATGGGAAAGATAAATAATCTCATCAGTCTCAAAGTGGTTCCATTTGATCATGTTAGACCTTATAGGAATATAACCCAAACATGTTTTGTTGAAAGATAGAAGATAGCTATCAGATTAAGAATGTAACAGCTCATGGCATATACTCATCTATATATTTATACTCTTGTTCTTAATACTCAAACGTTCGATTCTTGCAACAGCCCTCATGGTTGAAAATCAACCGTCCAAATTGCCACAGAAGAAATGTAAAAAATGTAAATCCTGAATTATCTGGTGTTACTTATATCTGCCAATATCTTAAGGGGTAATTAGTTCATCACTCACCTAAATAAGACATTCTGTTTTATCATAAGAAAAGAAGAAAAGGAAATGCTGCAAAGAAAAAATATAAGGAGAAAAATAGAGAGAGTGGGGAGTGGTGCGGCAAGTGAAAAATGCTTAGTCTGTTTCAATTGAACAGTATGAAAAGAAAGAAAAAAAAGAGGAAGTTAAATCATGATTATTAATACTTTTAACATATTTGAAGTAATTGGACCATATGACCTTAAGGCACCCCCTTTGCGATGTTCGATTCGTGGGACCATTTTTTCCATTACACGTCAAAATCCGGTTAATTGTTAGACAGACGATGTTTACAGTTTTTTTTTAATTATAAGAACTAGCCCCTAACCAATCCTAACAAAACAACCGATTGTTTTACAGTGTAAATGAAAAGGTCCCCACGAGTCGAAATCTCAAAAGGGTCCTAAGGTCATATGTCCAACTATTTACCAAAGTCTTAAGAAAATATCAAACATTGTAACCACACCAAATTATCATACTGTGGTATAATCTACAGGTTCAGTTAGTACTATATATGTAAAGAGACAATGCTATGTAACAGTTTCACACTGTGGTTGTTGTTTTTTGTTGGTAACAAAAGTCATCGTTAAAAAAAAAAATATATATATTATAATATGTGGGCCGGTAGCTCAGTCGGTAGGGAGGCGTCGGGCTAGAAACACAAGGTTCCTAGTTTGAATACCGGCCGCTACCAACTCAGCCGTAGAAGTAGCACAGGGATCTGGACGGTAAAGTAAGGAGCTGATGGAAGTGTGGGCGCTCCACCTCAGATATGCTAAACATCTCGCTGGTCTAGCGCTATTGAAAAGGGGATAGACTCCTCGCTGACTGGCTGATACCGAACTTTAGCCGCCCCATGACTTTACTTTAGCTTTATATATAATATATATGAAGTAGTCAAACCAGTGTGTTTGAAAAGGCGAAAGGCCTGACAAATATATATATATATATATACTATATATATATATAGCACATGTAAAACAAAAAGAATAAAAAAATTTTTTCTGAGGAAAAGTACAATTTTGCGGGACCTTCCTTTTATATTAAAATATTGAAATTTTCCTCCCGTTGGAACCAGAGACAACATGTTATAAATATTAAATATATATATAGTATATATATATATATATATAGTATAGTATAAATGCAGCAAATTGGTTTGTAATTTTGATCAATATTACAATTAAAAACAACCAACGTGAAATGAGTAATTAAAACTAATAACTAACCTAATATAATACTTAATGGGTCTATAGTAATAATAATAATGACTACAATATTGAGAATCATTTTAATTGTGTCATTGTTCAAAGTGTAGTATAGAATGCAAGGCCAATGGAATTTACAAATCCTTACACCATGCTCATGCTGAGAGAATGGTTCCTCAGATCACCAAAGTTAAGCAGCAATGTGTTTGTTCAGTACTGAAATGGGTGACCATTTTTGTAACACAGGTACTGTAAGCATCCTAGGGCCTATGTGCCTGAATAAGCAAAACTTAACAGTAACAATAATCTTAATGATACTTGACCCACTTTCCTCTATGCTATTTTTGCCCAACGACCACTTTCCTCTATTTTTGGGACGACCCACCTTCTCTTATGCTATTTTTGCAACCACGACCACCCTTCCTAATGCTAATTTTTGGCACCCAAGGCTCTGCCCTCCCTTTTTATGTAATTAAGTGATAATAAGGATTATAAATATAAACATGACTTTTTAATATCTATTTATAAAGGAGTGTGCCTGTATACTTTACAGAATAACTAGGGTCATATAAAGTGTAAATCAATCATCCAGGCCATGTTACCTACCTTCAATCATTTAAAAAATTGTCCAGGTGTTGACTATGTTAAAGTACAATCCCAAATTTGACTACTAATTACAAAAATTGACAGAGTTGATTAAGCTCTCCTAATTTTGTAGTTTGGGGATTATGTAAAAATAGCGACCATTAGAAGTTCTCTATTACAAGGCTTAAGGATCAAAAATGCTATATAAATATAATATATATATATAATATATATATATATAATTAGACAAAACACAACAATGTTGGGTCCCCCATTCAGCTCTGGGTAGATAATTGAGATTAGGGAAAAGTGAATTTGTGAAGCGAATAAATTAAAAATAATAAATACAGCCGGACAAAACATTAAAATCATTTTGTATGTTAAGCTTTCTAAGAAAGGGAATGCTTGACCTTATTTCAGCTAATTGTTGCTGCCTGTGAAATTTAACATAGAAAATATATTCAAATTTTCATGTGTCTATCTCTCTCTCTCTCAGAGAAACTAAGATTATATAACGAGGAGGTAATCAAGAGATACGTAGAGGGAAAAAAAATAAGCAGAAAGTAAAGTAAGAGATTAGTTAGTTTTTAAACTTAATTGCAATTTATGACTAATTAGAACAATTAAAACGGATTTTTTCCAAACATAATTCAAGTCCTAAAATTAAGGAATAATTTAGTATAATTTCATGTCAAACTAAATAGGAAAAAAAGCTTAAGGAACCAAAAGTTGATTCGCTCAGCTTTAGTATAGTTTGTTTGTTTTGGTTTGTTTTACGGCATAGTACCTCAGTGGGTCATTTAATGCCGATAAAGTTTTGAAATAAATCAATTCCTAATGGATAATACAATTTTTTTATAAATACATTTTTCTATTTAACCCATAGATGGGACCCTAACAGGTACTACACTCCGGTCAGAATGGACCAGGGAGCAATGGTGATGAAGGGGTGCTCCACATTCCCCAAACCTCCAAACAGGAACCTCACCATCAGATAGAGTTTTAACGTCATTCCCAGGACATGTAGACCCTCAGTCACCGCCTATAGCACCCATATGATAAAAAGGGGTTGGGGAGCTTTAGTATAATAATATGTATATATTCCTGATTTTTTCATACTAAGATCAATAGGTAAGAAAATCCCAATGTGGCACTACATAAATGAAAAAAAAAATGTTATTATCATTTAAATATATTGAACATTATTTGTACCAAAAAGATAGTTTGGTTTTTTGAGAGTAAAGCTACAACATCAATTAAAATTTGGCACTTTTATGTTTTGAGTGTATCCATTCAGCCATTGCATATTGTCCTATATAGTTATTTACTAAGATTAGCTTTGATGTGGCACAAGGCCAGAATATTGGGCTCCCAATGAAAATTGAACTCACTGTCAATGGTCTAGCTTGCTAACCATTACACACAAGAGGGAATAAGGTTTATATAGAGCAAAATATCTGTCAGAGTGCAATAAGAATTATCAGAATTATTTTGGTGGTTGGATATATTTGAAATAATATAGAAACAATACATTTCCCTTGTATCAATCAAATTACCTGCAAAATTCTGACAATATACAAAGCGGAAATATCAGCACATTTCATAATGGAATTGAAAATTGGAAGGTAACAAAAATGATAACAATAAAACATGTTTATCTAATAAAAGTATTTGCATGAGATTAAAGTTTAAAATACAGTATTGATCACATCTTATATTTATATTTAAGCATGTGGTGTAATGGTTAAAGTCATGGGGGACTCGTCGCCCCGAGTTCAAATCCTGGATGTGGTGCATTTCACTTAGTGCTAATACCCTTGGGAAATGTATGAATCCTACTCTTCCTCCAGCTATGGATAAATAGTAGGGCAGACTGGGCTCTTTAACCTTGGTTAGGCAACCGATCTGGGAGAAGGAAAACTGTGAATTCAAATTCTTGAACTCCGCTTAAGAAATTGACCTTGTGTCACATCCTGCTCATGCAGAGGGTTGGTAAATATTATATTTAAGCTTGGACACATATACAAGCCACGAAGGAAACTCAATAGCTTCCGTCTACGATGTATTCTACACAGTTGCTGGCAGGATAAAGTGTCCAACACAGTCATGCTTGATTGCACTGACATGAACAGCATGTTTTCCATTCTTTGTGAGCGGCGCCTTCGCTGGCTTGGACATGTCAGGAGAATGGAAAAATGGATGCATCCCAAAAGATCTTTTGTACGGCGAATTAGTAAAAGGCTCCCGATTGGTTGGTAGACCATGCCTACAATTAAAGATGCCTCAGGAGAGTTATGAGGATATGCCATATTGACACAAACATGTGGAGCTACATGCAAAAAATAGAGCGGCTTGGCACCTCAACATTAAGCAAGCACGGAGAGGGGTGAGGCAGAGAGGAGAGTAGCCCTCGCCAGAAAGAGAGAGAAAGCCAGCAGTCCCAGAAAGCATCACAGTTTGTGTGCATTCAAACAAAAACAAAAAAAAAAATATACATCTATTATAATGGAGATTGTGTGTTTTTCTGTCTGTAACCGAAACTATATTCCTACTCAAGTCACATTCTCTTAGTTATTGACATCACATTCTCCATGATTTATTTTATCTAAACCTCAATTATTAATAAAATTGTCTTACATTATTAATACTGTTAACTATGTCTACATACTGACACATGCAATTATATTTATATATACAACAAAATAGCGGTTTCCAGTGTGAACGGGAAGGCTAATTTGCATATTAATATTAAAAAATCGAATTAATAAATATGTGCTTAGTATTATTGATTTCTAACTGTTTGGTTTTATTTTAATGAATATAAGTAAAAAATCTCTTCAATGAATCTAAATGAAATCCATTAACAAGATAAAATAACTGTCATTTTATTCTTTACTTCCTCTTTTAACTATACTTAAATTAGAAAAATAACAATGACGAGAGTGATGGAAGAGTAAGTTTCAGTTGTTCGTTTTTTTTATTATACTCCTCTGTTTCAATCTTTTATCTGTATTCTTATTTAGTTTCATTAGCCTTTCTAATTTAATATTTTTTACATTAAAACTTAAATACTTGCACCCGGAGGGTGCATATATTTGCTAGTCTAGGTAAAAAATCATACATCAGTAACAGGTAGATATTCTAGGCAAAACAGGAATTAGGTTTATAGTTCCAAAATTCACACTGAATTGTCCAATTGGACACATAGCATAGTGGATAAAGGAGTTAGGTTAAGACAGTTCTAAGTGACAGCCATCTCTAGACTGCAGGTTCAAGGGGCAGCAGTAACATAGAATAATAATTAACACAAACTTAACACCTGTACCCCAGCTATGGTTAGCAGAATGAGAACAGGATACCCCGTGGATTGAATAAAGGGTTAGGTTCAACATTCCGTGATGACTCCCGATTACGACAAGAAGGTTCCCCGAGTCCGACAAGAAATACCTGAAGAAGGCCGAAACGTTGTACAGATAACAATGAAGATGAGGACAATAGTCTGAATAAGAACAATAGTACAGATTTCAAGGCTGTGCTCTAAAGCGATAGAAGCAAATCAAGCGAGTACCACTTTGAGAGTATCAGGCAAGCTTGCCATCTCATTTGGTTTGTGACCTTCACATCTTGGCAAAAGCATCAGGAGCTGCTGAATTTTGCCTCATGTTACCAAAATATTGCAAAACCTGACTAGCTTAATATCTATATATTAATACTTGTGTTCCTTAATTGTGCAACCGTTAACTTGCAACACCCTCAATCCAAAAGTGACACTGCTGAACATCCTCTAGTTAAAAATTATCCACTGAATTCTTATTTGTTATGCGTATCGTCATCTCAGCTAAATAAGGGACATTTCAGTTTTTTATAAAGAAAGGAAAGAAAAAGGACATGCTACACAGAAGAAATATAAGAAAGAAAGAATTTCGATTGATTTAACAGCATGATTTTAATACATTTTAACTCATCTAGAGTTATTTTTATGCCTTGAAGTTAGGGAATTGTGTTCATTCTAGATTCATATTTACATTGTATTACATGGTTTGAAGAATGACCTTTGAGCTGAATATAT
Organism: Doryteuthis pealeii; assembly: GCA_023376005.1. Lineage (NCBI taxonomy): Eukaryota > Metazoa > Mollusca > Cephalopoda > Myopsida > Loliginidae > Doryteuthis > Doryteuthis pealeii. The sequence goes on from CM042163.1 coordinate 61,099,963, forward strand.
AATGAGCTTTGAAATATCCCATCATACAGTTTAAAAAATACAAAGGAAATTTGGTACAGCCATGGGGGAAATTTTGGTAGGTAAAGAGTTAACCTTGATTAAATAGTCTAAGAGAAGGAAAACTCTTGAATTCAAACCTATTAAACTTTTAAGAAATTGAACTGTGTCACATCCTGTTCGTATGTGGATGACTCTACATATGCTCCCCATCCCCCTAGGGTTGAGCAGTCGGAGGTGGGGATTCCGCTGAGGGCCGCCAACTCAAGCGTAAACACGACACTCTCCTATATACAAGGGATGGAGCACTCTATGACGGCCTTTACATAAAAACGATGTGTGTATTAAAACAGTTAAAATCCCTTTCATATTCTGTAGGTGATGACAGCCTGATGGTTAAGGTGACAGACTGACACCCAACCGATCGGATTTCAATCCCGGCTGTAGGTAGCTTACAAATGTCTAGCCACACTGAAGAGAGTTGATATATATATATCTACATACTTGGATGGTTTGTGAGATGGGAGGTAAGTGGCCATACCACAGCTGTTTTGTTGGGGTGCTGCTTCCAGGATTTGTTAAAAAAACAAAAACATGCAGCATTCTTGTATAGTTCTTATATAGCTTTTTCTTCAAGTACTCTGTTAACATTAACTGGAGATTGGTTAGTTGGTTGGGTTTTACAGCATGTCAACCCTTGTTGGTTATTTTATGCCAAAAACGTTTTTTTTAATTATTATTCATTCTTGATGGGTACACAATTTTTTTTTCAACTCATATTTTTAAACATATGTTTTTCTATTTAACCCACAGATGGGACCCTAACAGAAAATTCACAGAAAAAAATATAAAGAAAAAAGAGTAGGGGAAAGATAAAGAGAGGGGGTGAGCACACAGAAGCTAATCTGTTTCCATTGAACACAATGAAAGAAAGAAAAAATTGAGTGAGAGAGTTAAATTAAGATTATTATACTTTTTACACACTTTGAACTATTTAGCAATAACTCTTAAGTAAACATATCAAATGTTGTAATAATTAAATTATCATACTGTGGTATATCCACAAGTCCTGCTAGTCTTAGATAATTCCTCCCAAGGGTCTTGAAAAAGAACAGGAAAGGATGCACATCTCCATTGAGAAAGATGTAATATTTGTGCCCTTGAGGAAGGTTAGGGTAGCAGTCACTCACCATGGTAGTGATACAATTTCAAATCAAGTAGCTTTTTTATAGGGTGGAATTGCAAGCCCCATGCCTCCTGGTTTTGAATTCAGTTTTTCTTCCTTCTCCTAGACTAGTTGCCTTATCAAGGCTAAAGAGCCCAGTCTGCCCTATTATTTACCCATAGCTGGAAAAAAGAGAGGTCCACATTTTCTACTCAAATTATCACTGTTCAGCAATGATACTCACTGTATACCATGGCACATTACAGTGCTATAACTACATGAAGGTTTTCCACCAACACAATTTTGACACTTCATTTTAATTTTAAAGCATCCTGTTACTTGGGGAAGGGGTAATATCAGTGAAAGTGGAGTTTGTATTCTGACCCCCACCCCAGGGCATCAAATACCTTATTTCTGAGGTCAATCAAATGGGAATGCTATTATATATCACTAAGAAATAAAGGTTTACATATTATATAGTGTGGGAAATTTGCATACTGGTTTTAACAAAACTGGGTTTAATAAATAATCACTTGATGTTGTTAATTTCTAATATTATTGTTTTATTCTCAAATGTACTAAAAACAATCCTATGTATCATTTTATATTGAAAATTAGAATAAAGTAAAAATAAGAATTATCTTTGTGTTCATATTTAATTTTATTAGTCTTTCTAATTCAATATAATTGATTATATTGAAACTTAAATAATTGTGCCCGGAGGGAAAATTTTTTTTGCTACTACAAATAATATTCCAACAGATCTATTTGACCTATAGATGATATCCTAACAGGTACTACCACTTCCATTCAGAATGAATTAGTTAGTTGGATTTTATGGCATGTCAACCCTGGGGGTATTTTATGCTGAAGACATTTTTGTTTTATTAATTCTCGCTGGGTATTCAATTTTTATTTTATTTATTTTATTAAACTCATTTTTTAAAAATCTATTTAACCCATAAATGTGTTATTATTTAATGCCTGCAGAGTGGGACACCCCAAAAGGTTTTTTGGGGGGTAAGTCACTGAACTACATTTGGTGGTGAGGCTCTGGAGAATGTGAAGTGCCCCTTCATTGCCATTACTGCCAGGTCCACTCAAGATGTAGTTTAATAACATACCCAAAATACCCCTTTTTGGGGTGTCCCTCTCTGCAGAGGATTATAGTCAATGTATTCTAAGCCCTGCCAGCAGAACTAAAAAAAAAAAAAAACCAACTAAAAAACAAACTAGACCGGCCTTTCAAGACCTATATAAAAAAGGTATGGAGCGCAGGGTGTATAGCCACCATCATAAGAAATGGGGACAGCAAGAGGAGTTCAAATCCTGGACAAAGCTGTTTGCATTTCACACAGTGCTAATACCCTTGGGTAAAGGTACACATCTAACAATTCTCCCTCCAGCTATGGGTAAATCATAGGGCAGATTGGGCTCTTTAACCTTGGTTAGGCAACCAGTCTAGAAGGAAAACCAAATTTTCTATTAAACTTCACTTAAGAAATTGACCTTGTGTTGCATCCTGCTCGTGCGGAGGGGTTGGTAAATTATATATCTATGCATATAGATATTGCTCCATAAATAAAACTCAACCATTCAAAATTTTTAAACGAGAAATGATGGTGCTTAGCTAAATTCTGAAAATGCAGCCAAACATGAGCTATGGTTAGCAAACTAGTCTGTAGACACTAGTAATGTAGCCTTGTGCCATACTTGGATAAGACTACAACTAGTTAAGACATTTCTGTGAATCACAGTGAGTTAAACGGTAATTTATGAGGAAGTGCGTCCCGGTCTCCTGCCTCAAGAGTTGCTGCCCGGTGACTATTAAAATAACGACCCAGCTCAGTCTATTCAAAACTATCCATCTATCTATCTGAATTTGTCCATATTTATCTATATTACTTTAAATACTAAGATTTTTTTTGATTCATGTTTGTTTAATGTCTTGGTTTTAGTTTAAATAAACAAGAATTACAACAAAAAAAGAAGCGACCCACCCCAAATACATTTACCTGTCGAAATATCTATCTATCTATCTATATTTTGTTCATATCTATCTATATTATTTTGTTTGTTTATCTATCTCAGTCTATTCAAAACTATATATCCATCTTCATATCTAAACAAAAATTACGATAAATAAACAAGAATTACGACGAGTTGTTATTTTGATAGTCACCGGGTATCGGTTTTTGAGGCGGGAGACCGGGACGCACTTCCTCATAAATTACCAGTTAAACTAGTCTTACAGGTCATTGCTACAGAGTTGTATAGTTTTTTGTGGCCTTGTACCTAATGAATGAATTGACAAACAAGCGTAAACAATTCTTAATTGTCATATACAAAACTTGAAGTAAATTCTCAGAGATAATTTATACCAAAAAACTGATCAGCCAGTTTTATATACCAAAGTTTTGCAAATTTGCTTAAGTTTATTATTTATAGGGCCGGTTTAGCTCAGTTGGTAGAGCATTCAGCTAGGAACCACAAAGTTCCTAGTTCGATACCGGCCCTCACCAATTCAGCGTATGAGTAGCACAGGGATCTGTGCGGTAAAGTAAGGAGCTGATGGTAGGTGTAGCGCTCCACCTCAGACGCAAAATATAATCTCCTTGGTCTAAAAATTATTTTTGAAACATTGCCTGACAGGATGGAAGTTAAAAATTCAATATCAGAGAGTTTGTATCATAGGTAAGTAAAAATTATTAAATTTCTTAAAGGAGTGAAAAAAATAAAACAATTTGAAATGGAAACTTAGTTCTGATAACTTTAAATTTTATATTACTCAGTCAGTAGAGCACTTGACTAGGAATCGCAAGGTTCCTGGTTCGATACCGGTCCTCGCCAACTCAGCGTATGAGTAGCACAGGGATCTGTGCAGTAAAGTAAGGAGCTGATGGTAGGTGTAGCGATCCACCTAAGACGCAAAAAATCTCCTTGTCTAGCGCTAGTGAAAAGGGGATAGACTCCCTCGCTGTCTGGCTGATATCGACTTTAGGCCGCCCCGACAACTATACTTATATTTCTATTGAGGTTTTCTTATGGAAAATGAGGGGTAAAAAGCTGTTTTTTTTTTGTTTTTTTTAACTTTCTCTCAGACAAAAAAATAGGGTGTGGATTCTATCGAACTTTGGTCTTTCCTGGTCTCCACCAATTTTCCTTAATAAAAGACTGTGCACTGTCATTGCAGAGATGCTGATAGGTACACGTCCTGCGTCCTTTGCAGTTGACTTCACCCATGCTCATGTCACTCGTGCTGACCAATCTGGTTTGCTTAATTTCCCTATCATCAACACTGTTAGTTTTGGGCATAATTCGATTCGTTTTAATGCAATTAATTCCTGGAATACTGTTCAGTCGTTATTTTTTGATAAAGAAAAGATGAAGCTTGTTTCAGTAAATTATTTTGTCCTTAAAACACTTTTGAAAAATCATTTTATTGCCTCTTATAAACAACAGATTTGCATTTAGATTCTCACACGGCTAATTTGTCTCATGATATATATGTATATGTTTACATTGTGTGTTTCATGTATCGTTTCCTGTGAGCATCCAAGGGTGGTCATGTCCATGGGATTAGCTTCACGCTATTAGGCATGGCCTCCCTTCAATAGTAGTTTAAACCAAAAGTTTTTCTTTTACTTATATTTTTTTTTAATAATTTGTACTACTATTGATTAATAAATTTCTTATTTCTTTCTTAACACACAAAAATCTAAAAGGAGGCAGTAAAATTATATCCATGCATCCTAGTGTTTTTCTTTTTTCTTCCCTCATCATTTCAAGCTAACTGTAAATACATTTCAATAGTTTCTTAGAAACAAATTACAAAGGACAGGTTACAAGGTAGGAGTTAGATGGCTTTAGTTATTTCTCTAGATTATAAATAAAAACCCTACAATCTATTAACTCTTAATGTCTTATACCGCTTCATTCCACCCGGTCGGAAGTGTCATTCATTTTCCTAATCTACCCCAAATGATAGTCTTTGTTTAAATGTAATATTAAACATATTTAGAAGTCTTTGCTTTAAGGGAAATAACAGGTAACTTTAAAGGAAAAGGCCATTTTTAGCCATTTATTGATAAATCCTTATAGGAATGGGGCTCTGAACTTCTCAAGATTCTCAACAGGATGTTAAGAAACTTTAGTTGGAACCTATTAATTTTCCAGGACACACTAAATCAAAATGCTATCAGCATCACTGCATTGTATAAACAAACATACAGTCAGAGTCATATATATATATATATATATATATATCTTATTATAATGGAGATTGTGTGTTCTTCTGTCTGTAACCGAAACTATATTACTACTCAAGTCACAATTCCCTTAATTATTTACGTCAAATTCTCCATGATTTCATTCTTTTAAACCTTCAGTTATTAATAAAAATTGTTTCACATTATTAATACAGTTGACCATATCTACGTACTAATAACATGCAATTGTATTTATATATACAACAAAATAGCGGTTTACAGTTTGAACGAGAAGGCTAATTTGCATATAGATATTTAAAATTTTATTTTAATAAATATGTGCTTGGTATTATTGATTTCTAATTGTTTGGTTTTATCTTAAGAAATATAAACAAAAATCTCATGGATAAATCTTAAAAGAAATTTATTTACAAGAAGAAATAACTGTAATTTTATTCTTTACTTCCTATTTTAACAAAATAGTTAAATTAGGAAAATTTACCAATGAAAGAGGGGAGTAATGAAAAATGATGGAATAGTTAGTTTCAAAGTTATTCTATTTTTCGATTATACCCCCTCTGTTGCAGATCTTTTTATCTGCATTCTTAGTCAGTTTCATTAGCCTTTCTAAGTTAATATGATATTTTATTATATCAAAACTTAAATACTTGCACCCGGAGGGTGCATATATTTGCTAGTATATATTATATATTAATATTTATATTTTTGCTTGAAGGCAATTACAATGTGCATATCGCATAAAATTCAATAATTATAGAAGATAATAATGACAAGTGAATTTCGCAAAGAATTACTCGGTGTGTAGAACATCGTACAGACTGTTTCAACTTTATTAAGTCTCATCAGCGATGTATACTAACGATTTCCCTCCGACAGAAATCGAAACCGGGACTTCAACAGGATTGTCAGAAACTATACTGCTTCGGCCATGATACAGCACGGAAAAATTCCTGCAAAATTAACCTGTCAATGATACTGAGACGTCTCTACCATATGAGGCAAGGGGGCGCTGAGTGAACAATAACAAACCCAGGCTTTAATACTACAATAGGTAATTTTCACCTTTAGTTGGCTAAATTCCTAGCAAATAAGGCAATTAAAGTAACCTCCCTTGACTTTCACTTTGAAACAAGCCAGTAGCTATTTTGAAAGTCTCCGTGCGAAATAAACAACTCTTAGAAACTTTTTTGAAAACAATACAACTGCATGCTTTAACACAAAAATATCATAAAATGTGTTCTTAATAAAAATTAAGTTCATTTCAATTTTATGCTAGGAATTTAGCACAATTTTATGCTAGGAATTTAGCCAACTAAAGGTGAAAATTACCCAATAATATTAGAGATCAATAATACAAAGTAATTATTTATTAAATCTGGTTATGTTAAAACCGGTATGCAAACTAACCACACCATATATTATGTAAACCATAAAGGTTTACATGATATATGGTGTGGTTAGTTTGCATACTGGTGATATAAAAGATATTGTAGGATTTTAATCACACTAATAACGTGTTATTTTGAGGCAAAGCTAACTCAGATTTTCATAGAGACATCATTAACAAATAAGATTTATTCAATGTATTAATGATTTTGACTAAACACTCATTGAAAAACTTACGCAATTCCTGAGCATAAGCAGTGATGTAGTTTCGGTTACAGACACCGAATCTCTATCATAATAACATTTGTTCAAATTGGGCCTGGCACACACATGAAAGAAATTTTTCAAAACTAAACCTGATTAAAAACATACCTACAGTCAACAATTTCATAAGAGAAGCAAAATAATTTGGCGATGCTAATAGTATGTGGCCTACCTTTTTGATTCAGTTATAGTATGTGGCCTACCTTTTTGATTCAGTTATAGTATGTGACCTACCTTTTTGATTCAGTTATAGTATGTGACCTACCTTTTTGATTCAGTTATAGTATGTGACCTACCTTTTTGATTCCGTTATAGTATGTGACCTACCTTTTTGATTCCGTTATAGTATGTGACCTACCTTTTTGATTCTCTTATAGTATGTGACCTATCTTTTTGATTCTCTTATAGTATGTGACCTATCTTTTTGATTCTCTCATAGTATGTGGCCTACCTTTTTGATTCTGTTATAGTATGTGGCCTACCTTTTTGATTCTCTTATAGTATGTGGCCTACCTTTTTGATTCTGTTATTGTATATGGCCTACCCGGTTTTAATGTGTCCTACCTCAGTAAGAGTATATTTATAGATATAAGTAGGACGCAATTCATTTAAACTAATTATTTTTCACATATATTCAATTTCAAGAAATGCAATTCAGTCATAAGCTGTATATAGTAATTAAGAATAATTAAGAAAGAATTTATCCATAATTCACATGAATCAGAGATCTATTTAATTCTAAAATATTCTTAAATTCTGAAATAGGGTTAGTTTTAGCAGTTATTATTATAACCTTATATGCTTTTTATGGTAGGCCACATACTATAAGAGAGACATGATTTGGTAGGCCACATACTATAATGGTACCCAAAAATCATTAACTTTGAAATTATTTTGGAGGGCCCCACTAACAATTTTCTAATTTGACCCTGTATTTCTTAGCGCTGGTCCTTATCACAGATCATAGGTTCCATGTTGCTGGGAGTAGGTATATCATTTATTTATTTTTAATCAAAGTAAAAATGGCCTATATCATTTTTTAATGGACACACATGGTTAGAGTCATAGGAAATGGACTTGTCAATCCAAGTTCAAATCCTGGACGAGGCTGTTTGCATTTCACATAGCAATAATGACTGAGAAAAGTATGCATCCACCTACTCTCCCTCCAGCTATAGGTAAATAGTAGGGTAGACTAGATTCTTTAACTTTGGCTAGGTAACCAGTCTCACTCAAAGAGAAAGAAAATTCTGAATTCAAACCTGTTAAACTGTGCTTATGAAATTGACCTTGTGTCACATCCTACTCGTGTGGAGGGGTTGGTTATATATATATATATATATCAAGGAATCTTCTTGTGAACGTGATCTGGGTATTATTGTCAGCAGTGATTTATGTTGACGAAACACATCGCTAAAATTGTCAAAAAGGCCGAGGGTGTCCTGGCGTCACTCAGCAAGACCTTTGTCAGCCGCTCACCAGCTATCTATTTAAACCTGTACAAAGCTATGGTGCGGCCACACTTTGAATTTGCATCACCAGTCTGAAGCCCCTATCTTGCTCAGAATATTAATGTGCAACCAAACGAATACCCTCCATCAGGCATCTACCATACTCTGAACGTCTCGCTGCCCTGGGAATGGATTCGTTGAAACTTCAGCGTCTGGCAACTGACCTGGTAAACGCTCATAAGGTCATTAATCATCTTAACAACAGCAACCTTGAGCACCTTTTTGATCTCCATCTTTCTAACACACGTGGGCATGCCTACAAAGTCAGAAAACAGTACTGCTCACGTGATTTTCGGAAACATTTCTTTACGCTCAGAATTGTGGAGGCATGGAATAAGCTTCCCGCATCTGTTGAATTTGCATCACCAGTCTGAAGCCCCTATCTTGCTCAGAATATTAATGTGCAACCAAACGAATACCCTCCATCAGGCATCTACCATACTCTGAACGTCTCGCTGCCCTGGGAATGGATTCGTTGAAACTTCAGCGTCTGGCAACTGACCTGGTAAACGCTCATAAGGTCATTAATCATCTTAACAACAGCAACCTTGAGCACCTTTTTGATCTCCATCTTTCTAACACACGTGGGCATGCCTACAAAGTCAGAAAACAGTACTGCTCACGTGATTTTCGGAAACATTTCTTTACGCTCAGAATTGTGGAGGCATGGAATAAGCTTCCCGCATCTGTTGTAGGCTGCCAAAACACTGAATCTTTCAAAGCCTCCATGTTTCCTGTAATCCGCCGACACTATACCTGATGACCCTCTCCACACACATATTACTACTGTAAACTGTTCATGTTCCTGACACTAATACATTATTCTGTGTACTTGACATGAGACTTTGATGAGTTGTGGTGCACCTGAGCACTGTACACAATAAATTTCATTTCATTATTATATAAGTAGTTAATCCAAAAGGGCTCAATATATCTTGTAAAATATAGAGCATTAATAGTTGTAGAGAAGTTATTTCCCTACCACGGTTTCGGTGTACTAAGAACACCATCTTTTTACTTAGTTCCCCTGAAGACGGTGTACTAAGAACACCAAAACTGTGGTAGGGAAATAACTTTTCTACAACTATATATATATATGAGTAAAGAAATAACAAAAGACTTAGAGATTTAGCTTTATAGTCTATTTCAGGGACTATAATGCTAAATCTCTAAGTCTTTTGTTATTTCTTTATTCATATATTTGCTCTGTGACTCTAACATTAAGAGCACACATTGAGCTCTCAAACTGCGACTTGGTTTTGTTTAAATAAAACTCTTGTGTCGTAAGGAAGATTTCTTCTCTGGACTTTTGGATTATATATATATATATATATATATATATATATATATATACACACACACACACGATTTTTTAACAGGTAGCTTCAATTCAATTACAGTTATTCAATTTCATGTTTAGGTCAACTTTTGAATTACGATCAACAAACAAAATCTTATTATAAAATTCTTATAGAATTATTCTTGGAAGCCAAGCCTCACCCTTAGTCCTTCCCATTACGTTTGAATTTCAAAATTATAGAATTGCATAGGTTGATAGTATTATTATCTTATCTAAAAATTATGCCTTTCGAAGACTTCAATATTCGACTAATGCACAAGTAAATACGGCATTCCTATGACTGGATTTAAATGATGGGTGAGGGGGGATCAAATAAAGTTGTGTCGAGAAATAATTTCTTTTATTTCATAAATTTGGTAATATCACTTTTGAAAAAAATAAAATTAACAGTAACAAAATTGAAATACTTAGAAAGTATCCGATATTATTGATTCTACAGTGTGAGACAACATTCAACAACTGTGTTGTTATTTATATGAAATAATAGACGATCCGTTAACTCGTTGGGTTCCCGTTGTAACAGCCGTCCATGATGATATCAAAGCTTCTGTTTAGGAAGGACTCAAATCATTTAATTTGCAATCATAGTTATCGCAGTTATAAAAAGAATTTGGAACCTTAAAAAGAAAGTTCAGCGCGAACGAAGACCTCGAAGTTATTCAGTTACAAATTGGACAGGAAATTTTGTTATTCTTTAAATTAAGCATTATTGCTCTAATAAAAATCTCTCTCAGCTATGATGTGCCGTTTTTATAGGTTCCGATTGCAAAAACATTAAAAAACAAACATTAGAATTTTATTTAAACTAAAAACGGGGGAAATAACTTTAAATTTGTCAAATTGTTTCACTTCTTTATTCGAGACTGTTACGGAGAAAAACAATTTTGGTTTAGATTTTTTTTTTAAATGACTTAAAAGTGCAATATTCAATTGTATTGTTTATCATAAGTCCTGGGTCCCGTGTTATTGGGGTAAGAGTATTAATCTTTTTTATATCAAAAGTTTAAAATGACTCATGTTATTTTTTAACAAGCAGCTTCAATATTCAATTATATTGTTTGGAAGATGTTAAGTAAAACGAAGCTATGATAATGATATAAAAAGAGAAATATCAAATGATGGTGATAATAATAATAATAATAATAATAATAATAATAATAATAATAACGAAGTGAGACTATCAGCAGTTTATTTTTGTCAGTTCTCAATGAATAGAATACTTTTTTTTTTCATCAGAATTCTAAGAATTCTGGTGGAAAAAAAAAGTATTTATTCTATTTAAAAATAAAAAAAATAAAAACAAAGTTAGGAGAAAAAAATATAAAAACAAAATTAAAAAAACTTTCATTTTCAAAAAAAATAAAATAAAATTGGTGCTACTGTTAAGTTTATTCAAAGCTTAAAAAATAAATTAAAAAAAAAAAAAGACTTCAAAAATTCTAAAAGTTTAGAGTTTGAGCAATTAAAAAAAAATTCCACTACGAGAAAAAGGAATGTATGAAAATGAACTAATAATAATAATAATATGAAAGAATGAAAATGAAAGATGGTCAAATGTATGATGAAGGTATTTCTTTGTAGAGTAGAAAGGTTTGTTTTTTTTCTTTTAATTGTGATTTATTTTTAAATCAAACTTTTAAAAAAAAAAATGGTTTGACCAAAACAGATATCAAACTTAAACTAACATAATTCATTTACAAGATTTTTTTATACACACAGAAAAATAAGTTTAATAAAAAAAAAAGAAAAAAGGAAGATCTATTAGTAACAATTGCTATATTTATTTATCTGTCTTTTTTTTTGTATGTCCAAGTCCGAATGTGGCCATTTCAGCATTAAAAAAAATATATATCGACTTTAAACTCTCCATAGTAAACCTTTCTTTTCTCTTTTCTTCTTTTGACATTGCTAACCACTTGATATTATTTGTAGCTCCTTCTTCTCTATTAAAACCCGGCATTTTAATAATGCAGGTCATACGAGGACAGAATAAATGACAAACCAATGGGGAAAAAAAAAGACGAAGAAGAAGAAGGAAGGGGGAAAAAGTGCTTCGGACCAAATGGCTAAAAGAAGAAATCACAAGAGAAAGAAGTAAACAGACTGACATGTACAACACATAAAAATCTTAGCTTAGCAGCCCGAGGAAAATTAGAAAAATCCTAATCATTTCGAAAATAGACCATCCAACCAATTCAAGATCTTTGGTTTTGTTTGTTTTTGTTTATTTTTAGTCCGTTTTTTTCCTTCTTCCTGAGGCCCCCCCCCTTAAGGTTGTTGTTTTTTTATTTTTTATTTTTTTTAAAGAGATAAAAAAACGAAGAAAGGATGAAGTACAATGAGATAATGTTAAAACAAATCACTAATTCGTCTTTTTTCTTTTCTTTTCTCTGCCCCGACCCCCAAACATCCCTCCCCGCATATTATAAGAGAAGGGAGGGCATATAATGAGGGTCCAATCTGTAATGAATAACTTACTACGGACCGATCACTCATTTTTGGGCCACTCAGGAAAGAAGAACCTGCAACCCACATTCACTTCCCCCCACACACAGCTTACCTAACCGATGCACACACACACTTAAAAAAAAAAGTAGTAAAAAAAAGAATAATAAAAAGGATTAACTATGTAAGGGGTGGGAGCTTTTGGTGTGTGTTGTTATTTTTTTAAGCCAAAACTTTAACCCGAGGGTCCCATTTTGTAGCCGTAGGGCTTTTCTTACCTTGCAAAAAAAAACGGAATCAGCTTGGGTGTTGGCAGGACTTGGAGTGGACATCCATCCACCATTCACGGTGACCACCGAAAAAGTGTACCTGTTAAAACCATTCGATTATCCGACCGCAGTCCCTCGGCAATTTCCGTAGCCGCCGGCAGCAGCAGCAGCAGCAGTCACGGCCGTCATTCCAAGAGAGAGGAAGGGAGGGTGCCAGTTATGACCACTACATTATCACGGACCCTTCCCCCCACACCTTCTCCTTCAACCTCTTTTCACCTCTCTCTCCCTTTTCAAGGAACTGCAGATTTTTATTATTGAATAAAGCCCACCGAATAATTCGTATTTGGCGCTGGGGACCAGAAGAATAGCCCCAAGAGATTTGTTTTCTCTTAATTATTATCAACCAGTATTCATCACTGGCCATTACGACTACTAATACTACTAATACTACGTTTTCGAATACTTGTGAACTGAAAGTATCAGATTGTTCCAATTAGTATTCAAGCCAGCAGGTCAGCTTTAAAAAATGCTCAAAGACAAGCTGAATACCTTTATCTTTTCCCCCCGTCTCCCCGAAATTTTAATGACCACTTTAAGTACTTCAACTACCGTAATTTCAAGTAATAATGAGTTTTGAGTTATAAAAAAAAAATTACCACAAATTATTCATGAAAAATAAGAACCAAAATAGCTCAAAGACATTTAGTTTTTAGTTAGACCACTACCAGGCCACCATGACCACTGGCATTGGTGAATAAAAATAAAGCAATTAAACGTTTTTACTTTCTTTCACCTTCCTATCGTTTAATGTACTTACTTTTACTTACTACGTTTTATTTCTGAATGAATGGTCCGCATTTAAAAAAGAAAATCGCCCCAACTAATGTGTATTTGGGAAAGGGGACAACGAAAACATCCCAAGAACACTTATTATATATCTATATATTTATTAGCTGATAACGTCCACTAGAAATGTATTACTACTTATTTAAACCTACAACTACTATTGCTACTACTACGCTTCAAGTATTTATGAATGAAATGTTCTCCTTTCCATTCATTAAGCAAATGGGGTACAGCGAGGTGTCAAAATTGTTGGAAGACACCTTTGTTAGTGTGTGGCTCTGATGTAAGCATTGGTGTACGGTAAAGTTATTTTCTAAATAGATTGGAAAAGCCAGGGACGACACACAAGATCCTGTAATATTTTATATCTATTCGTATTCGTAATTGTAACAGCAGTGCTACTACATTTTTTCTTCCTTTTTTTTTTTTTTTTTTTTTTTTTTTTTTTTGTAGAGGTCAGCTTCAAACATTGCTGAAATAACTTAGAATTTTCATAGCTGCTTGCTTCTACGATTTTACATCAATACCTGATTTTTCATTCCTTTTTTTTTTTTTTTTTTTCTTTTTAGCAAAGTTAATTTAAGTTTCTCTTCGTGTTCTGTAGTGAGTGGGAATCTTTAAAAGAAAGAAAAAAAGGAAAATATTCAGGATATTTCATTTATTTGAAAAAAAAATGTAGCGTGTGCTGTGAACTGATTCAACTTTACACACTTACAATACACAATAAGCTAAGCAAATCATATTACAGTAAAACATATCCTTCTTAAACCATAATCAATCAATCAATCAATAATATATATATATATATATATATATATATTATATATATATATATATATATATATATATATATATATATATATATATTAGACTATCTATCTATATCTATCTATCTATATCTATCTATCAGTCTGTTCATATCTATCTCTATTTCAGTCTGCTCATCTATCTATCTATTTCAGTCTGCTCATCTATCTATCTATCTATCTATCTATCTATCTATCTATTTCAGTCTGCTTATCTATCTATCTATATATCTATCTATCTATCTATCTATCTATCTATCTATCTATCTTACAAATAGATAAAGAAAGAGTTAAGGGTATGTGACTGGATTATTGATCAGTGACATCTAATGTGTGAAATCAAAAATACAATTATTTATTTATCTATTTATGTTATTGTTATTGCTGTTGTCAAAGATTGAAAAACAAAACAAATGTGGAATTTAATTTTCTTAAAATTAAAAGAAATGAATTACTTATGTATCAAATTGATTGGAATATCCATTTTTTTATTTCCTGAAACACCTGAATAAATATTAATTCTCATTCACATAGAAAATAATAACAATTCATTAACAAAAACGTAATAATATCTATCCATGATCAATCAATTGATCTCTGTGTGAACGAATCTATCGTTTACATGTGCCTTCTAAATAAATAAACACAGAGTAAACGCACACACATACACTCAACGGTAAACAATATACTAATACTTATCTTCTTTTTTTCCCCCCAGTTCTCTTGATCAATATTTATTTAGTAAATAAATATTTACATATTGTGGTTGGCAATTAATTGTTTTCATGACAGATTAATAGATGGTGCTGGAAAAAAGTTTTTTTCAAGTCTGAAATTCAAATCAGTCAGGTATTCTCTCTGGGGCTACATGGTCTTTCAACTACATTAGCAGTCAGTTGTATACTATTTGATTTAATCCATGTTCATATCTATCTATCTATCTATCTATCTATCTATCTATCTCTGCTCATCTATCTATCTATCTTTCGGCTCGTCTATCTATCTATCTATCTATCTATCTATCTATCTATCTCTGCTCATCTATCTATCTATCTATTTATCTATCTATCTATCTATCTATCTATCTATCTATCTCTATCTATCTATCTATCTATCTATCTATCTATCTATCTATCTATCTATCTCTGCTCATCTATCTATCTATCTATCTCCTCTCATCTATCTATAAATCTATCTATCTATCTCTGGTCATCTATCTATCTATCTATCTATGCTCATCTATCTATCTATCTGTCGGCTCATCTATCTATCTATCTATCTATCTGTCGGCTCATCTATCTATCTATCTATCTATCTATCTATCTATCTATGCTCCTCTATCTATATCTCTATCTATCTATCTATTGGCTCATCTATCTATCTATCTATCTCTGCTCATCTATCTATCTATCTAACGGCTCATCTATCTATCTATGCTCATCTATCTATCTATCACTAATCATCTATCAATCTATCTGCTCATCTTTCTATCTATCTATCGGCTCATGTATCTATCTATGCTCATCTACTATCTATCTATCTATCTCTACTCATCTATCTATCTATCTCTGCTCATCTTTCTTTCTATCTATCTATCTATCTATCTATCGGCTCATCTATCTATCTATCTTATATCAATCAATTTATTTATCTATTGAAAGCAAACATTTCAGAGAAATGGTTAACATGCTTATCCCAACAGAAATTATTTATATAATGAACTTAATCATTACTAAGTTCTTTGATATTTTCTCTCTCTCATATATATATATATATATATATATATATATATATATATATATTATACATAAATAATTAAAGAAATAACAAAAGACTTAGAGATCCTGCATTATAGACTATTTCAGGGAGCTTAGACAAAAATGTCTAATTCTCCCGACTCATCAGATGCGAATCTGATGAGTCGGATCTCTAAGTCTTTTGTTATTTCTTTAATTATAAATTTGCTCTGTGACTCTAAAAATAAGAGCACACATTGAGCTCTCAAACTGTGACAAGTTGTTTTAAAAAACCCTATGTCGTAAGGAAGATTTCTTCTCTGGACTTTTGGATTATATATACATATATATAGTCATCCACAGACACCATGTTTCGACATATCTCGTACCTCAGTGTGGCTAGACATAGCAGGCTACCTCCAGCCAGGATTGAAACCCATATATCTCTTTCCTCTGGGACAAGCAAACACTTCACATTTAAGAACCTTAGATCTAACACAGATTGAACAGATTCACCAACTTGTATTTGCTGTTACAATTTATGAGAGTCATAAATTGTTGACAGACCCTGTAGCGAGAATAAGGGCAGTTAACTTTGAATTCAAGCGAGCCAGGGGAAATCTACGAGTGACTGTTGGTAACCTTTGACCCCTAGAGGCCTGAATCTCACAAGCCTTGAGAAACACATGATTAGTTTTAGATTTTAGATTCAGCCCGGCTGTCAATGATTTTAGAGGTGCTCTGAGGTTGGTTTCCCTGTGCAGCAAATAATGTAGCGTATTTAATATGGTCTACAGGGAATTTGGGAATTGAAATATAAAACAATAATTGGATTTCTGGAGAAAGAGAAGAAAAAGAAATAAGAACAAACAAAGGTTAAAGTTTGGAAGAGTAAACACTCAACGGGGTGCCAGCAATTGACCGAAGAATGACCCTGGAAATAGATTTAAAAATAAAAACGTAAGTTCCGGGTTTTGACCGGAAATGGATGTGACTCTCCCACCACCGGGACGAGAAATGGAAGAAGAAGAAAATTATTCTTTTTTTGGCCAGGCTTCTTGAGAGGCAGATGGGGGCTTTCCCAGTTCCCCCATATAGGTTTCGCATACCTTAACATGATTTACGATAGAGTAATTTTACCGTACCCTCTCTCTCTTTCTCTCTATCTTTCCTTCTCTCTGAAAAAGAACCCACAAGCCTAGAAATAGATAAACAGCCCCTTGTGACTTACAACTTGCATATGTTGTTTCTGAACTAACGACAACTACTACTACTAAACGACTACTACTACAACTTGAGTTTGGCCCTATGCGGCAATAAGGATCATACCCAGCAAAATCTAACTCTGTAACTCTACTCACACACCCTCACAATTTGATTGATCAATCAGAGAACAGCTACAAGGTCAGTGAAAGGTTAAACCTTGTCAATCATTTTACGGGTATTTTCCATGACTCTTCTTTTTCAGAATTACCATTTGCATTTTAGATTCTACACTACCATACACAATTTATAGGCTACCTATTAATCATGTAAAACCAAAGCTACCCTACACAAGACGATCACTGCCAGTATTTTTCACCACTGGTGAGGGTCATAGAATAATACCTATAAGACCAGTTCAAGCAATCACGATGCTGATTCTGTTATAACTCTACATTCATTGGCAAATCCGAACTATGCTAAAGCATACACAATTGACAGGTTTTCTACTTTTGACAATGCCAGTTCCAGTTTTCAACTAGCTATTTTGGAAGCGCTTCACATCACTTCCCTTAGACTTGGTCTTTGTAAGGAGAAGGAATTTTTGTTTAATCTCCAACTAAGTAATGTTTCCAGCTTACATTCATCCACACCCAGGTAATTAAAATGAGTTCCCTCCCACACACACACACACACTTGTAAATCATCTTATGGTTATTTTACATGATTCAGAATTACCAGTTATTTTTAAATTCTACACTACCGTACATAATTTATAGGCAACCTATAAATTATATAATCCCTACTGCAGGCTGGAAAATTAGTTCAATTGATATAACTTCTACATTTCTGAAAAGAGACTCACTTAAGAGGAATATATACAGGCAACCTTCACTTGATTTCTGTGATGCTGGAGCTACATGGTCTTTCAACTACACTAGCAGTCAGTTGTATACAACTTAATTTTATCCATCTTCATATCTATCTATCTATCTATCTATCTAACTCATTCTGTTCATATCCATCTATCTATCTATCTACTCATCTATCTGTCTTCTCATCTATCTATCTATCTCAGTCTGTTCATATTTATCTATCAATTTTAGTCTGCTCATCTATCTATCTATCTATCTATCTATCTATCTATCTAAGTTGGCTCACATAGGTCTGTCACAGTTGGTTTAACCTATCTATTTACCTATCTTAATCATTTCATGTTCATCTATGTATCTACCTCTCTATCTCTATTCATCTATCTATCTATCTATCTATCTATCTCTGTTCATCTATCTATCTATCTATCTATCTATCTATCTATTTATCTGTCGGCTCATCTATCTATCTATCTATCTATCTATCTATCTATCTCTGTTCATATCTATCTATCTATCTATCTATCTATCTCTGCTCATTTATCTATCTATCTGTCAGCTCATATCTATCTATCTATCTATCTATCTGCTCAGCTATCTGTTGGCTCATCTATCTATCTATCTATCTATCTATCTATGTTCATATCTATCTATCTCTATCTATCACTGTTCATCTATCTATCTATCTCTGTTCATTTATCTATCTATCTATCTATCTCTTCTCATCTATCTATCTATCTGTCGGCTCATCTATCTATCTATTTCTGCTCAGCTATCTGTTGGCTCTATCTATCTATCTATCTATCATCTATCTATCTATCTATCTATCTATCTATCTATCTGTTCATCTATCTATCTATCAATCTGTTCATTTATCTTCTATCTATCTATCTCTTCTCATCTATCTATCTATCTATCTATCTATCTATCTATCTATCTATCCTATCTATCTATCTATCTATCTATCTATCTATCTATCTATCTATCTTCATCTATCTATCTATCTATCTCTATCTATCTCTGCTCATTATCTATCTATCTGTCAGCTCATCTATCTATCTATCTATCTATCTATCTGCTCATCTATCTGTTGGCTCATCTATCTATCTATATCTATCTTGTTCATCTATCTATCTATCTATCTTCTATCTATCACTGTTCATCTATCTATCTATCTGTTCATTTATCTATCTATCTATCTCTCTATCTATCTCTTCTCATCTATCTATCTATCTGTCGGCTCATCTATCTATCTATTTCTGCTCAGCTATCTGTTGGCTCATATATCTATTTATCTATCTATGTTCATCTATCTATCTATCTATCTATCTATCTATCTCTATCTATCACTGTTCATCTATCTATCTCTGTTCATTTATCTATCTATCTATCTATCTATCTCTCTATCTATCTTCTTATCTATCTATCTATCTGTCGGCTCATCTATCTATCCATCTATCTATCTATTTCTGCTCATCTATCTGTTGGCTCATCTATCTCTCTATCTATCTATCTCTCTGTCTATCTCTATTCATCTATCTATCTATCTATCTATCTATCTCTGTTCATCTATCTATCTATCAATCTCTGTTCATTTATCTCTCTATCTATCTCTCTATCTATCTCTTCTCATCTATCTATCTATCTGCCGGCTCATCTATCTATCTATCTATCTGTGTATCTATGTTCATCTATCTATCTATCTATCTATCTATCTCATCTATCATCTATCTATCTATCTATCTATCTATCTATCTCTCATCTATCTATCTAATCTATCTATCTATCTATCTATCTATCTATTTCTGCTCATATCTATCTATCTATCTATGTTCATCTATCTATCTATCTATCTATCTATCTATCTGTTCATCTATCTATCTATTCTATCTATCTATCTATCTATCTCTCTATCTATCTCTTCTTATCTATCTATCTATCTGTCGGCTCATCTATCTATCCATCTATCTATCTATTTCTGCTCATCTATCTGTTGGCTCATCTATCTCTCTATCTATCTATCTCTCTGTCTATCTCTATTCATCTATCTATCTATCTATCTATCTATATATCTGTTCATCTATCTATCTATCTATCTATTTATGTATCTATCTATCTATTTCTGCTCATCTATCTGTTGGCTCATCTATCTACCTATCTATCTCTGCTCATCTATCTATCTATGTTCATCTATCTATCTATCTATCTATCTATCTATCTATCACTGTTCATCTATCTATCTATCTCTGTTCATTTATCTATCTATCTATCTCTCTATCTATCTCTTCTTATCTATCTATCTATCTGTCGGCTCATCTATCTATCTATCTATGTTCATCTATCTATTTATCTGTCGGCTCATCTATCTATCTATCTATCTATGTATTTCTGCTCATCTATCTGTTGGCTCATCTATCTATCTACCTATCTATCTCTGCTCATCTATCTATCTCTCTATCTATCTCTGCTATCTGTCGGCTCATCTATCTATTTATGTATCTATCTATCTATTTCTGCTCATCTATCTGTTGGCCCATCTATCTATCTATCTATCTACCTATCTATCTCTGGTCATCTATCTATCTCAGTCAGCTCATCTATCTATTCAACCTTCACCTGATTTCTGTGATGCTGGCAAAATTTGGAAATAAAAGTTTTGGGTTAAATGATGCACCTCATTAATATTATTGTTACATAATTTGCTATATAACCCTTTTACATCGGGTATATAATAGGTAGAGAGGAGAGAGGAGAGGAGATGGGCTCTTCCTGGCTCTGCTTCATCGGTGGCCATCTTCTTCTTCTTCTGCTGGGCTGACTTCTTCCTTCTTCTGGGCTAGTAGTCTGTGCTTATTTCTCAGTTATAATTATTTATTATGAATATAAAAATATATATACATTGTGTGTGTATATATATATATTAGAAAAATGAAAGCCATTGGTATGAAACTTGGTTTATTTTATTAAAAACCTGAATGTATGCACTTTTGTAAAAAAACTTTTTATCAAAAGGAAAACAATAAGAAATGTAAAGGAATTATTTGCTAGTTTAAAATATTTTCTTTAATTTTCTTTAATTTCTTTAATTTTATCATCTAAGTGAACAATGATAGAAAATAAAACTTTTGTCTAATAGATAAAGTTTGGAGGAAATGTTTTATTCTCTGAAAGAAAAGAAAATTTCAATACTTTTTTAATGGATGCTTGATGGTAGAGAATATATTTTATTTGAGTCCCATTCTCCAGTGACAAACACTAGCATTATCAATTTACCCAATTTCTCAGTTATAATGATTAAGCAAGACTTAATTGTTTTCTTTATTCTTTATTAAAAACCCCAAAGCCCAAAAGGGTTTCCAACCGTGTGGTGAGAAATTGGCATCTTGGGACAGATGAATATTACATCCAGTCCTGTTGACTAATGGCCAAAATCTGACTAACTAAAATTAACTTCTGTTCTAACGTTTTCTCATTCCGGAAGTCAGGGGGTCAACTAAAGTCATTACCTATCAATGATATAACCCCCTCCAATTTTGAAGTTTAACAAATTTTAATTCAAAATCTAACTACACTTGAAGACATAATTCGTAGGCTACCTACGAATCCTAAGAACCCACAGCCCAAAAGGGTTTCTAACTGCGTGGTGAGAAGTTGGCAACTTTGGAGCAAGAGACCCCTGCGTCTGCTCCTTCTGACTAATGGCCGAGGTCAGACTTAACTAGGTTAATTTTTTTCGCACACCTTCCTCGGTGGAAGTCGGTGGGGGGGAATTAAGTAAAGGTAATTACCTGCCAATTATAACTATAATAGCTAATGGTAACTTTCCATTTAACCCCCTCTGATTTTGAATTTTAATGAATTTTAATTCAAAATCTAACTACACTTACAGACATAATTTATAGGCTACCTATGAATTATGTAACATTCAACACAGCAAGTTTTCCACAAGGCAAAGCACTTCTGAACATGGCTGTAGAGTTAGAAAACAAAATCTTCAACTTCTCTATTTTTTGGAACCTCTGACTCCAACTCTTTAGAGAGATGAGGAGATGGGTTCATACTTTTCTGCTTGTTCTTCTTGTCACTGCCATCTCCTCTGGACTGATCTCTTTCTTCCTCCGGGCTGGGCAGTCTGTGCTAACTCCTTGCTGAATAATTAAGCAAGCAAGACTTTGTTATTTTTTTAATTCTTTATTAAGAACCCACAGCCCAAAAGGGTTTCTAACCGTGTGGTGAGAAGTTTCCAACTTAGGGACCCCTGCATCTGCTCCTTCTGACTAATGGCCGAGGTCAGACTTAACTAGGTTAAATTTTTCCGCATGCCTTTCCTTGTTGAAGTCGGGGTGGGGTGGCAGGTCAAGTAAAGGTAATTACCTGCCAATCATAACTATAATGACTAATTGTAACTTTCCATTTAACCTCCTACGATTTTTAATCTTCAACGAACTTCAATTCAAAAATCTAGCTACACTTACATACATAATTCGTAGGCTACCCAAGATATTATGTAACAAATAGATAGGTTGCCTACTAATTATGTAGTTAAGTGTAGTTTAGATTCAAAATAATGGTTTAGTGGAAAACACATGAAAAGTGATTGACACTTTTTGACCCCATGTTGACCTCTTTTCCAGTTCGCCACATAGTGCTATGTGGAAGTAGCTAGGAAAGTCAGTTTTTGGCTGAATGATTGGATGAGATGGCCGGCCATGGTGTCTCTTGTCCAAATATCCAAATCTCTGCATGTTTGACTTGATCTGGAATACTTATAAAATAAAACATGAGCTTTAAAAAAGAAAAATAGGAAGTATTGTCATTATTATAATAATGGAGATTCGCTTCCGGTTTTTGTCTGTAACAAAATTACATCACTGCTTACATCACATTACCCAAATTGTCATAACATAGAATAAATACACTCAAAATTTGAACATGCAACATTAGACAGTCCTCATTGTTTTTTAAAACAAGTTTAATAAATACATGACTGGTATTATATATCTATATATAGTTTGTTTATTTTAATACATATTTAAAGTTTACATTTCAAATTGTTTTATTTTTTAATCCTTTAATGAATTTAATGATTTTACTTACTTAGGGTACAAACTCGCTGACATTGAATTTTTAACCCCCCACACCCATCAGGCAATATGTTTCAAAAATCTATTTTTACATTGCCTGGAGGGCGTTTTTTATTTTGTACTAGTGTCATTAATTAAAAACAAAGTAACAACATGGGACATCCCAGTATTAAGTCAGGAAGACTCCCAGATCCAGAAGAAACCAGCTTAGAACAAGCCAAGATACAAGATAGATGGCAGAGAATTAACAGATATCAGCGAATCTGAGATGATAAAAGATGAGTATACGACCACAGGTATACTCACCACAATCAACAATATACGAATACATAAGATATGGCTATACAATAGGTCCAGTTTAGCTCAGTCGGTAAAGTGTCTGCCCAGGAACCACAAGGTTCCAGTTTCAATACCGGCCCTCGTCAACTCAGTACATGAGTAGCGCAGGGATCTGTGTGGTAAAGTTGAAGAATAATTAAAGTTCCAATTACCGTCGAACTGGGAAGACAAGGCAACAAACGGTTTTGACTTAATACAAACCTGAATAGTCACAAGTCTACTGCAGAATGACCGGGTATTTATAAGACTTCACAATGTCATTCAAATCAAGCAGTCAAGCAGCCAATCAGAACTCAAGGAATGGAATCACCCAAATCACCCAAATTCATGAATGGATCATTCTTGATTTCTATATATACCAACTATCTTGACACTGCTTAAGTTACTTAGCTGCTGTTATTCAAACCAACAGTAGACTTACTGAGGAGCTAATGGTAGATGTGGCACTCCACCTCAGACTCAAAAACAATCTCCTTGGTCTAGCACTAGTGAAAAGGAGATAGACTGTTTGGCTGATATCGACTTTAGGCAACTCCGACGACTTTTATACAACAGTATGAGCACGTTCAGCAGGAACTAGTAAATTTTGGTGAAAAGTATCTATGATGACACCATGTTTTTATAGCACAAAAGCAGTAAGTTGGAAGGGATGTTGCTGCACACTGTGTGGATAATTTCATTTATACAGGCTCATTGGTATGAGTTCAGAAGACAGTTGACAAGTTAAGTATATTTGAAATAAGTTTTCATGCTCGTGCCTTATTTAGATATAATTGGTTAATTTCTAAGCAGAGTTTTCCTTCTCCTAGACTGGTTACCATAAAAAGTCGTCAGGGTGGCTTAAAGTCAGTATCAGCCAGACAGCAAGGGAGTCTATCTCCTTTTCACTAGCGCTAGACCAAGGAGATTGTTTTTAGCATCTGAGGTGGAGTACCACATCTACCATCAGCTCCCCACTTTACCGCGCAGGTGCCTGTGCTACTCATACGCTGAGTTGGTGAGGGCCAGTATCAAACCAAGAACTTTGAGGTTCTGAGCTGAATACTTTATCGACTGAGCTAAACTGACCCTATAAGCTAGTCTATCCTACTATTTATCCATCGCTGGAAGAAGAATAGTTATATTCATACCTTTCCCAAGGGTATTAGTGCCATGTCAATTTTCTATGGCAATAACCATCACACCATGTCAACAGAGCTAAACCGGCATAACTAGTCTATCCTACTATTTATCCATCGCTGGAAGAAGAATAGTTATATTCATACCTTTCCCAAGGGTATTAGTGCCATATCAATTTTCTATGGCAATAACCATCACACCATGTCAATTGATATACACATCACAAACTACCAAAATATTGCAAAACTTTTGACTCACCCTAGTAATAAGCAAAATGAGAACAATAGTCAAAAAATGTATAAATAATGTGAATAGGAACAAATCCTCATCTCAAAAATTCAGAAATCAGATCATTAGAATGTAGGTAACTAGCAAGGCACCCTAGCATTGCCCGGTTTGGTTGGTTGGTTGGTTGGTTGGTTGGTTGGTTGGATTTGTCTATCATACTTCCATGAATCCCTGCTTGAGATCTTACTTTTAAACCATTAACTTTAATTTCTACACATACATTACAAAAATAAATAGACCAATGTATTCATCATGTAACAAACACTACCATTACAGGTCAGAGTGGATCTGGCAGTAATGGCAACAAAGATGTGATTCCCTACTTCAAGAGCTCCAGTGCTTGGGTCTCACTACTGAATGCAGTTTAATGTCATACATAGGATACTCTTTTTGGGAGGAACTTATCCCCCTGCAGTTTATACAAAATATATCTAAGTCCTGCTGACAAATGAGGAAGAGCCTGAAATTCACACTTGTTATGAACTCTCTGTACAGCTCTGATTTAGCACCATTAGACTTTGGTTGGTTGGTTGGTTGGATTTTTACGGCATGTCAACCCTTGTTGGGTTATTTTATGCCTACGACATTTTATTTTATTCATTCTTGATGGTACTCAATTTTTTAAACACAATTCTTTTTAAACATTTCTTTTAAACTCATGTTTTTTTATTTAACCCATAGATGGGACCCTAACAGTGGACCAGGAAGTAATAGTGATCAAGGAGTAATTCTATCTGATGGTGAAATTCCAGCTCTGGCCAGAATTGGAACTTCACCATCAGATAGAGTTTAATGTCATACCCAGGACATTAAGACCCTCAGTCACCACCTTCTAGCACATATATGATAAAAAGGGTTGGGGCTTGTCATAAGAACAATAGGGTTGGGACAATCATATTGGTGCTAGGGCTTAATTAGACCAGCTGATTGATCAGAGGGCACCTCTCTGGTCGCCTGTCTAGCCTAAGTAAGGGCCAAAGTGAAGTGTTGCATGTTATGGATTGCTCAGCCACCAGGATTCCATCTTTAAGCATCATGGGTTGCCACTCATGGCCAATAGGTAGCTCCATTGGGGAGCTTGTGTTACCCCTCTGCTGAGGTGCTGTCGGTGTATTCTAAAGTCCCAGCTGACAGAGCTGGCATTGGCCAGGATTTAAAAAGTTAAAAATAAATCTCTTATTTATATTTATATAAACATCAATAAAAATGTATTTTCTACATATATTTGTTTTATTATCTTTTATTCTTTATATATTCTTTTTTTTTTATTTTTTATTATTATTATTGTTGGTATTTTTTCCTTTTATTTGTCTTTTATTATATTTTATCTGTTATTAATTTGTTTTATTTTTGTAATACTTTTTTAATCGATTTTTAATATATCATTGAATTATACTCTCATCACATTTTTATTTAGCTATTCTTATGAAAATGAAGGGTCAAAATGTTTTCAAACCCCCTCTCGGACAAAAATAGGTTGTAGGTGTTAAGTATCTGGCCGCCATCCTTGGCCAGTTGTAAAGAACTTAAAGTAAATACGTAAGTAAGTCCTGAGTTATAGAATCCTTTGGTAAGTGAATAAGTCCTGAGTTATAATCCTATGTTCCGTCGTCCACGAAGATCCAAGTAATGTGTGTAGGTATGACCAGAACAGCCAGTATAAGTAACAATATCAGCAGCAGAGCACTGCCAGTGATTGGACAAGAATATGGTCACATGACTATTGCCCAGTCTATAAATAAGAGTGGGCATTTAGCACACACCTTATATACCGAAAAATTTCAACAGTGGGTTTTATTGAACTTTGGCCTTTGCTGATCTCTATCAATTCTTCTTGATAAAAGGACATTCGCTTGGCAGTTGTACAAACAAACATACAGACAGACAGACAGACAGAATCTTTCTTTTATACATATACTAGCAGCAGCTACCTGGCATCGCCTGGGTAGAGGGGGACTTTTTTAAAGTTAGTCCCGCAGATCCATTATTACTGAATCGTGAGTTGAATCCTCATGGGATGCCCCATTTAAATCCCTATGTAAAAAAATAGACCTTGCATTGATCCAGCTACTCTGAAAAGAAATGTTAATGTCTACTATCTAAAATACTAAATGAAAAAATAAATCCATGCTGTTATCATTTAAATTTTATTTTCTAATTATCTTCACAAATATAAATCAAATCTATATTATTTTTGCTAAAAAAACAAGCCCTGGTGATATTTAATGTGTATATATATATTTACTTTGCCCTTAATTGTTTTATTTTTAAAGTTTCCTCCGGACATACATATACCCTGCCCTCTCAGTCGGTAGAGCGTTCGGCTAGAAATCACAAGGTTCCTAGTTCAATACCAGTCCTCGCCAACTCAGCATATGAGTAGCACAGGGATCTGTGCGGTAAAGTAAGGAGCTGACGATAGGTGTGGCGCTCCACCTCAGACACTAAAATAATCTCCTTGGTCTAGCGCTAGTGAAAAGGGGATACTCCCTCGCGATTGGCTGATACCGACTTTAGGCCACCCCGACGACTTTACTTACTTACAATACTTAAATATATCATTAATTTATATTCTTCTGTATTCCAAATTATCCAGGCCATACCTCCCACCCCCTTCAACTTTTTTGAAATTTTGTCCAGGTGTTTACTATGTTAAAGTGAGACAATCCCCAAAATTTGAGCTTCCGATTTCAAAAATTCGCTGAATTATGTCGGATTTTAGCTCTCCAAATTTGCGGAGGGGGATGGCGACTTTTCGTAATCTATTTTTTTCTGTAAAATGAGTTCCCTAAAAATTGGTTTATAAAAGCTTTTTGGTCCAAAGAATCCAAAAATGCTATCATTTCTTTGCTTTTTTCTGGATGATTGACAGGGGCTTAAACCCATATCATATTTTATTTTTTGGCTTTCCTTGACCAAAAAATTAGGGGCAAAAAGGTTTGTAACTCAATCTCGGATAAAAATAGGGAGCGTATCTTATTAAACTTTCGTCTTTCCAGCTCTCCACCAATTTTCTTTTATAAAAGGATAATCACTCGGCAGTTGAGCAAACAAGCATACATACATACATACATACATACAGAATATTACTTTTATATGTATATATAGATATGACTTCTACGTGGGTGCTCCATATTTCTGCCCTTGTGCCATACTAAGTAAATGTCTATAGGTAAATTCACTCAGACACGTAAATCATTCTACATTGTTAAACCAAACAAGATCCTAACATTAGTGCTCCATACTTCTGCCCATGTGTCAGACTAAGTAAATGTCTATAGTTAATATGACCCAGACACATAAATCCTTCTAATGTTTCTTCATATTTATGTAGCCAATGTTTCAGATTGCCTGGCTCCTAATTTATGCTGCCAATGTTGGAGATTACCTGGTTCATATTTATGTAGCCAATGTTGGAGATTGCCTGGCTCCTAATTTATGTAGCCAATGTTAGAGATTGCCTAGCTCCTAATTTATGTCGCTAATACTGGAGATTGCCTGGCTCCTAATTTATGTAGCTAATGTTCAAGATTACCTGGCTCCTAATTTATGTAGCCAATGTTCGAGATTGCCTGGATCCTAATTAATGTAGCCTATGTTGAAGATTGCCTGGCTCAAATTTATGTAGCCAATGTTTCATATTACCTGGCTCATATTTATGTAGCCAATGGTGGAGGTTGCCTGGCTCCTAATTTATGCAGCCAATGTTCGAGATTGCCTGGCTCCTAATTTATGTAGCCAATGTTCAAGATTGCCTGGATCCTAATTTATGTAGCCAATGTTCGAGATTGCCTGGATCCTAATTTATGTAGCTAATGTTGGAGATTGCCTGGATCCAAATTTATGTAGCCAATGTTGGAGATTGACTGGCTTCTAATTTATGTAGCCAATGTTGGAGATTGCCTGTCTCATATTTATGTAACCAATGCTGGAGATTGCTTGGCTCCTAATTTATGTAGGCAATGTTAGAGATTGACTGGCTCATATTTATGTAGCCTATGTTGAAGATTGCCTGGCCCCTAATTTATGTAGCTAATGTTGAAGATTGCCTGGCTCCTAATTTATGTAGCCAACATTGGAGATTGCCTGGCTTCTAATTTATGTAGCTAATGTTGGAGATTGCCTGGCTCCTAATTTATGCAGCCAATGTTGGAGATTACCTGGTTCATATTGATGTAGCCAATGTTGGAGATTGCCTGGCTCCTAATTTATGTCGCTAATGTTGGAGATTGCCTGGTTCCTAATTTATGTAGCTAATGTTGGAGATTGCCTGACTCCTAATTTATGCAGCCAATGTTGGAGATTACCTGGTTCATATTGATGTAGCCAATGTTGGAGATTGCCTGGCTCCTAATTTATGTCACTAATGTTGGAGATTGCCTGGTTCCTAATTTATGTAGCTAATGTTGGAGATTGCCTGACTCCTAATTTATGTAGACAATGTTAGAGATTGCCTGACTCCTAATTTATGTAGCTAATGTTGGAGATTGCCTGGCTTCTAATTTATGTAGCCAATGTTGGAGATTGCCTGTCTCATATTTATGTAAGCCAATGTTGGAGATTGCCTGTCTCATATTTATGTAAGCCAATGTAAGAGATTGCCTGGCTCCTAATTTATGTAGCCAATGTTGGAGATTACCTGGCTCCTAATTTATGTAGCTAATGTTGGAGATTGCCTGTATCCTAATTTATGTAGACAATGTTGGAGATTGCCTGGATCAATTAGGAGCCAGGCAATCTCCAACATTAGCGACATAAATTAGGAGCTAAGGCAATCTCCAACATTGGCTACATAAATATGAACCAGGTAATCTCCAACATTGGCTGCATAAATTAGGGGCCAGGCAATCTCAAACATTAGCTACATAAATTAGGAGCCAGGCAATCTCCAACATTAGCTACATAAATATGTACCAGGTAATCTACAACATTGGCTGCATAAATAAGGAGCCAGGCAATCTCCAACATTAGCTACATAAATTATGAACCTGTTAATCTGAAAAATTGGCTAAAAAATTTGAACCAGGTAATCTCAAACATTGGCTACATAAATTGGGAGCCAGACAATCTCCAACATTGGCTACATAAATTGGGAGCCAGGTAATCTCCAACATTGGCTATATAAATTAGGAGTCAGATATTCTCCAACATTGGCTACATAAATCAGGAGCCAGTCAATCTCCAACATTGGCTATATAAAATACGAGCCAGGCAATCTCCAACATTGGCTACATAAATATGAGCCAGGCAATCTCCAACATTAGCTACATTAATTAGGATCCAGGTTACCTGTCACAAAGGCAAACGTATAGAGCATTAATGTTAGGATCTGGTTTCATGGAAAAATGTAGAAGGATTTACGTGTCTGGGTCATATTACCGATAGGCATTTACTTAGTTTGACGCAAGAGCAGAAGTATGGAGCACTAATTTTAGGATCTGAGAAAATGAAGGATTTATGTGTCTGGCTCATATTACATTAATTTATGTATTTCCAGGGAACCAGTTCCTAACATTAGTGCTCCATACTTCTGCCCTTGTACCAGACTAAGTAAATGTCTTTAAGTAAATTCACCCAGACACATAAATCCTTCTACATTGTTAAACCAACCCAGATCCTAACATTAATGCTCCATACTTCCGCCCATGTGCCAGACTAAGTGAATATCTATAGGCAATATGACCCAGACATGTAAATCCTTGTACGTTTTCCAGCAAACCAGATCCTAACATTTGTGACTTTTATTTGTTAGATCGACTATTGAATCAAACCATTTTACCATTGGCACCAGCTGAGAAGAAAGATGTTTTCACCTCTGGTAATTTTTAGATAAAGAGAAAAGCTAAGTATTTTATAAGCCACGTTCCTCTTGATGCTTTTATTACAAAGGAAACAAATGTTCTGCTATCAAAGTATATGTCTATCTCTTATAGCTGACAGGAAAAGGTGAATAAGTACTATTAGCCATGACTATGAGGTTGCTCTGAAAGTAATGCTTCCTATTTATTTACACGGAAATTTCAACAGATAGAAAGAACACAATAACACCATTGGATAGAGCAAGAGTGTCACTCTGAAAGTAATGCCCCCTATTTATTTCCACAAAAACTTCAACAGATAGAAGGAACACAATAGCACCATGGGATAGATCAAGAGTGTCACTCTGAAAGTAATGCCTCCTATTTATTTCCACAGAAACTTCAACAGATAGAAAGAACACAATAACACCATTAGATAGAGCACTCTAAAAGGCATTACTCTGAAAGTAATGCCTCCTATTTATTTACACAGAAACTTCAACAGATAGAAGGAACACAATAACACCATTGGATAGAGCAAGAGTGTCACTCTGAAAGTAATGCCTCCTATTTATTTCCACAAAAATTTCAACAGATAGAAAGAACACAATAACATCATTAGATAGAGCACTCTAAAAGGCATTACTCTGAAAGTAATGCCTCCTATTTATTTACACAGAAACTTCAACAGATAGAAATAACACAATAACACCATTGGATAGAGCAAGAGTGTCACTCTGAAAGTAATGCCTCCTATTTATTTCCACAGAAACTTCAACAGATAGAAAGAACACAATAACACCATTGGATAGAGCAAGAGTGTCACTCTGAAAGTAATGCCTCCTATTTATTTCCACAGAAACTTCAACAGATAGAAGGAACACAATAACACCATTGGATAGAGCAAGTTTTCAGTTATAAAACACTATTTTATGCCCTTTGGGGCTTAGAATATGCTGACTGCATCCTTAGCAAAGACCTCCTCAAAATGGGCTGTTCTGGTTATGACACTAAACTGCATTTAGTGATGAGTCTAGTTCTTGAGCTCTGGGGAGTGTGGAGTACCCTTCATTGCCATTACTCCGAGGGCCACTCTCAAAGTGGTAGTATCTGTTAGGGTCCCATCTATGGGTCAAATTGTTCTCTTTGCAAATTATTTGTATTAGATAGTTTGATTGGTTGGTTGGTTGGTTGGTTGGTAGGGTGGTTAGATTTTACGGCATGTCCACCCCTGCTGGGTTATTTTATGCCAAAGATGTTTTGCTTCATTCATTCTTGTTGAGTACTCAAATTGTTTAACTCATTTTTTTAAACACATTTTTTAAAACTCATTTTTTTATCTATTTAACCCATAAATAGGACCCTAACATATGCTACCGCTCCGGGTCAGAGTAGACCTGTAAGTAATGGCAATGAAGGGGTACTCCACACTCCCCAGAGCTCCAGAATTAAAACCTCACCACTAGATACAGTTTAACGTCATACCCAGTACACTAATACCCTCAGTCACCACCTTCTAGCTTATATGCTATAAAAAGGGTTTGAGGTTGACCATAAGGGCAATACTGTCAGGACAATTCTATAGGTGCTAGACCAAATTAGTTTAAACTAAGAAACTAGACCAAACTAAACTAAACCAAATTAAACTAAAAGAAACCAACTAACAAACTAAACCAAAACTAAACCAAAACTAAACCAAATTAAACCAAATCAGATTAAAATTTTTAAAAAACTAAACCAAACCAAAATCAAAGTTAAACTAAACCAAACTGAAACCAAAACCAAACCAAACCAAAAAGTCAATGATAAGCCACATTCAATTCAGCTGTCAACCTTTAAAAGGAAAAGCACCACAATTACCTCAACCATTACTCCTAGTTCCACCCTGACCTAGAGTAGTAGTATCTGTTAGGGTCCCATCTATGGGTTAAATAGATCAGAATGTTTTTTTTTTTAAATGAGTTTAAAAAATTGAATATTCAACAAGAATGAATAAAACAAAAACATCTTTGGCATAAAATAACCCAACAAGGGTTGGCATGCCATAAAATCCAACCAACCAACCAAAGTCTAATGGTGCCAAATCAGGGTTGTACAGAGAGTGCATCACAAGTGTGAATTTCAGTCTCTTCCTCAGTTGTCAGTGGGGTTTAGATATATTCTGTATAACCTGCAGGGGGATACCCTCCCCGCAAAAAGGGAGTGTCCTGTGTATGACATTAAACTGTATTCAGTGGTGAGACCCAAGCACTGGAGCTGTTGGAGCAGGGAGTTACATCTTTGTTGCCATTACTGCCAGGTCCACTCTGACCTGGAGTGGTAGTATTACATGATGAATAGAGTAGAAATTAAAATTAATGGTTTAATAGTAACATCTCAAGCAGGGATTCATGTAAGTATGATAGACAAGACTTGATCCTTGGCTGACCTATTAGCAGGTCTCTTATTGGTTGGTTTGGTCATGTGACCACCCAGTCTATGAGAACAATCTCCACATGTGAGGTTTGGATTTTGGGCAAATAAAAAAAGTAAAAAATACACAGAATCTTCATGTCTGTTAATAAGAACCCGAAATGGATGCGTAGAGATTCAACCACCCAAGACAAGTGTTTTGTTAAAATTCAAGTGGTGCAGCCATACAGTAGTACTGGTGAGGCTACAGATAGGAAGGATTCTTGCTTTATCTTATCAGGGAGATCAGATTTCCATATGACTGATAATCTGTCAAAAGCAGTCTATGCCTTTCCTATGTGTACATTGACATGGTTTTCTGTAGATGAGATATTGCTACCTTGGTATGCAAACTGGTCTACTATGTTCACATAGAGGCCAATGCCTCTTGCTGCCTTCTTTAAGTTATACAGCAATGCTTTGATTTGGGCAGTTGTATTTGTAAGAAGTGCTTGATCATCTGTGTTGTCTGCATTGTAATAGTTTCTTCAGGATATCGCCCAAGGGTACTCAAACTATGTCTGAAGTGTACAGAGATTGAAACATTGCAATGAAGAAGACTAGCAGGACCTGTGGATATACCAGAGTATGATAATTTAATTATTACAATGTTTGATATGTTTACTTAAGAGCTATTGCAATTTGTTCAATATATAAAAAGTATAAAAATCTTGATTTTGCTCATTCTGACTCTTTTTTTCTTTCTTTCCTTCTTTTCATCTTTCCATTATGTTCGATTGAAACAGATTAGTATTATTGCTTCTGCATACTCACCCCCTCTCTCTATCTTTCCACTGCTTTCTTTCTTTCTTTCTTTCTTTCTTTTCATCTTTCCATTATGTTCAATTGAAACAGATTAGTATTATTGCTTCTGCACACTCACCCCCTCTCTCTATCTTTCCACTACTTTCTTTCTTTCTTTCTTTCTTTCTTTCCTTCTTTTCATCTTTCCATTATGTTTGATTGAAACAGATTAGTATTATTGCTTCCACGCGCTCACCCCCTCTCTCTATCTTTCCACTACTTTTTTTCTTTCTTTCTTTCTTTTCATCTTTCCATAATGTTCGATTGAAACAGATTAGTATTATTGCTTCTGCATACTCACCCCCTCTCTCTATCTTTCCACTGCTTTCTTTCTTTCTTTCTTATTATATTTGTTCTGTGTAGCATTTCCTTTTTCTTCCTTTCCTTTCTTTATGATAAAACAGAATGGTCCATTATTCAGCTGAGGTGACAACACTCATAAGAAATAAGAATTTGGTGAATAAGCAACACCAGATAATCAGGATCTACATTTTTGCATTTAAATCTTGGATGATTTGGACGGTCACATTTTTAACCTGAGGGTGTTGCAATATGATAATGGTTGTACTTTTAAGGAACACGAGTATTAATAATATAGATTAAACGAGCAATCTGGTTTGAGAAAGTCAGTCAAAAAAGGCTACAATTTTTTTTTTCAAGTTGAGTTCATATGCAAATTTTTATTTACCAAGCAAGGATATCTTCACCAATGCAAATAACACCAGTTGTAACCTTGACTCAGCAGAGATGCAGATTAGGTTGTTTTGGGTTTGTTTTTTTTTTTTAAGTTCTTTTCAAAAGTCAAACTATATTTTTATCATTGTATTGTCCATAGCCCAGATCATCAGTCACCACCCACTACCCAATAGTCTCACATTGTCAGGATAAAAATCTGATACAGCTGTAATGTTTACTTTGCAAACAGACTGTCAAAAAAGTTGAGAAAAATTTGCATATGCTTAACCAACTCTACAAGAATAAAAACAGGAAAATAGATAAGTATTTAATTAATGTAGAATTAACAGAATTGCTATCTCGTCCGGATTTCTTAGATGAATCACATTGATTATTTGAATACATTTATTTTCATATTAAAACCATTCACTTTCTTTCTCTTTTTATTTCCCCCCTCACTCCTTCTTTTCTTTTTCTTCCTTAATCCATTCACTCCTTTTCTCTTTCATATCTCCTTTCAATCTTTGCCTCCATCTTTTTTTTCATACCCTCCCTCCTTCTTTTTCTTCCTTCACTCCCTTTCTCTTTTTATTCCCCGCTCCCTCCTTCTTTTCTTTTCTTCCTTCATCCATTCACTCCCTTTTTCTTTCATATGTCCTTTCAATCTTTTCCTCCATCTTTTTTTCATTCCCTCCCTCTTTCCTTTCTCTGTTCACTCCCTTTCTCTTTCATATCTTCTTTCAATCTTTTCCTCCAACTTTTTTTCATTCCCTCCCTCTTTCCTTTCTTCCTTCCCTCCCTTTCTCTTTCATATCTTCCTTCACTCTTTTCCTTATTCTTTTTTCATTCTTTCCTTCCTTTCTTTCTTCCTTCACTTCCTTTCTCTTTCATATCTTCCCTCACTCTTTTCCTACATATTTTTTTCATTCCCTCCTTCCTTTTTTCTTCCTCCACTCATTTTCTCTTTCATATCTTCCTTCACTCTTTTCCACCACCGTTTTTTTCATTCCCTCCCTCCTTCTTTTCTTCCTTCACTCCCTTTCTCTTTTTATTCCCCCCTCCCTCCTTCTTTTCTTTTCTTCCTTTCTTCCTTCACTCCCTTTCTCTTTCATATCTTCTTTCAATCTATTCCTCCATTTTTTTTCATTCCCTCCCTCTTTCCTTTCTCCCTTCACTCCCTTTCTCTTTCATATCTACTTTCAATCTTTTCCTCTATCTTTTTTCATTCCCTCCCTCTTTCCTTTCCTTCTTCATTCCCTTTCTCTTTCCTTTCTTCCTTCACTCCCTTTCTCTTTCATATCTTCTTTCAATCTTTTCCTCCATCTTTTTTTCATTCCCTCCCTCTTTCCTTTCTCTGTTCACTCCCTTTCTCTTTCATATCTTCTTTCAATCTTTTCCTCCATCTTTTTTCATTCCCTCCCTCTTTCCTTTCCTTCTTCATTCCCTTTCTCTTTCATATCTTCTTTCAATCTTTTCCTCCATCTTTTTTTCATTCCCTCCTTTTTTTTTCTTCCTCCACTCATTTTTTTCTCTTTCATATCTTCCTTCACTCTTTTCCCCCACCGTTTTTTTCATACCTCCCTCCTTCTTTTTCTTCCTTCACTCCCTTTGTCTTTTTTTCATTCCCTCCCTCTTTCCTTTCTTCCTTCACTCCCTTTTTCTTTCATATCTTCTTTCAATCTTTTCCATCAACTTTTTTTCATTCCTTCCCTCTTTCCTTTCTTCCTTCCCTCCCTTTCTCTTTCATATCTTCCTTCACTCTTTTCCTTATTCTTTTTTCCTTCTTTCCTTCCTTTCTTTCTTCCTTCACTTCCTTTCTCTTTCATATCTTCCCTCACTCTTTTCCTACATCTTTTTTTCATTCACTCCTTCCTTTTTTCTTCCTCCACTCATTTTTTTCTCTTTCATATCTTCCTTTACTCTTTTCCCCCACCGTTTTTTTTTCATTCCCTCCCTCCTTCTTTTCTTCCTTCACCCCCTTTCTCTTTTTATTCCGCCCACTCCTTCTTTTCTTTT
Source organism: Doryteuthis pealeii (assembly GCA_023376005.1). Taxonomy (NCBI): domain Eukaryota; kingdom Metazoa; phylum Mollusca; class Cephalopoda; order Myopsida; family Loliginidae; genus Doryteuthis; species Doryteuthis pealeii. The sequence continues at coordinate 61,136,629 of CM042163.1, forward strand.
TCTTCCTTCATCCATTCACTCCCTTTTTCTTTCATATGTCTTTTCAATCTTTTCCTCCATCTTTTTTTCATTCCCTCCCTCTTTCCTTTCTTTCTTCATTCCCTTTCTCTTTCATATCTTCTTTCAATCTTTTTCTCCATCTTTTTTTTCATTCCCCCTCTTTCCTTTCTTCCTTCACCCTCTTTCTCTTTCATATCTTCTTTCAATCTTTTCCTCCATCTTTTTTTTTTTCATTCCCTCCCTCTTTCCTTTCTTTCTTCCTTCACTTCAAATTTTATCTGAATTTTTATTTTTTTATTTCCAGTTCATCTACTTATGAACTGGTCAGAAAATGTAAAAACGACGTGACTGTTGTGATAAAGTAGATGAAGAAAAAAACAAAAAAAAAAAAAACAAAACAAACAAAACAAACAAAAAACAATGGAAAAAAAAAACAGTCAAAAAATGAATAATAATATCCTGTCTTCTTCATCTAAAAATCTTTTTATTACTACTCGGTTTGTTGTGTAAACGATATTTCTTTGAGTTCCGTGCCAGAAAAAAAAATTTAGTAAATATCTCAACGCTATTTCTTTAACCAGTCGGCTAGAATTGGTCACGAGGAACTTGAGAAATATTTTTCTAATCCCATATGCTTATCAACTCAAGCCTGCGAGAAAAATTCTTGTCCAAGAATTTTACTTCCAGTCAAAGAAAAAAAAAAGTAGGAGGCCTCTTAAAGAATTTGGCATTTCCAGGAGATTCTACAAGAAAGCGTCAAAAAAGAATTGTCTGCTTCCAGTCAGTCGAAACTGGAGAAATTACATTCTTTACTCTACACCTCCCATGTTTCTCCCGTTAGGTGCTAGGTGTCGTTGCATGCAGCTAGTGTGTTAGTATACATATTTACCAACCACTCTGTACAAGTATGATGTAACCCAAGGACAATTTCTTAAGCAGAATTCAACAGGTTTGAATTCAGTTTTCCTTCTCCTAGACTGGTTGCCTAACCAAGATTCAAAGCCCTGTCTGCCCTACTATTTACCCATAGCTGAAGGGAGGGTAGTTGGATTCATACCTTTCCCAAGACTATTAGCGCTATGTAAAATGCAAAACAGCCTCGTCCAGGATTTGAAACTCTGTCTTGCTGTACCATTTCCTATGATGGCAACCATTACACCAAGTGCCTCCACACATTAGTATAGCAGTTATTCTAAGGCTAAGAACATTTAATAAAATAATTAAATAGTTCAATTCTAAATTATATAACAAAATGACTAACAATATAATTGCCCTTCTTATATATAGTGTGACACTATGGTTAAGGGAAAACATGGTCAGAAAAAAAAAATTAGAATGTATTAAGCCCAGGCATAGGTATATGGGTGGGTGGTTGTCTTTAAGGACACAAAGATTGTGCAGTAAAGTTTAAGAGAATTGAATGGCCACCATGAAGTTAAGCTTGTTAGAGATAGTATCTTTAGGTATCTAGGTATTAAGAGAAAAAAGCTGTTTCTATGAGAAAATCTCTTTTGAAGGAATTAATGGTCTGAATAGTGGGGATGTTCAGACTGAAAAAAAATAATTGCTTTATTTTTAAGGGAAATCGCAGACAAAAAGTCTGAGATTTAAATCAAGTGCCGAGCATCTGAGTGGTTGGGTCCGTGGGGATGTGTGGGGTGGAATTTTATATATATTCAGCCAAGCTCCAGTTTTGGCCGGCAGTCAGGGTGATAGTGTCGTCTCAGTAGCAGCAGAGATAGAAAATAGCCAGGGACCTACATCAGTGAAGGCAGTAATCAACTTAGAATTAAAACAACTTTCTTGCCAGCTGACATAAACCTAAGTATACACTACTCCACCTCAAACTGCACAGAGTATCACAACTTCCTCTTCCATCAGCGTGCTGATATCAGACTTTGTGTTTTGCTTTGTTTTTTTTAATCCTTGTGAACCTGTCTCTGACTCGTGCCCTTCGAATCAGCCAGCACAGAATATCACAACGTTGGGGTCAGACATTGTGCAACAAAGGTGCAGTGAGTGTAGACCAGGTATTGTCTCAGTAGAGTCAAGTCTGAGAGAGCTAACAGTCTGATGGAGAGGGAAATTAAGGATATCTGGTATCTTCTATTTGAGTCACTCCTCTTGGAAATAAATTCTGGTTGGCTTGTAGTGGAACTGGCCCGTAGAAGTCAGTTGAATATGGATGGCAACTACTGGACACATCACATGATTGTTATGTCCAATCACAGAAATACTCTTCCTAACACCATATAAGGAAATACACGTATTTTACTTACCCAACACAGCCTTATAAATATGGTGTGGTTAATTTGCATTTTAACAAAATCAAGTTTAATAAATAATTACTTGGTGTTATTGATCTTTAATATTATTGTTTTATTCTCCAACGTATTAAAATCAATCCAATGAATGAAACCAGTTAAAATATAATTAAAATAAGATTAAACTTTTTATATGCGTTCTTATTTAATTTCATTAGTCTTTATAATCTAATATATTTCATTACATTAAAACTTAAATAATTTACGCTTGGAGGGTGCATATTCTTGCTAGTGAGGAAAATATGAAAATGAAAACTCATCACATACCAGCAGTTGTTGACGTGTGTACCAGCACTTTGAGTAGTACTGCTCTAGACAGCATCCAGTGTCTACACAAAGGCAATGAAGGTAAGTTTTTGCTAGTTGGCCAACACTGGTGTGTCCATGCGTTGGAGTCCTTAGGAGAATGTTGCTTATGAATTTGTCCTTATTTCTCTAACAATGCCCAGTATGTCTTTTTTTATCTTATTTGGATGGTTTGTGAGATGGGAGGTAAGTGGCTGTACAGCTGCTGTTTTGTAAGGTGCTGCTTCCAGGATTTTTTAAAAACATCATGCAGCCATTTGTTTTTCTTCTTTATTCTTCTCATTCATCTGATTTTATTCTTTTTATTCTCATATATATCTTCTCTTTCTCCTTTATTTATAATTCTCTTTCTCGGCCCCCCTCTTATTCTTCATTTTTTCTTTCTCCTTTATTTTTCTCCTTCACCCCTCCATTCTTCATTATTTTTCCTTTATTTTTCTCCTTCACCCCCTCCATTCTTCATTATTTTTCATTTATTTTTCTCCTTCACCCGCCTTATTCTTCATTCTTTCTCCTTTATTCTGCTCCTTCACCCCCCTTATTCTTTGCATTCTTTCTCCTTTATTTTTCTCTTTCTCCTCTTTGTTTTTTTTTTCATTCTTTCCCACTTAATCTTCTCTTTCACACACACACCCTCTATTTTTCTCATTCGTTCCCCTTTATTCTTTTTTTTTTTCATTCACATTTATTCTTCTCTTTCGTTCACATTTATTCTTCTTTTTCAGTCACATTTATTCTTCTTTTTCATTCACATTTATTCTTCTCTTTCATTCACATTTATTCTTTCCTTTGATTCGCATTTATTCTTCTCTTTCGTTCACATTTATTCTTCTCTTTCGTTTCACATTATTCTTCTCTTTCATTCATATTTATTCTTCTCTTTCATTCATATTTATTCTTCTTTTCTCTCCCCTTACTCTCCTCTTTCACCCCCTTTATTCTTCTCATTCTTCCTCTTTATTCTTCATTCTTTCTCTTTTATTTTTCTCTTTCTATTTTTTCATTCTTTCCCATTTACCCTCCTTCTCCCCCCTTTATTCTTCTCATTCTTTCTTTTTTATACTTCTCTTTCTTTTACCCTTTCTTTTTTTTCCTCCCCCTTTCTTCTTCTCTTTTTTTCCTCTCAATTCTTCCACTCTTTCCTCCATTTCTATCTTGTTTCTTCTTGTCTCTTCTCTTTTAGCTTCCATCTTGTTTTTAATCTTTCATCTTGAAGAATTCCTGGCACCTAACCCCCACCCCCACCCTGCAGATGTTAATGGAAACAAAATTGGGGCCCTGAAGAAAAAAATGAAAAAAAAATCAATATCTTTGGAATCTTTGCAGAGGCAGTCCGCAGGCCATCTGCATCAGTTGGGAAATCTGCTAAAATGTATCAGAATCGGTTAAGAAGGAATTGGCCACTGGCATTTCTTTGAATTTCTCTGCTAGAAGGGAACAAAAGCGCCAACTTAGTTAGTCTGACCTTATATATCCATCATGTTTAAAAACATTTTCCTTTAACACTTTGCCTACTTTAAGCTGCTCACAGCGGCTCACCTACCACTGTGATCATACCGTAAGCAAATTACAAAAACTGATGGTTCGTTCATTATAATTGAACAGAAGATATTCTTCCAAAGTGTCACGTACCTGTAAAAAGTAAAAACTTGTTGGGATCGCTTAATGTCGGTATAAGCCAGACATCGAGGGAGTCTATCCTCTTTTCACTATCGCTAGACCAAAGAGATTGTTTTTTAGCATCTAAGGCGGAGCGCCACACCTACGATCAACTCCTTACTTTATCGCACAGATCTCTGTACTACTCATAAGCTGAGTTGGCGAGAGCCAGTATCGAACCAGGAACCGTGAGGTCAAACACTCTACCGACTGAGCTGGTACAGCTGTGTAGGGAATTTGGTAGGCAAACAGTTAAATTTGTCGAAAAGTTTCAGAAACAATTATAGAAATAGAATTTTATTGTTTAAAAAAAAAAGAATTCAACAGCCAACATTGAGATGAATTAAAAAAATCCCGCTATGGCTTGAACTCACATCTACCTTTTTGTTTCAGATATCCCTTGTTCCTCACTTCTCAGTGAGGATTTCAATTGGTTATTGTAGAATAATCATACTAGTTCCAATTATCGTCAAATTGGTAAGACAAGGCAGCAAGCAATTGTAACTTAATACGAACCTGAATTGCTGCAAAGACTACTGCAAAATGACAGGTTATTTATGAAACCTCAGAACATCATAAAAACCAAGCAGCCAATCAGGACTCAAGGAATGGAATCACCCAAATGCATGAGTGGACTATTCTGAATTCCCATAAGTACCAGTTGTCTTGACACTGGTTCAGTTGTGCTTGGCCAGTTGCTGTTGTTTAAACCAATAGTAGTAGACTGACTGATTTCAACTGGTTATGATAAAAATCAATTTTGATTAGTTGGTTGATTGATTTTAATGGCATATCAACCCGTCTGGGGTTATGTCATGCCTAACGTTTAGGAAATAATATATGCTGTGTATCTATATTTATACTTTTGTAGTAATTGGTTTTAACAATGTGTTAGCACCATTGGGGATTATGTTGTATGGTATAGATTAAGTTCAGGTCTATATTCTATGGTATAATTTTATTTCCATCAAAAAAGACAGAATGTCCTCCATGATAAAAGTCAAGTAGAATTAAAAAGATGAAGGATAATACAAGTTAAAATTATTGATATTAACTAGCAGTAACTGTGGATATAGGTATGAAAGTAAACATTGATTTTTGGGAGAATAAGTGCTTAATTGAAGTCATACCTAATTGAAAATAATTAATTAATTAATTAGGCGAGCATATCTGTTCAAATGTAAAGGCGTAAACAAATCAAGAAAAGTCAATCTCTGTATGTACATTTCGGCATATTATGCCTCATCAGCAGAGTTATAGACAGGAGACTGCTCTGTGTGTGATTTGAACCCTTGACTGCCAGGTTGACAGGCGAGGATTCTAACCATTACACTATAGGTATGTATGTCATGGTCGCCATACATAAGTATATATGTCATGGCTGTCATATATATGTACATATATTTATGAGTTTAATCCATACATAAATAATACTCTCATTTTCTACATTTGCAACACAAAGAGAGTTGATAATTAAACTAAGTTTAATTGCTTTTCGTTATTTCGGCCTTATGGTTTTTTTTAATAAATTTTTATTATTAGGACATTAAGTATTTCTTGTTGCTCATTGTCATCTTTGTATTTTGTTCTCTCTGAATTTTGCTATGGCAATAAAATTCTTCTCATTACTTTGTCATTTAATTCTTTGAAACCAACAGTAACAAAAAGTCATTGATGTATAAATTATTATAATAAATATAGCTCTTACAATTATAATCCAGCACTTTATTTCCTTCCCCAATATGAGAAATTTATATATATATACACACACACACACACACACACACACACACACACACACATATATATATATAGATGAGAGGTATCCAAAACTTGGTAGTAATGGATGATTCTATATGTGATTTCTAAGACACACTGTATTATTATTGTATGATCCAGTATGTATAAATACAGTGAATCTTTAAATCACTAAAAAGAGCTCAATGTATAATAAACTTTTTAGATTATATACAGAGCAATATTTATCTTTGAAAGGAAGGAAAAACTCAACACCGTTATTCCATAATAAATTTATTTCAACCAAAATTGGGGCCTTTATAAATCTAAGTTGATGGCCCCAATTTTGGTCGAAATAAATTTATTATGGAATAACGGTGTTGAGTTTTTCCTTCCTTTCAAAGATATATATATGTACATATATATATATATATATATATATATATATATATATTTAAATACATTCTTGGTACGGGCAAATTTATATAATATGTTTAGGGTTATTATAGTGATCAACACAATGACAATGGATGGAAGACTAAAAGGAAGAATGAAAGGAGAGAAAAAGATTGTTTATTGTTAAAACAAGGGCCCTTTCGTCCGGTGCTTTTCAAGTTTTACACCTGGAATCGATTAAAATCTAAGTCTTCTGTCATATTCTTATATATATATATATATATATATATATATATATAGTATTACAGTGTGTACAGAAATAACCTAGTCGAGTTTCACCATAAGGATCTTCAGGGTTAAATCCACTGAATTAATCAAGATATTGATTAATTACAGTTAACTGTGGGAGTCCATATTGTAATTATAACCGTTGAAAACAGTTTCACAGTTAATGAACATTGTTGTGTCATTTTGAAAAGTTGAATGACATCTCCGCTCTACTAACGTATTGAGCACTTTATATTTGGTATAACGCTGAGAGTAATACTTATATCAACCAAATATTGAGACCAACCCAATATTTTTACCGGTAATCATTCCCTTTATATATATATATATATATATATATATATATATATAAGGGTTTTGTAATTTGCTTGAAGCATTGTGTTTATATTGGTTTGCTGGTTGGTTTTGAAGGCTATCACAATGCAAGTGTAAAGAAAAAAGAAGGTAACTGTGGTGTTGTTTGTTAACCTGTGATTTATTCTCAATTCTTAATATTTCAGGATAAAAATCCCATCTACAGAAGATTACTAGAAGTGAAGTTGTTGCTAGTGGCTGTTCAATTGTTCTGTCTCATGTCATCCAAATTCGGGGGGGGGGGGTGCTTGTTTATGTGTGTGTAAGTGTGTGTGTAAGTATGTGTTTGTGTGTTTATGTTTATGTTCATTTGCTTTCTTTTTTTTTTTTGTTAATATATATAAATATATGCATGATTTGCTAATAAATTTTAGGGGCTGGTTTAGCTAAGATGATAGAGCCTCTGACAAGGAACCACAAGGTTCCAAGTTCAATACCAGCCCTCACCAACTCAGCGCATGAGTAGAACAGCTTGGATTTGTGTGGTAAAGTGAGGAGCCAATGGTGGATGCAGTGCTTCACCCCAGATGCAAAAAAATTTCTGTGGTCTAGCGTTTGTGAAAAAGGAATAGACTCCCTCGCTGTCTTGCTGATATTGATAACTGTGGGAAATCAGTTTATGAGTCAAGGGAGATAATTAGTCCCTACATCTGTATTAACAGACCACAACACCAGTGAGGTCATTTTTATTTTATAACACAATACTTTGATGTTATTAGGAAATAAATATAGCCTTGATGAGTGGAGGGAGAGGAAAATATATTTCATGTGCAAAAGATTCCAGCAAGCTCGATTCAATTAAAGAAAAAGTTTAAATTAGTAATAGTGTTATATACCCTATAAGAGGTTCACAGAGCGTTAACTCTGGTTCTTATAAAGGTTACTTAAAGGATAAGTACCCAATGCGGAATATTTCAGTTAGGAAAACAACAAACGCGTTAGTTACATTTATATAACTTTTATTATAACATATATAGGGAATCAAGTTCCCCAGGCTATATAATGTCACAAGAGTCCAAAACATACATAGTAGTGTTAATAGACAAAATAGGTGGAAACCACTTACTGTAAGTAGAGTCTGTAACATCTGGCATACACCATAGGTGTCTGCGCTGGAGAGAGGTGACAAGCACGTCCGCACTTGTTCAGTAGCTTCGGCCAAAGAGGGTTCTCTTCTTGGGTTCCTGTGTCACGTGACCAATAAAGGGTCTCCTGACGCAGGAGATTGCCCTAAACCCTCAGACAAGGAAGACTGCTCTTACAACCCCATCGTCGGGTATATAAACGAGAGTGTAAGAGAGTATTACTTCAGATAGTTCTCGGTGATAGAGAGAGAGAGAGATTGTTGCATACTGCCTTCTTTGTTCGGCACTAAATCGTATATGTTATATACTGGCATCAAATTCTATATATGTTATATAGCGGCTTCTTCAAACTCACGCTGCTAAATCAGCGTACGTATCTTAGCGAGTATCGTCACTAACCCTAGACGGTATATGTAGTGGTCGCTTAATGAAATAACAACACATGCTGTATAGTAAAAACTTGCGTTTATTTCTTCCCCTGTCTAGTGGGTGGTGAGCGGTGACAATGACATCTACTGGTGCTGGGATGACTAGTGTTGGTGATGTGGAAGGGGTGGATGACCTCACTGCCCGCTGGCAGCAATGATCCGTGTCGACGGTCGCTCCTTGTGCTCTGTTCGCCGTCTCCTATCTGACTCTCTGACTGATCTGCCCTCTGGCTTTTGTATTGATGATATGCCTACGCATCTTTATCTTTTGATCTGATAACGGGCAAATCTATTTCCGAACTTATTGTACCCATCCTTCTTTTGTTCGCTTTACCCGGAAAAAAAAGTCCTTTCTCATTTTTGTTGTCTTTTCTTTGCTTTGTTTAATTTAACCGGAAATTTCTATTTCCGTTTGTACAATATACAACAATATTAGAGAGAGACAGAGATTAGAGACTTACTTGTTGCTTCATTCTGGCTTTACTGTTTCTGCTAACTTCTTGTCTGGCTGTCATCTTGTCGTCTTCTAACTGCTTCTTCTTTTTCTAAGGGCTTCTTTCGGGCTAACTTTAGTAATTGCAATTAATTGAATGAACTACAAGACTTTTGTTTCTTGATCAAGATTTTATTTAGTCTAGCCCATGTTCTTCCACGCAGATGAGATTTCAACCCCAGCAAAGACAGGCATGTACTCTCTGCTTCAATGTCAGGTTGAAACTGATTCTCTAAACTAACTAATCACGTGACGCGCGAAATTCGCACCTCTAGGGACCAGAGAGCTATAACTGTTACTGGTAATTTTCCACTCCCTGATCTGAAAGCCAATGGCCCCTTTGAAATTTCACTACAGGGTCTTTCAACAATTTATGCTTCCACATAAATTGTAACAGTAGTAGTAGTAGAAGTAGTAGAAGTAAAGCTGTCAAAGTAGTTTTGACTAATGAGAAGAGAGCCCTTTTGGTTTGAATTAAGAGTTTTCTTCTCCAAGATTGGTTGCTATCCTAAGGTTAAAGAGCCCAGTCTCCCCTACTATTTACTCATAGCTGAAGGAAGAATAGTTGGATTTGTACCTTTACTCAAAGGGATTTAATAGGCATGCGCAATTTTGGTCAAGGGAGGTAATAAGAAAACTTTTTTAATTTTAAAACAATTACCAAAAATCAGGGAATTGTCCAATTTTAATGAAATTTTCTGCTCTTTATTCATTAATAACTTAGTTATATAATGAATAGCTTATTTTATTAAAATGAAATCAGAGGTTATCTTTTTAAAACCCAAAAAGATTTTTTTTCTGTGTTTTTTTGGTTTTTTTCGTAGTTTTAAAAACAATATTTTTCTTTGAATTGGTGCAAAAAAGTATTTTCTCTGGTTCAATTGGCCTATTTTTATTGACTTAAAAATCTAATAGTAAATTTTAAATGTCTAGAAGGTGGCATGTTGCACTCAATATTTTCACCATAGATCAAGCTTTATTTAATCTATCTAAAAATATACCCTTAAAAATGCACAACTTTTCACAATATATTAAAACAGTTTTTTGTGGGTACAAAATTAGAAAATTGTAACTATATATATATATTTACAAACCCCTCTGCATGAGCAGGATGGGACACAAGGTCAATTTCTTAAGTAGAGTTTAACAGGTTTGAATTTAGAGTTTTCCTCCTCCTAGACTGATTACCTAGCCATGCTTAAAGAGCCCAGTCTGCCCTGCTATTTACCCATAGCTGGAGGGAGAACTGGATTCATACGTTTCCCAAGGGTATTAGCGCTATGTGAAATGCAAACAGCTTCGTCCAGACTCTAACCATTTCCTACAACTCTAACCATTAGACCATGCACTAAATTGCAACTATAGGCTGATTCAACCTTGACAAAAATTATTTGTTTTCACCTGAGTCTCATCAGAGAATTACCACAGGAAGAAGAACTACGATAGAGAACGTTAGAGAGTTATAATGAAGGGAAGGAAAAAAAAGAGTTATTGTGATTATCCAGGATTAGGTAGCTTCATGTTGGAATGGCAGCCAAGTTGCAAATGGTAGATGAATTACTTCTGTTTGCAGAGCTCTGGTTTGAGCAATATTATATATATTGCCTCCAGGACACAGAGCATTCAGAATTTCAACTCTGTGTCCTGGAGCCAATATATATAACTATATATATATAGTGCCTACTGGAAGAACTGTGGTAAGTAAGAAATATAATTCCTACAATGTGCACTAATTCATATTTCTAGAGAATAGTGTTTTGAGTTACATGCCTTTCTCAGGCATCTTAGTGCTACATTTGTAGTAGGCTTCACTGTTCCAACAGATCACAGTGAATGAGTATGTGTCTATCTATGTGTGTGTCTGACTGTGTATGTGCATCTGTTAGTGTGTGTGTGTGTGTGTGTGTGTGCATGTGTATTCTACGCTCCCCAGACAGAGCGTCCTGGAGCCAATATTTATAACATCACTCAAATCAGAGCTCTGTAAACCGAAGAAATTCTTCTGCCATCTACAACTGATGTGTGTTATCTTGTCAAGGCTACAAGATGAAAGAGAATTTTGACTTTAGCACTTCTGGTTTTATAAAGCTACTTTCCACACCACCTAGTGCCTACTGGAAGAACCGTGGTAAATAAGAAATATAATTCCTACAATGTGCACTTATTCATATTTCTAGAGAATAAAGTTTTGAGTTACATGCCTTTCTCAGACGTCTCAGTGCTATGTTAGCGCTTCTGGTTTTTTAAGGCTGCTTGCCACACCACCTAGTGCCTACTGGAAGAACCGTGGTAAATAAGAAATATAATTCCTACAATGTGCACTTATTCATATTTCTAGAGAATAAAGTTTTGAGTTACATGCCTTTCTTAGACGTCTCAGTGCTATGTTAGCGCTTCTGGTTTTTTAAGGCTGCTTGCCACACCACCTAGTGCCTACTGGAAGAACCGTGGTAAATAAGAAATATAATTCCTACAATGTGCACTTATTCATATTTCTAGAGAATAGTGTTTTGAGTTACATGCCTTTCTCAGACGTCTCAGTGCTATGTTAGCGCTTCTGGTTTTTTAAGGCTGCTTGCCACACCACCTAGTGCCTACTGGAAGAACCTTGGTAAATAAGAAATATAATTCCTACAATGTGCACTTATTCATATTTCTAGAGAATAAAGTTTTGAGTTACATGCCTTTCTCAGACGTCTCAGTGCTACTTTAGTCGTCCATGAGTCCATGTATGAGTGCATTATTGATCCGATATATTTTTTGTTTCTTTTTTGTTTTTTTGTTTTTTTAAAGAAAGAAAAGAAATAATCTTCTTAGATACCTAAATCTTCTTAAATGTTTTCTTATCTACATTTTGTTTATTTCGTAGCATTTTTATCGCAGCATTATTGGGGGCAATTTTTGTGCATTTCGATATGATCTGCATCCTGGAAAAAATTAAAAAAGTAAATTTAACAATTTGGATTATTCAGATTATTCAAACTATTGTCCTCATCTTTAATGTTATCTGTACAATGTTTCAGTCGATGTGCACTCCGGCCTTCTTCAGGTATTTCTTTTTGGATTCGGGAACTTTCTCGAACTCGGGAACCCCCTCCTCGAACTCAAGAATCCTCTTTCCTAACTCAGGAACCTTCTTGTCATAATCGGGACCCATCATTGAACTTTGAACCCAGCCTTTTATTTGTGGTGAGCAGGAAGCTAATGCTTTGAAAGCAGAAATGAAATGATGAAAATAAATGCTTTGTGAAGGGGATTGGCACAGGTAAAGAAAGAAAAATAGAAATATTAAAAATGATAATTTTCAACCAATCAGATGCATTCATGCCTAAAAGGAAGTTTTTCAAAAAATACCTATTTGGTGCTTAGGTAAATCTTATATAAACGAAGGTTTTCGAAGAACAGTTCAGAAAGATCAAATATGCCTGGATAGTCCACGTCTCTCGATTTAAGAAATATTTGCCAACTGCTGAAGGTATTACAAGATATATCTTTCCCTCTCTACAAGTTACTTCACTGCTGATATATAGAACTCCACTCTTTCATCCTCTTATTACATGAACATTTAAAAAAGCATATTCTGCAGGACTTTGATCAGTATTTTGATTATTGTAATCTTTAGTTTTAATACAAATATTACTTGTTGAATTTATGAGTTCTTTGTTTTTCTGTCTTAATATATGTGACCTTATGGTGTGTTTATTGTAATTACCCATATATATCTATACATCCCATCAACCCATACACCATATATTCAATCCACGGGGGGTAGACTGTTCTCATTGAGAGAAATTGTAAATTTAATAAATATATAAATAAATGAAATTAATATAAGTTTTTGATTAAGTTCAATTTTTTATGTTCGGTAAGATTAGTAATGTGGGGACTAGAATAAAACTAAAAAATTGAAATAAAAAAAAAACAACAAACTCCCATGAGCCTTCACCGGAAGAACCCTCCACGTATGTGTGAGAAAAAGGACCGACTTCCAACCCTGAAGAGAATATCTTGGCCATTTGAGTACCTAGTTGCACTAGTGGCCAGGGAGATATTCCCTTGCCACAGGAGACTATGACCGGGAATAAAACCTTTTTTTTTCTTAATTTCTTTTTAATTCATCATATCTACAGTCAACAACAACATTTAGGCCGTTTTTATTAACACAATGCTTTGATGTTACTATATAGCGGTAATCTGAACATTAGCTACATAAATGAGAGTAACCCCCCCTTGTTTCTTTCACTTTGAGGAAGCCATATGTTACAATCTTATGGGCCATCCTTTAATCTTTGAGCAAGAGTGCTTGTCCAGTGGAAATCCTTGGTAATCTACTGGTAAAGAATCCTCAGTATTGTAAGTTCCTTTGTCAATTGTTTGCAAGTGGACCATGAAAGTATCAGTATTTAAGTAGTGAATCAGTCACACATTATGGCTGTTGATTGGCTGGATGAATAAACCATGTGACCTCGCCCAGTCTATAAATTTAGGTGGGGAATTGTAGCACACCTTATATACTCAAAATATTCCAACGCCATATGTTTTGGTTGGTCATTTTCATTTCATCGTAAATCTACACTGAAAATACGAATTTGTTTGAATCAAAAACTGCATGTTTTAACACAAAAATATTATAAAATGTGTTCTTAATAACAATTAAGATCATTTTAAATAATGCACAAGCACAATTAAGAACACATTTTATATTTTCGTGTCAAAACATGCTGTTGTATTAATTCAAACAAATTCATATTTTCAATGTAGATTTACAGTGAAATGAAAATGGCTGACCAAAACATATGGCTTCCTCAAAGCGAAGCAAACAAGGGGAGGTTACTCTCATTTATCTAGCTAATGTTCAGATTAGCTTTAATGAGTAGAAAGAGAAAAATATATTTTATGTGTAAAAGAAAAATTTCAATGAGTTCTATTCAACAATATAACAAGTAGTAAAAAAATTACTGAATATAAGACAAAAAAAGGCCTCAATGGTGTCACGGACTATAAATACAAATTTTATGTTTTAAAACAATGTAAACTATATAATTTCTATATTTAGTCAGTACGAACTGATAAAAAGTTGAACAAATGCTAAATTTAGGTTTAATTCAGCTGCTACAAATTCTAAAATGTTAATGCATATTAAACATGGGAATCTTGGTTATTTCCTATAAGTCCAACATAAACAAAGGAGAACCACTTTTGACTGATAAATTATTTATTTATTTTCACATTAAACTAACCCTAACCCTAAACCCTAATCTTAACCCCATTTTAAATAATTTATCAGTCAAGAGTGGTTCCCCTTTGTTTATGTTGGATTTATAGGAAATAACCAGAATCTTTCATTTCATGGTTACTTGGTTGGTTGATTGGTTGGTTTTTATGGCATGTCAACCCTTGTTGGGTTATTTTATGCCAAAGATATTTTGTTTTATTCATTTTTGATGGGTATTTTTTTTCAAATCTCATTTCATCAGGACATTTCTTTAATTTACACCATCAAAATCTGGTTGTTTGTTAGGGGTTAGGTGTTAGGGGTTAGGGTTAGTTTTATGATAAAAAAAAACCCTCTAAAATTCATCTGTTAACAAACAACCGGATTTTGACGGATTTACACATGAAAATAATGTCCTGATGAAACGAGATCGAAAAAAGGGTGCCTAAAGGTCATATGGTCAGAAAAATTTTAAAACTCAATTTTATTTTTTGTAAACAAATTTTCTATTTAACCTATAGATAGGACTCTAACAGGTAAAACCACTCTGGGTCAGGGTGGACCTGGGAGCAATGGTGATGAAGGGGTGCTCCACATTTCTCTGATCTCCAGAACTGGAAGTTCACCATCAGATAGAGTTTAAAGTCATTCCCAGGACATGAAGACCCTCAGCCACCGCTTTCTAGTACATATACGATAAAAAGGGTTTGGAGTTGCCATAAGTTAATAGGGTTGGGACAATCGTATAAGTGCTAGGGCTTGACATGGCCAGCTGATTGATTGGAGGAGGCCTCTCCAACCGCCCGTCTAGCCTAAGTAAGTGGAGTTTTGCATGTCATGGATGTTCAACCATGATGATTCCATCCTTAAGCATCATGGTTTGCCATTCACACCCAACAGTTGGCCCCGGAGGGGGGTCTTACCCCTCTGCAGAGATGCAGTCAGTGTATTCTAAAGCCCCGGTTGACAGGGCTGCTAATAACTGGTAACACCTCAAATTGTAGCAAGATGGGGATATTATCCTGACTTTTGTGAGCTAGAACTACTATATTAGAAAAGGAGGAAGAAGGAAATAAGTGAGAGTTGATAAAGGTTTAAAAAATAGTGATGAGCAAAACAGGATGAACGATGGTTTGACCGTAGCGTGACCCCGAACAGAGAATTGAGTGTCAACCGGAAGTTTCGGGTATTGACCGGAAGTCACGTGGTGACGTGGAACGACGAAGAAAAGGACGAGTCTCTTTTTGCTTTCGGATGCGTAGGGGAACGGACAGCCCTTTGGTGCCTAGTATGGGGTCACAGTAATCAAGTAGTGTTCTCTCTCTCTTTCTCCCTGCCTTTCCTCCTCTCTGATACAGCACACGAGGCGAGCACAATAATAAAGGCTAGCAGTTGTGACTACATATTTGTCGCGTTGTAATTTTTATCAACAAGAAAACATTTTTAGTACCGTGAATATATCGCCGCAACCACCACTGCCCCGTTATGTATATCGCTTTGGGTACTGTGACCAGATATACGACAACATTACAGATATCGTTTTAGTGCCCGGAAAAAAGGGACAACGTTACAAAATAACATTTTTTTAAAGTCTTGAATTTCTGGTGATTTGGAAAAGTTTATAGAAAAAAGAATTCAGCTAGATTTCTACTTTATATGGTTAAACAAAAAGATAAAGATTTTGTTTATGATACCATATCATTATGGGAGTGGGCTGAAAATTTCATAGGATGATGTCATATCTGCTGTTGTAGTAAACAAATTTTATTCAATGGAATCCAAGCACAGCGACAAAAAAAAAAGTGTGTGGACCTCAAGAGAGCCTATTGATGAAAAATAAACCTCATTTGATCATATTCCCTGAGAGTATCTTAATCAGCCCATGAACTTTCAGTCAACCCCTGTATATCATTGTTGGCACATTTCCGTCCACTACGAACAACCGGATATTGACGATGTAAATGAAAATCATGTCCTTTCTTAATCGAGATCAAAAAGGGGTGCCTAAAGGTCATATGGACCAACCCATCTCTAAAATTGTCAAAAAGGCCGAGGGTGTCCTGGTGTCGCTCAGGAAGACCTTTGTCAGCCGCTCACCTGCTATCTATTTAAACCTGTACAAAGCTATGGTGCGGCCACACTTGGAATTTGCATCACCAGTCTGGAACCCCTATCTTGCTCAGAACATTAAGCTCCTAGAAACTGTACAGAGACGTGCAACCAAACGAATACCCTCCATCAGGCATCTACCATATTCAGAATGTCTTGCTGACTTGGGAATGGATTCATTGAAACTTTGGCGTCTGGCAACTGACCTGGTAAACGCTCATAAGGTCATTAATCATCTTAACAACAGCAACCATGAGCACCTTTTTTATCTCTTTTTTATGTTTCTAAACACACGTGGGCATGCCTACAAAGTCAGAAAACAGCATAGCTCACATGACTTTTGGAAACATTTTTTCATGCTCAGAGTTGTAGAGGCATGGAATAAACTGCCTGCGTCCGTTGTGGCCTGCCGAAACACTGCATCTTTCAAAGCCTCCATGCTTTCTGTAATCCACCAACACTATACCTGATACCCCCATTCACACACATATGCACGCACGTGCACACATACATGTATGTTATTACTGTATGCTATTCATGTTCCTGACACTAATAAATTATTCTATGTACTAGACATGAGACTTTGATGAGTTGTGGTGCACCTGAGCACTGTACATATACATGTATATTATTACTGTACACTATTCATGTTCCTGACACTAATACATTATTCTGCGTACTAGATATGAGACTTTGATGAGTTGTGGTGCACCTGAGCACTGTACATATACATGTATATTATTACTGTACACTGTTCATGTTCCTGACACTAATACATTATTCTATGTACTAGACATGAGACTTTGATGAGTTGTGGTGCACCTGAGCACTGTACAGATACATGTATATTATTACGGTACACTGTTCATGTTCCTGACACTAATACATTATTCTGCATACTAGATATTAGACTTATAGACGATAGAAAGAAAAAGTGAAAAGGGAAAGAAACAAAGAAACAAAGAAAGATGAAAGAGAGAGAAAGGAAGAAAAGGAGAGAAGAAGAGAGAGAGAGAGAAAGAAAAGGTGAGAAGGAAAGAAAGAACGAAAGAGAAAGAAAGGATGAAAGAAAGAAAAGGAGAGAAAGAGAGAGAGAGAGAGAGAGAGAGAGAGAGAGAGAGAAATAAAAAAAATGAGATAGTCTTAATTCAGTTGTGTATCAAGGGACATAACTCTTACACCAATCAGACAAATTATTTCTTGTTCTCATTTTTTTCCACCATTTTTGCCTTTGGTGAATTATTAAAATCTTCAAGCAAGAAGTTTTGGACCATATGACCTTTAGGCACCTCTTTTGCAATCTCGATTCATTGGGACATTTTTTTCATTTACACAGTCAAAACCCGGTTGTTTTTTAGGGGTTAGAGTTAGGGGTTAGTTTTATAATTAAAAAAAAACCCTCTAAAAATTGTCTGTTAACAAACGACCGGATTTTGACGGTGTAAATAGAAAAAGATGTCCTTATGAATCGAGATCGCAAAAGGGGTGCCTAAAGCTCATATGGTCTGAAGTTTTATGAGAAAAAATTCAGTTTTCCTGTTTCCAAGGTTTTATAATAAACTGGACCTGGTGCTGACACTATTTCTGAAACTCTGGGTAGTGTGGAGTCACATATTTGTTGTCTTACTCCCAGTTCCACTCTATATATATATTCATTATATATATATATAATGAATATACATAATATCATATATATATATATACATATATATATATATATCTTATTATAATGGAGATTGTGTGTTTTTCTGTCTGTAACCGAAACTATATTCCTACTCAAATCACAATTCTCTTAGTTATTGACATCACATTCTCCATGATTTTATTTTTATCTAAACCTCAATTATTAATAAAATTGTCTTACATTATTAATACTGTTAACTATGTCTACATACTAACAACATGCAATTATATTTATATATACAACAAAATAGCGCTTTACAATGTGAACGGGAAGGCTAATTTGCATATTAATATTAAAAAATCGAATTTAATAATATGTGCTTAGTATTATTGATTTCTAACTGTTTGGTTTTATTTTAATGAATATAAGCAAAAATATCTTCAATGAATCTTAAATGAAATCCATTAACAAGAAAAAATAACTGTCATTTTATTCTTTACTTCCTCTTATAACAAAATACTTAAATTAGAAAAAATAACAAAGAAAGACGAGAGTGATGGAAGAGTAAGTTTCAGTTGTTCCATTTTTAATTATACTCCCTCTGTTTCAAATCTTTTATTATACTCCCTCTGTTTCAAATCTTTTTATCTGTATTCTTATTTAGTTTCATTAGCCTTTCTAATTTAATACAATATTTTATTACATTAAAACTTAAATACTTGCACCCGGAGGGTGCATATATTTGCTAGTATATATATATAATATATATATATATATATATATATATATACATATATAATATACATATATAATATCATGTACATATATATATATACATATATATACATATATATATATAATATCATATATATATATATATACATATATATATATCATATATATATATGCATATATATATATATCATATATAAATATACATACATATATATTTATATCATATATATATGCATATATATATAATATCATATATATATATAGAGATATATATATATATATCATATATATATGCATATATATAATATCATATATATATACATATATAGTATCATATGATATATATGATATCATATATATATACATATATGATGGACTCTCCCATCGATTTCGATGTATGAGGTTCCGACAACCTCTTTCATTTAACCTTGTGTGTTAATCGCAGGTGACATTTCAGCCCTGCCAATGATTTGCAAAGAAGTCCACAGATTGAACAAAAGTGTGGATTATTAGAATGTATTGCTGGAACACTAGCCAATGCTCTAGTCCTTTCTCTAGCTTGATGCAGCTTGGTGACCTCCGATGCTGCAAAATTCTTTATACCATTGTAACACAAAGTCCTCCACGTTTTATGATCAATTTTACATATATATATATAATATCATATATATATATATGTACACATATATATAATATCATATATACATACAATATCATATATATATATATATATATATATGATATAATAAAATAAATATATAAAGGTTTTACATATCTACTTATTAGGTGACAAAGGAACATTCACCACCATATTGGTTTCATGCGAGGCAATCATCAGGTGAAGATGTTTCAAATGTTTTATTATATTATATAACAGCTCTATTTTATATTGAGCACTCTACCAATAATACTGCCTTTGGTATGCCATTCCAGCAAAAGCTGAAACAGTGACCATCCCACACTATAGTATATATATATATATATATATATATATATATATATATAAACAAATCTAGCTATTTTCAGCTGACAGTATTTGGCAGAATATGTGCTTAATTGAAGTCAGACCTAGGTCTGACTTCAATTAAGCACATATTCTCCCATATATATATATATATATATATATATATACATATATTGAAGTGTAGGTTACACGTATATATCTACATCAATCAGCTATGTGCAGATTCTGGATGGTGTACAGAGGACCTGCTAGAGGTGATGATCAATAGGGATGGTTGGCGAGAGAGAGTCATGGATATCCATGCTGTCAGTGCAACCTGATAATCGTGATGACAATATATTTTCTTCAATACTTTCTTTTAGTTATTAACATTAGTTAGATATATAGAACATATAAATGGAAAATGGACGCATCCCAAAAGATCTTTTGTACGGCGAATTAATAAAAGGCTCCCGATTGGTTGGTAGACAATGCCTACGATTTAAAGATGTCTGCAGGAGAGATATGAGGATATGCCATATTGACACAATGTGGGAGGTAGATGCAAAAGATAGAGCGGCCTGGCTCCTCAACGTCAAACAAGGCACGGAGAGGGGTGAGTCAGGGAGGAGAGTAGCCTCGACAGAAAAGAGAGCCAGAAAGAGAGAGAAAAGCCAGAAAGGCACAGAGGGGTGAGATGGAGAGGAGAGTAGCCTCTACAGCAAAAAGAGCTAGAAAGAGGGAGAAAAGACAGCAGCCCTAGAATGCATCACAGTTTGTTTGCATTCAGTGTACCAAAGACTGTCACTCAAAAATTGGCCTGCAGAGTCACTTGCACAGATTAATTTTTTTTTTTGGGGGGGGGGGACACTGCGCCATCATCCTTAGTGGATGGAAAGGATCAAATAAATAAAATAAATATATAGGCCATGCTATTTTCATCAAATATCTCGCTCTTGATGAAGACCGCTTTAATAAAAAGTCGAAACAGATTTCTGTCAGCGAATTATAACATCATGTGTTTGTTTTTTCTAAAAATATTTATTTCATACTGTCGGATTCACTTCCATTTACTTTTTCATACTGTCTTTTGAAAAAACAAAATACCTGGATATCTACATCTTTCCGGAGACTAACGTGGTCTGCAGCAGCTGGAATCTTGAACTTTTTGATACTTTTTTTATACATTTTTATACATATTTACATCAAACTTTTTTGAGTTTTCTTTGTGGATTATAATGCTTCTGTTTTAATAAAATAAAATAAAATTTATTTCATTTTATTTTCAAAACGGAATATGCATTTTCAAAATTTAAAAAAAAAAAAAATTCCAGCTCCAAACTTGAACGTTCGTTTGTACCAATTTTGTTTTGTAACAGTTTACTCACACCATCTTTCTATCACCAACATCTCACTCTTGATGAAGACCGCTTTAATAAAAGGTCGAAACAGATTTCTGTAAGTGAATTATAACATCAGGTGTTTGTTTTTTCTAAAAATATTTATTTCATATATATATTGGTATAAAAAGAGATAGATAGATAGACAGTTATAGTATTGCCTATTGTGGGGATTTGTAATGTTTAAATGAAAAATATGCCACGTAAGGAAACTGGACAATTTTCACCTCAGATGCATATGCCGCATCCTAGGCATACTCTGGCAGGACAAAGTGCCCAATACAGACGTGCTGGAATGAGCAAATATGAACAGCATGCCCACCATCATCTGCAAGAGATGCCAGCATTGGCTTGGCCCTGTCAGGAGGATGGACACAAGCCACATCCCCAAAGACCTACTGTATGGTAAATTAGTAGAAGGCACCCGACCGGTAGGGAGACCACGCCTGTGCTTTAAAGATGTTTGCAAAAGAAACATGAAGAAATGCTATATCAACACCAACAAATGGAAGGCTTGTGCAGAAGACTGTGCAACCTGGTGCTTCCTTGTCAAACAAGGAACAAAAAGGAGTGAAAAAGAGAGGAAAGAAGCCGCTGCAGAAATGAGAGCCAAAAGGGAGGAGAGAAACAGCAACTCCAGCAAGCATCACTATTTGTTTGCAGTCACTGCACCAGAAATTGCTATACAAGAACTGGTCTGTTCAGCCACTCACACAGTTGCAGATAATTTTAAAAAAGAAAGAAAGGGGGACACTAAGCCATCATCTTTAGTAGATGGAAGGATGCCAACGAAATGAAAAATAAAACAAATATGAAAATAAGATAGATATAACTCACAATTCCAAAAATGTTAACCATTTGCCTACTTTAAACAACTCACAACGTCTCTTCCTACACTGCAATCCTACTGTATCCCGCTGGCAGCAGCTCCCTCACGTGTCATTTGTTTACATTGAAAAATCACTCAGGACTCAGACTACAATAATAACAATATATATATATATATATATATATATATATATATATATATATTGTGCACTATATCTATAAGTAAGTAAAGTTCAATATTGTTGATAGAGCATGTATATCTAAGTTAGGGTAGCATAGATACTAAGTTAATGGTGCTTGGTTACTGACAATTTCTCGCCAATGTGGCCACTTAGAAAATAGCTTATATATATATATATATATATATATATATATATATAAAATGTTGTTCTGGTTCCAACGGGAGAAAATTCAATATTTTATAAAAAAGAATGTCCGCAAAATGTATTATGTTCTCAGAAAAAATTTTTTAAATCTTTTTATCTTACATATGCGACACGTGTTTCTGATCTGTTGTCTTCTTCAGGCATTGAATTATTATTTTGGCAGAATATGTCCGATATTTGATAGGTTGTGTGTTTCTGCAACTTTTCTATTACACAGCCATTATAATAGAAAAGTTGCAGAAACACACACAACCTATCAAATATCGGACATATTCTGCCAAATTAATAATTCAATGCCTGAAGAAGACAGCAGATCAGAAACACATGTCGTATATATATATATATATTTTTGGGAGAATATGTGCTTAATTGGAGTCATACCTAATTTTGAAAATTAATTAATTAATTAATAATGAATTATTGTACAATTCATATGAACAATTCATATGAACAATTCATTATTAATTAATTAATTAATTTTCAAAATTAGGTACGACTCCAATTAAGCACATATTCTCCCAAAAATTGTCGGCAAAAAGCCATTCCAAACACACCATGTTTACAACTTATCATATATATATATATACTAGCAAATATATGCACCCTCCGGGTGCAAGTATTCAAGTTTAATGTAATAAGATATTATATTAAATTAGAAAGGCTAATGAAACTAAATAAGAATACCAATAAAAAGATTTGAAACAGAGGGAGTATAATAAAAGATTTGAAACAGAGGGAGTATAATAAAAAATAGAACAACTGAAACTTACTCTTCCATCACTCTCGTCTTTCATTGTTATTTTTTCTTATTTAAGTATTTAGTTAAAAGAGGAAGTGAAGAATAAAATGACAGTTATTTTTTCTTGTTAATGAATTTCATTTAAGATTCATTGAAGAGATTTTTGCTTATATTCATTAAAATAAAACCAAACAGTTAGAAATCAATAATACTTAGCACATATTTAATAAAATCACATTTTTAATATCAATATGCAAATTATCCTTCCCGTTCACTCTGTAAACCACTATTTTGTTGTATATATAAATATAATTACATGTTGTCAGTATGTAGACATGCTTAACAGTATTAATAATGTAAAACAATTTTATTAATAATTGAGGTTTAAATAAAAATGCAATCATGGAAAATGTGATGTCAATAACTAAGGGAATAGTGATATGAGTAGTAATATAGTTTCGGTTACAGACAGAAAAGCACACAATCTCCATTATAATAAGATATATATATATTCCTAGTAGTTAGGTTCTTTCCATGTGTGGTTTAATCAAAGTGATGCAGGTAAACTGTATTGCGAGCTCAATGTGCCTAGTACCAGTGAGTGGACGGACAGAGCAAAATATTCAATAAATGAAGAAAATCTAAAATTTGCCTTCATTCATAATTCCATTATTTTTAAAACTGCATTACTGCGGCATCTTCAGGTATGAGCAAAGTCATGGATATTATTGAAAAAATCCAAAAAAACAATGGTATTTTGGGAGGATAGTAGATAGGTGGGTGATATATATATATATATTAAAACTAACAAAAAGGGAAAATTATGGCTCAGTTTCAATAAATTATTTAGGGCCATGTTCAATGGTTACTAAGAATCCACAACACAATTGAGCCTATTTTGAATTTTGCTCAGTACGTTTTTACAGCTAGTTTAAACCCATTATATCATTGAATAGATTCGTTGAAATCTTTCTTTTGTGCATGAAAATATTCTTCTCTCTCTCCACTCATCAATTTTCCCTCCTGGCTTGTTGCTTGGTGGGCGGGATTGGTATATTAGCTTGATCTGTCTGAGCCGAGTTGCCGACTAAAGAAACATGATAGAAAAAAAAGAGAACCCTTCTTTTACTTTCAATAAGTAGTTACATGCTGCAAGACAGGCTCTTCGAGCCGGTCGGCTGATAAAGAGCTCTCTCAGTAATCGCACAGTGTATGATTCTAAGCAGACAAATCGAGAGAGTCTCAAGTGGGTGAATATTACCTCTTGATTCGGGTGAACACTTAGTTACTATAGAATTGATATTTCGGATAATAGCCGGTTGANA